>JAQSVV010000062.1:600000-1200000 GCA_036375495.1 Agrotis segetum
ATTACCGTGACCCCGGAACATAAAGGGCTATATAAAGACACCGTGGATTTTAGTCAGTACAAGTCTGACAGTCCCTTCCGCCCTGCCCGGGGTGGGAGGACTCATTTGATGATATTTACCATGTAAAAAAAAAGAAGCCAAGCTAACAGAACGCCATTAATTAGTAATGGCCGCTTGCAAATGGCATCCTGATGACGCTAGCGCTACGTTAGTGTTGTGTTAAGTATGCCTAAAGAGTGTATGTCCCCATTATACTTCGCATCCTTGTCTTATACACTGTTCCCCTACATTTGTTTTGCGATAGTCGTTTGGATACTGAAATCGTAAAGTATCGGAGACTTGCTTCGCTTTGTGAACAAAGTTGCTTACGCTAATTCCGGTCGTTGTAATGTCCCTTTGTGCCTCTTGGCCTTGTTTTGTTCTTTCTCCTGCTTGCATGGAGGGAAGTGGAAACAAATTTTTTCCTACTCCTCCACTATTCTTTTCTGATTAATTTCGTTGCAGGATCCAAGACAGGTAAATTCATTCTCCGGGACACGTCGAGCTTCATTGTTTCGGCGCTTTTCTGGTGGTTGCCACTGTTGATTCTGGCTTCAGGAGTTGCAGTGGTTAGGAATAGTGTGGTGGGTTTGTCCCGTAATAAAAAAAAGCGGAAACGAGATGACGCTAGAAAACTTGTATTAATAGCTCTGTCTCTTTCTGATAGTGGATCTACTCTCGCTTAAAGTCATGGTAGGCCCCTTTTGTAATGACGTGTATTCGTAATGAGCGGAGCGTTTAACTCCAACAAAACGCTTTGCTCATTACAAAGTGAGCTGCAACTAAGGGCGGCGGCAGATGTGTCCGCGGGTCGAGTACGTGCGCGCTCGTATCGCGGCGACAGCGTGTGTCGCGCGCCTTAGCCCCGTGATATACTACTTGCGGTTGCACATTGTTGTTGTGAATGCTGGGGCTCTAGGTATATTAAATGAGAAATTTCTATACTGAAAAATAACACCACAATGGTTCGGTGAACCATTGGGGGTTTGATCCCCGTACGGAATAAAAAAATTGTATGATCTGCAAGTAACTGTTCCGGATCTAGGTGTTTGTGAATGTGAGTTTCTATGTTTGTAAACGCATCCACGATACAGGAGAAATACCTAGTGTGGGGCAACGTTTTTTTTAAACAAAATTAAAACACAATAATGTGAAATAAAACACAAAATCAAAGCATTTATTTCGTGAAGGCCAATTACAGACACTTCTGAATTGTCAGAAGACAAATAAAATACTATAACACCATAAATATAATGGTGCTACCTAGGTGCTACAGTCTCAACCACAAGACTTATTAATTGTAAATCTCTATGGAGAAGAATAAGCAAGAAAATCTATGGACAGTTTTTTTCAATCAGGTATAATTATTACAAACCCTCGGTTGAGACTAATCATCATGTGAGAGCAACGTAGCAAGTAAAAAAAACAAGAATATTAAACAATACTAAACTATTCACGGACCTGTGAGCAGTTAAAAGAAACCAGAATATTACAACGTCTTAAAACCAGGCTTCTTCGGGCAAGTGAAAGTGACAGAGCTATACAAGCCGTCTAGCGCCATTTCTTTGACTGCATGCAAAACATACCCGGTTTTAAGACATAATAATACCCCTTCAGCTAAGAGATGACCAGTCTCAATTGACACTGGCAAAGCAGAACGGGCACTGTCGTTCACGAACGTGACGAATGAAATCAGCACTATTTAGCTCAACCACTTTGAAGGGAACTAAATGATCTAACCCACACGCCACCATCAGAGAGACACTATTGAGTGAGCATGACATTCTCTCAACCGCCAGGTTACATTCAAGTCAACAAATACATATCACAAAAAATGTAACTATATTCTAATGCGTATTATTTATTTCAAAATATAATATTACATCACCAGAAAGCTTCAAAATATAGACATAACAGTTAGCATTATTTTTCTAAAACTAAAGTAAAGACCGGGCTGTTTATAATTAAAATCAGCCAATGGCATGCAAGATTAATACAATGTTATTTTAACGAACTTACTCTTACATAATATAACACTAAAAGAGTCCCAATATTTTTTCAATCCAAAAATGACAGTAAATCCTAATAATGTTTTTAATCGCACGTTGGCTGCAGATCTTTGACTGTCGGCACATCTGTGAAAAAAACGTGAAATGGTAGTTTAGTTTGTTTTTTTTTTTTTTTTTTTTTCAATTCTTTTTAGAGCGATCTAAGCTTTTTACCTTCGGTTAGAATGTCCTTCAACATCGAAACTGTCTTGATACATTTTGCTAGAAACATTGGTAACTCGCATCTTTCACCTTCGTAATATCCATGGCATTCACAAATCGGTTCATTTTTCTCTTTAAGATTACAGACTCCATTGTTTAAGCAATACCCTTGACAAATGGCGACCTCACAGCGTGTCCCTGAGTAGCCGGCATTACAACTAAAATATCGAAAAAAAAAAATAGGTATAGTCGTGGTTTCACATCCGTACATAATTATGTTTAAAACCAAAAATAGCGCAAATGATCTTTGCTTACAATTTTGCCTGTTTAACAAAAATATTAACTACATAATTATGGAAGAAAAATATCTTTCTGTCAATATTTTCAAAACGATGAAGGAAAACATCGTGCTGAAACAGGCATGATCTGGGGGTCTTATCTCTAACCATAAAATTTCTGGTTTCGACCTTTGTGGCAGACGTTTTGACAACAAGCTCGAACTAAGAATGAAATTATGATTTGACAGGTAGCTCCTTAGAGACCGCACTCACAGACCTGTTGTACTACATTTTTTTAAAGTGGCCCATACACGGCCCTAAAATCAGAGGCGATATCTGGTAAGTGGTGGAGGTGCGCCCTAGATCGTTCCCTAAATCGTATCGTGTGTAAAATCAGAGGCGATATGCCTACACACGATATGATTTAGGGAACGATCTAGGGCGCTCCCCCACCACTTACCAGATATCGCCTCTGATTTTAGGGCCGTGTATGGGCCACTTAATGCAATATGATGTAATTTCATAGACACTAGCGCCGCTTCAGTCGTGGCGGTATTATCCATCCGCATTTTGATTTTGACGTTAGTTATGTTTGTACAGTCATCTTGGTATATTCGTTGCCGCGTTTTCGTTGATGGACTTAGAAAGTAGACCGGACAGGTGGCCTACCACGATGTCTTAAAGCGTGAGTTGTTAGGCTGTAGGAGAGAGACAGAGCTATATAAGTAGTCTAGCGCCATCTTGTTCTCTGAGCGGAACCACTCACGCTTGAAGACTTCATCGAAGTCCACCAGGGATGATCCTAGAACATTTTAGGAACTTTATCAGTCAATTTTCCTTCATAGAGAGAAATCTGTCTCTATATTAGGAACAGTGTAGTTGCTTATATTTATGCTTATAAATTAACATTAGCTTTTTTTACCTGCATATAGCTTGACCTTCTGAATTGACACTACAACTTCCTTGTAAGCAATAGTTTTGACAAATTAGCTTGGTTACATTTGGCAGCGGATCCTTCAGTCGAGGGCAATTATTTTTATAATTAGTCGCAATACCAATCTTAAATCTATAGGAGAATTCTGAGATTTCTTCGGCTTCTGTAAAACTATTTGAATCCTTTGCGATTCGGCAAACTTTCATGCGACTGTCGTTAGAAAATGCAGGCGTCCAATATACATAATCTTTTGTTACGGCTATTGACCCTGGTTTTGATTTTGGTGATCCTGATTGGTCAATATACAACGTTTTTCTGTTGCTTCCATTCAAAGAAGCACTGTTAATCGAAAAAGTATATCTGTCTCTCAATCCATTTTCCTGAACATGAAAACCTTCCGTCCAATACATTGTTTCTGTTTCCTGATCAATCACTAAGCTATTAATGGTGCTCATGTTATCATTCAACACCACTTGTTTGTGGTTTCCTTTAAAATCGGACCTCTCTATTGAACCAGTAAACGATTCTTCAGCCCAGTAAATATGCCTGCAATATCAATGTCAATTATTAAAAGAGGTTTTAAAACAATATAAAAATATGTAGCAGTTAGCTAACTTAAACAGCCTTTCATCAACAGCGCAGCCTAACTGGCGGGATGAATTACATTTAACCACTATACAACAAGTAACGTAATTAACGCACACCCTCAGACACCCCAATTAGAATATTATGTTATAATCATAATACATAATTATTGAATTTTTAATTTAACATTAAATGCATTCTTCTCTTCTTCATCTTCAACCTTTAGTCACCCAATGCTGAGTGTAGGTCTCTTCCAAATCTCTCCACTTCAGGCGGTTTTTTGTTATGGCTATCCAGTTTCTTCCGGTCACTTTAACAAGATCGTCTGTCCACCTAGTCGGTTGTCTCCCTACATTCCTCTTTCCCGTTCGTGGTCTCCACTCCAACACTTTCCTGCCCCATCTTCCATCCAGTCTACGGCATATATGGCCCGCCCACTTCCAATTTCTTTTTGCTATCACCCATGCTATTAACATTCATTCAACAACATCATTGCATTGTTAATATGTAACTAAATTATTTATTTTGCAGTAAGGTTTATTTTTCTTTATTTTGTATTGAATGACGGAATTTATATTAAATACAAATAAAATTGCACTTATAAGTCTTGTTGCCTTGATTTACGGTCTATCTTAGTTTGTTTTGACTGTACAGGGGTAATGTGACCATAATTTCCGAAGTTTTAATTATTTTTGATAAACAATTACCTATACCTATTAAAAATGATAGAAATCGATTCAGTAAACGATTCTGAACAAACTAATTTCAGGACGTGCGTTATTTGTGTTACATGTTGTATAAAACAAAACTGGGTTTGGTTGAATAACAATTATAACGACTTGCCTGGTGAAGACATCCAAAATTTTGTTAAATGTCTATATGCAGAAATTATTTCAATCCATTTCACTGACAGCGTGGTGGATAAAAGGGGTATTATATCTTCCTAAGTTCATGATCCGATATTTAGGATACTATTCAGGATAATAAATTTAATCGCCGAAGCTTGCTTTAACACAATATCAATAACAAGTGGACCGGTATAAACACAAAAAAGACCAAAACGATAACTTATAAAACCGAATACACTTGACTGAGCTTTGCGTGATCATCCCCATTAAGATGCAACTCATCCTAAATGCGATTGATCTTTTCTGAATTCTGGATGTCCTAAATATCGCCTCCTAAATTTAGGAAAGTATAATACCGCTTTAAAACTAACCCCTATGAAAAATACTGATATTTGACAATAACAGACACTAATGTTAAATCCATACTTTCGATAAATCGATACTATGGCTAAGCGTTCTCTCATCGAAAGTAAATACTAAAGAACTGTCTATTTATACGAAATGGTTACCGACGTGACATTTACCTAATTAGGTATGACTATTTATCTCGGCCTAGGTGTCTACTCTGCCTCTTTGTGTGTTTTTATATAGGGTGTTAAAAAAAAATGCAAGAATTTCGTGTGCGTACTCGGTATCAATAAACGAGGACATTTCAAAAAAATTTTTTTTCAACCATTTTTTGTTAAACAAAAATATTTTTTTTTAATATTTTTTTCGAGCAATAAATCTTTTTTCTTTCTTTCTTCTTTCTTTTCTTTCAAATTTTTCAATAGAAATTAGGTTTTGGCCTATTAATATGGCCAATAAAATAAGTTATTTGTAAGCATTTCGATGAATTGCCAGTCCAAAGTCTGCAAAATGTGATGTGAATGTGAGGTGTGTTGGAATGAGCTGTGAACACTACACACGGGTGAACGAACTCAAACAACAATCAAATTCATTAAAATGGTAAAAAAAAAATTGTGTAAAAATTAACTGAAATTCTTGCAGTTAACTTTTTAACACCTTGTATAAATAGTATTTTTAGTTTTAATTAAGTATCTTTTGTAAATATTTAGTTCGTAATATTAGTATTTTTTTTTAGCTTTATTTATGTAGATATAGGTACATAATTTATTTCTTTACGTATAGTATTATCAGTAACATCATTGAATAGATAGTTTTTTTCAAATGTTAGGCTGCTAATTGAATGTCAGATTTAGCTAGTTCTTGACAACATACATATTTATAAAATTAAAGTAACGTACCTATTACAACTGTCAACGGCAACAGCCCCCGGAATGGAAGCAAATTGGGTAAAAACATTTCCAGAAACATTGTTTTGAGCTCCAGCTTTTAAGTCAAAGTAGTATATTTCAGTGCCATCAATATTAGTCCAAAATATTAATTCTTCAACTGGATCGATTGCAAGACTCGTAATAGTTTGGTATTCATGGTTTTTCTTAACTAAAGGTTCTAATTCCTTTGTTTCTATATTAAAACTATAAATAATGGTGTCCTTAACTTGTCCGCCATCGGCTATCAGAATTCTGTTGTGTGCAATATCGTAACTCAAATAAGTAATTTCAATATCAGAGTCTATATCCTCCCTGTGAATTTCTGTTCCGTTTTCGTAAAATGTTAGAACATTGTCAACACCCATAACCAAGTCTGAAAATAAAATATGAAAAAGGAAATGTAAATTTTAACTGTTGTATAGGTATTCAAACTTTCCAGAATGAAACAATTAATACTTTTCTGAAAACCGCATCAAGATTGGTTAAGGCAAGCGCGAGATAAAACATAATTATATACTAACGTACGGGTTGAACTGAGAACCTACTTTTTTTAATTTGAAGTCGATTAAAAATAGAAATTAAAATCCTCCCATTTTATTTCAAATCCGTACAGCCCATCTAGAGTTTGTTTGAAAGATGTCGCTATTAGCGGTATTGCACATGTCTGTTAATTTTTGAAACTCTAAATGATGTACTAATAAGATTAATTGCTGATTTTTCAATAGCCAGTTAACCTCTAACTGAGGAATAAAAATGGCGGTTTGACAGCTTATCTATAGAAAAAATGTTTTTCAAAAAAAAATTAAACCGACTTCATAATAACCACAAAAAAAGTTCAAAACAACCTATAAACAAAAAACTTTTCTTTCGAAAGTCGGTGACTTTATTTTTTATTTCATTGACTTTTTGTCACCGACTTTCGAAAGAAAAGTTTTTTGTATATAGGTTATTTTGAACTTTTTTTGTGGTTGTTTTGAAGTCGGTTACATTTTTTTTTTTAAAGTTCTATTTTATCCTTTTTATTTTCACTATTCAACCCAAATTATTGTCCAATACATAATTTTCTTACACGTGCACTAAAATTTTGTAATCCGTAGTACCGTTAATAACAATACCCATGTGTGTATGTACACAATGACCTAAAAATAAACACTATACACCAAACTAAATGAAAATTTTATGGGACCAAATGGCAGAATGACTAACATATATAACAGAATGAATAACTCAGAATCATCGAAATCGGAACAGAAACCTCGGAGTTATCGGTGTAGACAAAGTTGAAAACTTTTTAGGTTTTTATAGATTTTTGTTGATTTTAAAAAAAGTGCTAGTCCGATTTCAAAAAAATTTTAATTGGACCATTCCGGAAGTATGCCCTGTCCAACAAAAAATTTTTTTACATCGGTTGTTAAACCATGGAGTTATGCCCGAACAAACATAAAAAAAAAACATAAGAACCTCCTCCTTTTGGAAGTCGGTTAAAAATATGTCAAACCGTTATTTTTCCTCAGAGGATAACTGGCTATTGTAAAATCAGCCATAATTGTAATTTATTGATACTGTCAAACAGCCATTTTGGTGTACAATAGAGTATAAATTAATACACTATCTATCTAAGAATGGTATACTCACCCCAGGACCAAGAGTGTGCGAAACCCACAGGAAGTGCTAACAACGTTAGCACACACTGCGCTATTAACATGTTGTATCCCATTACAAACAAAGTTGTTGGAAACAAACTAGAGGCAGATCGTGATGGTCTACCTCAGATGACCACTCGTCAAATGTAACATTTTTAGGTAGGTACTGTTTTATTTATATACCTAGTTGAACTAAATAGGTACTAATTAAAACAAATACTATAAGGTATGGTTTACACAGAAGAGTTGTGGCGTGTACGTGTTGCGGTAGCGGTTTAATCTAAGAAACCCAAAATTAACGTAACAGTTTTGTCGCATAGCGTCGTGGCACCGTGGCCCCGGAACGTAAAGGGAACACGGGTGGATTTTAGTCAATAAGAGTCTGATAATCCCTTCCGGCCCACCCAGGGCGGGAGGACTCATTTGATGATTTTACCACCTTAAAAAAAAAAAAACAATCCCTGATAGTTATTTTGGAAATATATTTCAAGTACAGAATTGGCCTCTCTACAGATTTGTTATAAGTATTGATGATGATGATTGATTGGTTAATTGATGATTAATCTTAATATTACTAATTGATAAATTTGGTTCAGTATAACATTAAATCAATCATAAAAAGCGAATTCGGTTTTTTATGAAATGAGAATTTGTGAACGCTTCTGAAACATGACAGTAAATTATTACTTTCGCTTGAACTATGACTTAGCCACTGTGCCAATCAATACCCAAGAAACGTTTATTTATCCCGAATCAGATACTTGGCTTCACTTAGTCGAAGTAGTACTTCCTGAAGTAATACTTTTGACAGATGCTTAGCAACGACTATTATCTCGGACTCAGCATTGTGTGACTAAAGGTTGAAGAAGAAGATAGCGTCGTCACTTGGCAACGCGGGCGTAATATTCTCTTTCCAACAGAAACGACGCTTTACGACATAACTATTAGGTTGATTTTGGGTTTCTTTGATTAATCCGCCACAGCCACATGTAGGTAATCGCCACGTCTCTTCTGTATAAACCATACCTAAGCGCATGAGATAAGGAGCGGCCGTTATCAGGAGGTTTCCGGTTTCATGCGTATCATGGTTTCCACGGAATGGAATTTTACACGGTACTGTGTATTATTTGCGCAAATATTTACTTACTAGCTCAAAGGGCCTCTTTTGTGGTCACTCAAAACAATGACCTCTAACTTGTTTATGTGTCTGTATGATAATGGTGCTTATAGCCTATGAAGCCGCAGCCAAAGCCTGTAAACAAAACATCAGATTCGCGCAAGATCTCGCCCTGCAAAATCCATTAGTATCCGATTTTCGACTGGAGAGGGCCTAGAACCAAAAATGTTGAATACTGCAAGACATAATATATCCCACCAAAAACATTTCATGTAAAATGTTTCCAAAACGACCATATATGGTTTGCCCTACGAAAAAGATATCAGATGTCATGTAGAACCAAGCTTCTGAATGTACACGGCCTAACTCTACCAACCCTAACTTCACAAATTCTACACATCAATAGTGCCCTTGCGCTTCGCTTGACTCGTCTTGGCGGGGGCACTGCCGTGCCCCCAGATGTAATCAATAATGGCGACTGCCGTTTTTACCCGACTGCTCGATGAGGTTAATGTGTTTTCTTTTAAAGGGGAAACCTTCAAAAGGCAACTGGTCTTTCTTCTTGTCTAGGATAAGACCGGAGAGTGTGGGATTTTACCTCACTTAAACTACCCTGGTTTCAAACGAGGCCTCCTTCCATGTAGGTACTGATTGTACCTACATGGAAGGAGGCCTCGTTTCCTCTTAGGCCCTTCGTCCACTATACGACTCAAGTTTCCGATACCTTACGACTTCAGTATCCAGGCGACTCTCGCAATAGAGATGCATATACGTTCGTACACACACATGCACGCGACGCGCGACGCCAATCGCGCGCTACCTATCTGCTGACATCGCGGCGACTTGAGTTTCCGCGACTTTCAAGATGGCGGAACAATTTATTTACCATTTTTAATTTTATTCACAGAATAAAGGGTTCCGTAGCATATTCTTGAATCATTTTTGGAAAGTAATTATTTTAAAAAGATAGAAAAATATTTACAATCCTCTATCAAATCATAATTTTGTATGCAGTTTTATTAAAAAGTTGGGAGAGATGGTTTTTTTTCTATTTTATTGAATAAAATTTTTAAATTATGTTATAGTATTTGGATTTGGATTAATGTTAGGTTCCCAGGAAATTAACTGTGAAGGACGGACTGTCACACGACTGATCTTATAAAGATTCCGTTTTTTCTTTGAACCTTCGGAACCCTAAAAATATACTTTGATCGTCACAGTCATGTGTCAGCCATTTTATCCTTTTTATCCCATCATGACCTTTTGACGCGGCGCTAGTGTCTATGTCGTTACATCAAATTGCATTATAAAAATTTAGTACCTCGAATTTTCCGCAGGTCATGAGTAGTGGCGAAACTCTAGTATCGGAAACTTGCGTCGCCTCGTGTACGAAGGTTCGTACACGAGGCGACGCAAGTTTCCGATACCTTACGATTTTGGTTTCCAGGCGACTATCGCAATACAAATCCATAGAGGCTCGTACACAGGTCGCGTCGCCGACATGCGTCGCCGACTCTAGTCGCTCGCTACTCATCTATCAAGATCGCCGATACCCAAGTCTTCGCGATTTTTAACCGACGAAAAATTTGTATCTATTATTTTAAAATTTATTATTAAAGTATCTGAGGTAGAAAAATATCCTTGTTTGTATTATTACAATTAATAATAATAATATTCCACAACTATCACACAAAGCCATCTCGTCCCAAGCTAAGCAGAGCTTGTGTTTTACTCTTTGATACATCGGTTGAGACTAATCATCACGTGATTACAACGTAGCAAGTAAAAAATAATAAAAAAATAATTCAGGAATATTTAACAATACTAAACTATTCACGGACCTATGAGCAGTTAAAAGAAACCAGAGTATTACAACGTCTTAAAACCATTCTTCCGGCGAGTGAAAGTGACAGAGCTATACAAGCCGTCTAGCGCCATTTCTTGCATGCAAAACATGCCCGGTTTTAAGACATTATAATACCCCTTCAGCTAAGAGATGACCAGTCTCAACTGACACTGACAAACCAGAATGGGCACTGTCGTTCACGAACATGACGAATGAAATCAGCACTATTTAGCTCAACCACTTTGAAGGGAACTAAATGATCTAACCCACACGCCACCATCAGAGAGACATTTGAGTGAGCATGACATTCTCTCAACCGCCAGGGTACATTCAAGTCAACACACACATGTCACAAAAAATGTATCTATCTTCTAATGCGTTATATTTATTTCAAAATATAATATTACATCACCAGAAAGCTTCAAAATATAGAGATAACAGTTAGCATTATTTTTCTAAAACTAAAGTAAAGATCGGGCTGTCTATAATTAAAATCAGCCAATGGCATACAAGATTAATACAATATTAGTGTTATATTATGTAAGAGTAAGTTACTCTTACATAATATAACACTAAAAGAGTCACAATATTATTTCAATCCAAAAATGACAGTAAATCCTAATAATGTTTTGTATCGCACGTTGACTGCAGATCTTTGACTGTCGGCACATCTGTGAAAAAAACGTGAAATGGTAGTTTAGTTTGTTATTTTTTTTTTTCAATTCTTTTTAGAGCGATCTAAGCTTTTTACCTTCGGTTAGAATGTCCTTCAACATCGAAACTGTCTTGATACATTTTGCTAGAAACATTGGTAACTCGCATCTTTCACCTTCGTAATATCCATGGCATTCACAAATCGGTTCATTTTTCTCTTTAAGATTACAGACTCCATTGTTTAAGCAATACCCTTGACAAATGTCGACCTCACAGCGTGTTCCTGAGTAGCCGGCATTGCAACTAAAATATCGAAAAAAAAAAAATAGGTATAGTCGTGGTTTCACATCCGTACATAATTATGTTTAAAACCAAAAATAGCGCAAATGATCTTTGCTTACAATTTTGCCTGTTTAACAAAAATATTACCTAACTACATAATTATGGTAGAAAAATATCTTTCTGTCAATATTTTCAAAACGATGAAGGAAAACATCGTGCTGAAACAGGCATGATCTGGGGGTCTTATCTCTAACCATAAAATTTCTGGTTTCGACCTTTGTGGCAGACGTTTTGACAACAAGCTCGAACTAAGAATGAAATTATGATTTGACAGGTAGCTCCTTAGAGACCGCACTCACAGACCTGTTGTACTACATTTTTTTAAAGTGGCCCATACACGGCCCTAAAATCAGAGGCGATATCTGGTAAGTGGTGGGGGTGCGCCCTAGATCGTTCCCTAAATCGTATCGTGTGTAAAATCAGAGGCGATATGCCTACACACGATATGATTTAGGGAACGATCTAGGGCGCTCCCCCACCACTTACCAGATATCGCCTCTGATTTTAGGGCCGTGTATGGGCCACTTAATGCAATATGATGTAATTTCATAGACACTAGCGCCGCTTCAGTCGTGGCGGTATTATCCATCCGCATTTTGATTTTGACGTTAGTTATGTTTGTACAGTCATCTTGGTATATTCGTTGCCGCGTTTTCGTTCAAAATCAAAATCAAAATGTTTTATTTTACATGGGCCTCAGCGGGCACTTATAAAACGTCGAAAAATTGGCACGGTTCGGGTTGGTCGTTTCCATGGAGAAGAACCGGCAAGAAACTCCATGGTTACTTTTTTATTTTTCTACTTACTACTTTCTACTACTTTTATTTCGTTGACGGACTTAGAAAGTAGACGGGACAGGTGGCCTACCAAGACGACTTAAAGCGTGAGTTGTTAGGCTGTAGGAAAGAGACAGAGCTATATAAGTAGTCTAGCGCCATCTTGTTCTCTGAGCGGAACCACTCATGGTAGTCCACTAGGGATGATCCTAGAAAATTTTAAGAATTATTAATAACAGTCAATTTTCCTTCATAGAGAGAAATCTGTCTCTATATTAGGAACAGTGTAGTTGCTTATATTTATGCTTATAAATTAAAATTAGCTTATTTTACCTGCATATAGCTTGACCTTCTGAATTGACACTACAACTTCCTTGTAAGCAATAGTTTTGACAAATTGGCTTCAGTTGAGGGCAATTATTTTTATAATTAGTCGCAATACCACTCTTAAATCCTACATATTCTGAGATTTCTTCGGCTTCTGTAATACTATTTGAATCCTTTGCGATTCGCCAAACTTTCATGTTAGTATGGTCAGAAAATGCAGGTGTCCAATATACATAATCTTTTGTTACGGCTATTGACCGAGGTTGTCTATATTCTGATTGGTCAATATACAACGTTTTTCTGTTGCTTCCATTCAAAGAGGCACTGTTAATCGAAAAAGTATATCTGATACTCAATCCGTTTTCCTGAACATGAAAACCTTCCGTCCAATACATTGTTTCTGTCTCCTGATCAATCACTAAGTTATTAATGGTTTGTAAGTTATCATTCAACACCACTTGTTTGTGGTTTCCTTTAAAATCGGACCTCTCTATTGAACGAGTTAACGATTCTGGAGCCCAGTAAATATGCCTGCAATATCAATGACAATTATTAAAAGAGGTTTTAGGGCGACTTTCACCAACAGTTAAACATGTTTAATATTTTATTTAAGCACAAAATTCAATAGAATTTTGACATTAAATAAAATTTTAAACATGTTTATCTTTTGGTGAAAGTCGCCCTTAAAACATATAAAAATATGTCGCAGTTAGTTAACTTAAACAGCCTTTCAATTTATCAACAGCGCAGCCTAACTGGCGGGCTGTATTACATTTAACCACTATACAATAAGTAACGCACACCCTCAGACACCCCTATTAGAATATTATGTTATAATAATAATACATAAATAATATATTGATTTTTTAATTTAACATTAAATGCATTGTTATTATCTAAATTAATTATTTTGCAGTAAGGTTTATTTTTCTTTATTTTGTATTGAATGATGGAATTTATATTAAATACAAATAAAATTGCACTTAAGTCCGTTTGCCTTGATTTACGGTCTATGATAGTTTGTTTTGACTGTACAGTCTGTACAGTACAAACTGCGGAAACTATGGTCACATTACCTCTGTACAGTACAGAGGTAATGTGACCATAGTTTCCGCAGTTTAAATTATTTTTGATAAAAATTACCTATATTAGGGTTTAAAACGGGATATTTACCATGTTTATTGTTTGTTTTCGTTTTAAACCCTAATATTTATAAAAGTGACCATGTCAGTTTAAAAACTTATAAAAAAATACCTATATTAAAAATGATAGAAATTGATTCAGTAAACGATTCTGAACAAACTAATTTCAGGATGTGCGTTTAAAGTGTTACATGTTGTATAAAACAAAACTGGGTTTGGTTGAATAACAATTATAACGACTTGTCTGGTGAAGACATCCAAAATTTTGTTAAATGTCTTTATGCAGAAATTATTTCAATCCATTTCACTGGCAGCGTGGTGGATAAAAGGGGTATTATATCTTCCTAAGTTCATGATCCGATATTTAGGATACTATTCAGGATAATAAATTTAATCGCCGAAGCTTGCTTTAACACAATATCAATAACAAGTGGATCGGTATAAACATAAAAAAGACCAAAACAATAACTTATAAAATGCGAATACACTTGACTGAGCTTTACGTGATCATCCCCATTAAGATGCAACTCATCCTAAATGCGATTGATCTTTTCTGAATTCTGGATGTCCTAAATATCAGCTCTTAAAGGGGTTTGCAACTTATTGGCATTGTCAATCTTTTTTTTTCTTTCGCCAGTAATGAAATTGTTGTCATTAGTAGACCATAACCTAAGAAGTTCGTAAAAAAAAAATTAAACCGTAACTAACCAGAGATATGATGGTCTTTATTCTGTTCTAATCTGGAGTTATTTTTAGTAGGTAGTACAAAATACAAACCACCATATCTCTAGTTGGTTACGGTTTAGAAACTTATTTTTTTTTCTATGGACTTCTTAGGTAGTAGTCTAATATTATGCCCAAAGTTTCATCACTGGCGAAAGAAAAAAAAAATGATGCCAAGGTCCGTACTAAAAGTTGCAAACCCCTTTAGGAAAGTATAATACCGTTTTAAGACTAACCCCTATGAAAAATACTGATATTTGACAATAACAGACACTAATGTTAAATCCATACTTTCGATAAATCGATACTATGGCCAAGCGTTCTTTCATCGAAAGTAAATACTAAAGAACTGACTATTTATACGAAATGGTTACCGACGTGACATTTACCTAATTAGGTATGACTATTTATCTCGGCCTAGGTGTCTACTCTGCCTCTTTGTGTGTTTTTATATAGGGTGTTAAAAAAATTAATGCAAGAATTTCGTGTGCGTACTCGGTATCAATAAACGAGGACATTTCAAAAAAAAATTTTTTCAACCATTTTTTGTTAACAAAAATATTTTTTTTCGAGCATTTTTCTTTTGGCCTATTAATATGGCCAATAAAATAAGTTATTTGTAAGCATTTCGATGAATTGCCAGTCCAAAGTCTGCAAAATGTGATGTGAATGTGAGGTGTGTTGGAATGAGCTGTGAACACTACACACGGGTGAACGAACTCAAACAACAATCAAATTCATTAAAATGGTAAAAAAAAAAAGGCTTGAAAAAAAAATTTTTTGTGTAAAAATTAACTGAAATTCTTGCAGTTAACTTTTTAACACCTTGTATAAATAGTATTTTTAGTTTTAATTAAGTATCTTTTGTAAATATTTAGTTCGTAATATTAGTATTTTTTTTTAGCTTTATTTATGTAGATATAGGTACATCATTTATTTCTTTACGTATAGTATTATCAGTAACATCATTGAATAGATAGTTGTTTTCAAATGTTAGGCTGCTAATTGAATGTCTGATTTAGCTAGTTCTTGACAACATACATATATAAAATTAAAGTAACGTACCTATTACAACTGTCAACGGCAACAGCCCCCGGAATGGAAGCAAATTGGATAAAAACATTTCCAGAAACATTGTTTTGAGCTCCAGCTTTTAAGTCAAAGTAGTATATTTCAGTGCCATCAATATTAGTCCAAAATATTAATTCTTCAACTGGATCGATTGCAAGACTCGTAATAGTTTGGTATTCATGGTTTTTCTTAACCAAAGGTTCTAATTCCTTTGTTTCTATATTAAAACTATAAATAATGGTGTCCTTAACTTGTCCGTCATCGGCTATCAGAATTCTGTTGTGTGCAATATCGTAACTCAAATAAGTAATTTCAATATCAGAGTCTATATCCTCCCTGTGAATTTCTGTTCCGTTTTCGTAAAATGTTAGAACATTGTCAACACCCATAACCAAGTCTGAAAATAAAATATGAAAAGGAAATGTAAATTTTAACTGTTGTAGAGGAATTCAAATTTTCCAGAATGTAACAATTAATACTTTTCTGAAAACCGCATCAAGATTGTGTGGAAAACCACCACGTGCGCCCGTGGACTGGAGTTCCTTCTCGGATACGTCCGGGGAAAGAACCACTTTTTTTCATTTGCCGGTGCGACCCTGGGATGCAGGAAAAAACTCTCCCTTAGGCACAAATGTTGTCTAAGTCTGTTCTTTTTTAAACCCGTATGCGAATAGCCTGTACTGTAAGATGCTAATTGCGTGTCCCTCTGATCAGCATAGGGCCAGCGGTTAACCTCTAACTGAGGAATAAAAATGGCGTAGTTCGACTGGCTTATCCAAGACCAAGCCCGGGTCGGTGGCGCGTCGTGTTATCGCGCCATATATTATTTGCTGGGGTCGCTTTTTATTTTCACTATTCAACCCAAATTATTGTCCAATACATAATTTTCTTACATGTGCACTAAAACTTTGTAATCCGTAGTAGTTAATAACAACACCCATGTATGTACACAGGGCGGGAGGACTAAAAACAAAGACTACTGCACCAAACCTAAATGAAAATTTTAAAGGACCAAATGGTAGATATACTGTAATCAGGAATCACTAACATCGGGTCAGAAACTCGGAGTTATCGGTGTAGACAAATTTGAAAACTTTTTAGTTTTTATAGATCCTTTTGTTGATTTTCAAAAAAGTGCTAGTCCGATTTCTAAAATTTTGAAAGATGACGTTATTAGAAGTATAATCGCCATTGCACAAATACAAATTTTATTTTGATTTAAACTCTAAATGATGTACAAAAAAAGATTTTTTCAAATGAGTTGTTAAACAATGGAGTTATGCCTCGAACAAACATAAAAATGGCGGTTATGTCAAACCGTTATTTTTCCTCAGAAGATAACTGGCTATTGAAAAATCAGCCCTAATTGTAATTTAAAATACTGTCAAACAGCCATTTTCATACAATACCCATATAAAAAAACTATCTATCTAAGAATGGTATACTCACCCCAGGACCAAGAGTGTGCGAAACCCACGGGAAGTGCTAACAACGTTAGCACACACTGCGCTATTAACATGTTGTGATCCCATTACAAACAAAGTTGTTGGAAACAAACTAGAGGCAGATTTTGATGGTCTACCTCAGATGACCACTCGTCAAATGTACAAATTTTTAGGTACTGTTTTATTTATATACCTAGTTGAACTAAATAGGTACTAATTAAAACAAATACTATAGGGTATGGTTTACACAGAAGAGTCGTGGCGTGTACGTGTTGCGGTGGCGGTTTAATCTAAGAAACCATAAGAAACCCAAAATTAACGTAATAGTTTTGTCACATAGCGTCGCCTCAAAGAGCGTCAGCATAATGAGGCCCCCCTCTCAGAGGGCCAAAGCCTGCCGTTAAAGGTCGCGGGGATTATTCCCTCACCGTAACCCCGGAACGTAACAGGCTTTGAAGACATCCGTGGATTTTAGTCAGATAGAAGTCTGACAGTCCCTCCCGCCCTGCCAGGGCTTGGAGGACTCATTTGATGATTTTACCACGCTAAAAAAAAACAAAAGTTTGTATGTACACAATGAGCTAAAAATAAAGACTACTGCACCAAACTAAATGAAAATTTTAGGGACCAAATGTGCAGATTTGACATAAGCATTTATTATTGTCAAATATCACTCAGTTTCATCGTAATCGGACCAGAATCAGTCGGAATTTTAAAATGCGTGTCAAAGTTATTCATATTTAGGTATTTATTTCCAGATTTTTGTTTTTTTTAAAATATTGTCATGTCCGATTTCAATATAATTTTAATGGGACCTTCTGCCCGTACGACCCTATCCAACGCGGATCCTGTTGCTTATGCCGGTTGTTAAACAATGGAGTCATCACGAATCGAAATCTGAAAAAAAATACTAAAATTCCAAGAGCCCGGGTAAAAAATTAACCGTTAGTTTTCCTCAGTTTGATAACCGACTATTGAAGAAAAGTTCTCAATTGTAATTTATTGATACTGTCAAACAGCCAGCGTTGGCAGGTCCCAATAGGTACCGACTACTATCTAAGAATGGTCGCGGGCACCCCATGGACCAAGAGTGTGCGAATTGTCATGGGAAGTGCGGTAACAACGTTAGCACACACTGCGCTATTAACAGTGTTCGTATATCCGGCATGATGATGAACAAAGTTGTTGGAAACAAAGTATCATGAGTATGATCCATAATGGTTATCCTCATCGACCACTCAGTCTAAACTGTACCGCCATCACTGCGTTTAGTTACTGCTTATGTTATTTATATACCTATGAAGTAAATAGGTAGCTGAATTCCACAAACAAATACTATCAAGGTTTTTACACATTAAGAGTCGTGGCGTGTACGTGTTGCGGTAGCGGTTTAATCTAAGACCAAAATTAAGGTAACAGTTGTTAGTAGTGTAGCTGGCCTCTCGGTATTCGGTGTTCCACATCAGGTGTTTCAAATCTTCAATTTTTGTCAACAGAGAGTGCTCATCAGGCTGAACAACTTCAGATATCATCGTGATAACATATACAACGTGTAACGTTAATAGCGCAAAACCTCTCAAAAAATGATTTTTCACACTGGTGGGCCCAGATCTTCAAATTTATTCTATCAGCAGAAAATGCTCATCACGTGGAACAATATTTGCTATCGTATCATTTTTGTATTAATCTTAATAGTTTAGCTGGTCTGATAAATGCGGTTCAGTATAACAGGTTTCAAGTTTCCAAGATAAATTATTCCGTCATAAATGATTTCTGTGAAGCTTTAACCATTGAGGTTGCACACGTGACGGAAGCTTAAAAAATGGATAATTTCTCCCGTTTTCCCAACATTTCCCTTCACTGCTGCTTTGATTGTAGCGTGATGAAAAGTATACTATAGCCAGCGAAGGAGTATGAAAAATAATTTTACCGAGTTTCGTTAAACTCCGTCGAATAGTTTTTGTTTCTATAAGGGTTATACAGACAGGCAGACAAAAAAAATTACTGATTTAATTTTTGGCATCAATATCGATCCCTAATCAATCCCTGATAGTTATTTTGGAAATATATTTCATGTACAGAATTGACCTCACTACAGATTTGTTATAAGTATTGATGATTGATTGATTTATTGATGATTAATCTTAATATTACTAATTGATAAATTTGGTTCAGTATATCCTTAAATCAAAAATAGAAAAGCGAATTTGGTTTTTTATGAAATTAGAATTTGTGAACGCTTCTGAAACATGACACTAAAGTATTACTTTCGCTTGAACTATGACTTAGCCACTGTGCCAATCAATACCAAAGAAACGTTTATTTATCCCGAATCAGATACTTGGCTTCACTTAGTCGAAGTAGTACTTCCTGAAGTAATACTTTTGACAGATGCTTAGCAACGACTATTATCTCGGACTCAGCATTGTGTGACTAAAGGTTGAAGAAGAAGATAGCGTCGTCACTTAACGCGGGCGTAATATTCTCTTTCCAACAGAAACGACGCTTTACGACACAACTATTAGGTTGATTTTGGGTTTCTTTGATTGATCCGCCACAGCCACATGTAGGTAATCGCCACATATCTTCTGTATAAACCATACCTAAGCGCATGAGATTAGGAGCGGCCGTTATCAGGAGGTTTCCGGTTTCATGCGTATCATAATTTCCACGGAATGGAATTTTACACGGTACTGTGTATTAGGTATTTGCGCAAATATTTACTTACTAGCTCAAAGGGCCTCTTTTGTGGTCACTCAAAACTATGACCTCTGACTTGTTTATGTGTCTGTATGGTGCTCATAACCTATGAAGCCGCAGCCTGCAAACAAAACATCAGTTTCGCGCAAGATCTCGCCCTGCAAAATCCATTAGTATCCGATTTTCGACTGGAGAGGGCCTAGAACCAAAAATGTTGAATACTGCAAGACATAACATATCCCACCAAAACATTTCATGTAAAATGTTTCCAAAACGACCATATAAGGTTTGCCCTACAAAAAAGATATCAGTTCTCATGTAGAACCAAGCTTCTGAATGTACACGGCCTAACTCTTTGAAACCCTAACCTTCACAAAGGCAATACACATCAATAGTGCCCTTGCGCTTCGCTTGGCTCGTCTTGGCGATGTATCAATAATGGCGACTGCCGTTTTTACCCGACTGCTCGATGCAAAGGAGGTTAATGTGTTTCTTCTTGTCTAGGATAAGACCGGGGAGTGTGGGATTTTACCTCACTTAAACTACCCTGGTTCTCACAATCGGTACCTACATGGAAGGAGGCCCCGTTTCCTCTTAAAAGACCGGACCGTGACCGCCCCTAAGCAACACATCGCTTTTTAGGGCATATCCGTAGTGGCTGAGCGATTGACTGCTGCACTGCGTGTCACGGGTGCAATAAATTGTCGTACAAAAAAAAATGTTTAACCTACCTACATACATACTTGTAAGCTTTACAGTTATTGAAGTAACATAAAAATGCGTCGATACACACATTTTAGCAAATTCCACCGAGACTTGAACCAAGCCCATTGAACCAAAAATTATCTTCGTGGACCCGTAACTTATTTTAACCAACTTTCTTTAAAGGCACGTTTTTGACATCACGCGCTTTTGGAGACATGGCGAATCCTGCGCATTTGAAATGAAATTCATTTTTTTTCGTTCCGGATTGAAATGGATTTAGTTTACGTGAAATGATGTTGTTTTTGATAATCACAGTGGGTTGATAATCTTTTAGTAAGCCCAATTTGCACATGTGACGAAGAGGAATGACACTCTTGTGACTAAGAGAGTGATGTTGATAGATGGGGAGGAAGAGGAAGCCAAAAGAAGATGTTGGGTGTTTTTTTAATTTTTTATTTAATAATAGATTCGCGTTTGACCACTATCTCGATTGTAAGCAAAGATGTGGTCGACAGTGAAGCACGCTTGCCTAGAAGTAACCTTGTTAAACCTGTTCACTCTTCACTTGAAGACCCCAAGGTTATAGCTATCGGGAAATGAATTCCACTCCTTAACAGTGCGCAAAAAAGCATCGGCAAAACGCTTTGTACGTACCGGGGGGATGTCCTACATATATCGATGGCGCATTGCCGTACGTCTTATAGTCCGATGATGGAAAGGGCCAGGCGGAACCAAATTGTGCAGTTACATCCTCCGAAATGTAACCGATAATAACCGACAGGCTGGCAATTCAACGTTGATGTTCAAGGAATGATGAGAAAAATAAGAGTAAATGATGCCATGACGTATGACGGGAGAATGGAAGAAGAATAAGTGTTGGATCGACCCCAAATAGGTTATGAGCAGAAAAATGATGATGATTCAAATGCAGCTGATAATCCGTACTTTATAACGTCAGCTTATAAAAGACAGTACCCCAAAACGTTCACCCTCTGAGTCTTTCCTATTCGCTTTCCTATTCAGTTTGGGAAGAAGAAGTGGCGAAGCCAACTCCACAAACACATATCAATGTATATTTTGAGTTAGCATAGTGTCTTTAAGGTTTTGCATAGCTTTTATCGCGGACTCTGAGCGCGGCGACTGATAGATTCAGTCCAGTAAAATTCCGTTACGAAAATAAACCTAACAACCCGCATCGTCTAACGTCGTTTCAGTTCGGTAGACTTCGGCACAGTGTTTGTTATTCTTGACGATTCACTTGAATGACGTGGCTGCCTTAAGCCTAAAAAAAAAAAACATAATTTGATAAAAATGCTATGCAATAGCTTTACCGCGGAAGTCCCCGAGTGCCACACGTATTTTTATTCCTTGAACTTTGTTGTCAAAAGAACCCTCATCTGAACATTCAGTTTTCTAGACGATTCCTCTCATACCTGTTGACAACATGACTTGTCGAATTAATTTATCAAAATATTTCTATTTCAGGTTGTTATTTCCGTAGTATTAATTAATTTGAAATATTAGCTCATTTTATCTTTCGATATGAAGTTGTTTTTGAAACTTCCGTGTCCGATGAGTACCTGCGTCAAGCGGTGAGCAGGAGGTCAGGACGCCATGACGTTCTCTCCAGCCACTCCTCAAAGAGAGGTCTTACCGCCGCAAATTAGCGGCGTGAAACCCGGATAAATGAAACCCTTAGAGATATTATCTATCGACTGCCAAAAGCATGAACCCAGTACCTGATTTTTTTTTACTCCAAAGCAGTAATAGAGCGAGAAGCAACTTGTACCGCTAACACGCGGTGAGACAGTTTTCAATGACCACCGATTTTTCATCATAGGCGATGTTTAACAGAGGTGGTGGATGCTATGCCTTATTTGTAGTTGACAAGTAATTGCTTTTGAAGTTTTCAAAATGACAAAATTGGTTATTTATTTAATTTATTTTAATCCTGTTTCTTAGAAAAATTGTTAAAAATCTGTGACGAAACTATATAAATAATGAATTAAAAGTGAAGTGCTTCTTATCCTATATCGCAATTTGATACGATTAGAAGTTGTTTTCAGTTACATATTATCTCAAAATGTTGATTGTAAATCAGTTTTTATCATTAGTTCATGTGAAATGGTATTTAGATGCATAAAGTTTAGATGGGAGGAGGATGGACACAGAAGAACCATCCGACAACAATAGTACGATATCACGATAGCATTGATATAATATCACTGTGAGTAATTTATTATATTGATAGGAACAATTTGTAATTTATAGAATCATACGTATTCTAACATTTCCCTTGTTTGCTCAGTAGGGGTCGTCAGGAATTTCCTGCGTTGATTTTCAGTAAGTTTGGTTTATTTTATTCTTTATTTATTCATCAAAATAATGTGTTATTTAAAATAGAAAGTTTACGTGACTTATTTACAGTCATGTCCGTTTAATCACGTCCCATTGAACACAGCGGAACATAGTTTTGAATAATCTATAAGCCTACGTATCATTCGTCTTTATTTTCTCGATCTTTTTATCCGTTCCAATTTTATTATTACGAAAATCTGACAGCCGCGATCTGAAAAAAAGTGTCGCAGGTCTAGCCTGTAAGAGCCACGCTGGCTGACTGATTCGTCAAGGAACGAAAGTGATGACACTACTTTTAAAAGGCAAAAGATGAGAGGACGATAGTGGATGTGTGCTCAGAATAAAACGGCGTATGTGCCCAAACATATCGGCGTCTTTTTATGAATTAAAATTGTTATTAATTGTAAAAAACTGTCTTTACAGAATTTAGACACTATTATTTTATACAATTTAAAACAACATCCTTTCAATAACTCATATTAGTTATTCCATAAAGTCCAAAAAATAAATTAGATAGACCGAACTTGGCATTTTTTTTGTACCGAGAAAATTTAATTGAATCGTGTTTTCAACTTTGTGAGAATTTAGATCATATAGTCAATAACTATATTCCAAGTTGTAAGATCTGTAGTCCAGATATGTACGAAGAAAAGTAAAAAATAAAAACCGTATTTTTACTGACCTATCCCCTTAAGGATAAGACTGGGGAGTGTGGAATTTTTACCTTTAACCACCCTGGTTCTCACAATGACCGTGACCCCCTTAGTCTGTGCTGTGATAAAATAATAAAAAGAATTTGAATTTGTAATTCAACGTTGATGTTCAAGGAATGATAAGAAAAAAAAAAGTAAATGATCCTATGACGTATGACGGGAGAATGGAAGAAAAATAAGTGTTGGATCGACCCCAAATAGGATATGAGCAGAAAGATGATGATGATTCAAATGCAGCTGATAATCCGTACTTTATAACGTCAGCTTATAAAAGACAGTACTCCAAAACGTTCACCCTATGATACTTTCCTATTCGCTTTCCTATTCAGGTTGGGAAGAAGAAGTGGCGAAGTCAACTCCATAAACACAAATCAATGTATATTTATATATAACATAGAGAGTTAGCATAGTGTCTTTATGGTATTAATAAATGCTATCATTTATTGCGGGCTCTGAGCGCGGCGACTGATAGATTCAGTCCAGTAAAATTCCGTTACGAAAATAAACCTAACACCCCGCATCGTCTAACGTCGTTCCAGTTTGGCAGACTTCGGCACGGTGTTTGTTATTCTTGACGTTTCACTTGATTGACGTGGCTGACCAAAGCCTAAAAAAAAAAACATAATTTGATAAAAAATGCTTTGCAATAGCTTTACCGCGGAAGTCCCCGAGTGCCACACGTATTTTAATTCCTTGAACTTTGCTGTCAAAAGAACCCTCATCTGAACATTCAGTTTTCTAGACGATTGCTCTCATAGGTACCTGTTGACAACATGACTTATTTATTAGACCGAATTAATTTATCAAAATATTTCTATTTCAGGTTGTTATTTCCGTAGTATTAATTAAATTGAAATATTGGCTCATTTTACCTTTCGATATGAAGTTGTTTTTGAAAAATACGGAATATTATGTATTATAGGTAATAATTATTAGTGGCTTAACTGCAGATTAAATTAATTGTGAGTACGTTCAAAACAGGAAAAATAGCCAAAAAACATGTTGAAAATAATTACTGTAGACGATAAAAAATTTGCTGGGTGTGGAAACAGGGACAAACACTATGAACAATTAAAAACTTAAATCATAAAATTTATTTCGGGACTGCCATCTTATAATTAAATTTTAGGTAGCTGATTTTTTATTTAAAACAGATCAGTAATAAATAATGCAGTAATAATAATGCTCAATTACAACATACTCTATTTTTTTTTTTTTTGTAAGTTTTCATGGGATGATTTTTTTTTTTGCATAAATATAGTGCGTTAGAAATCATTTAAGTTTAAATTTCACAATCCCGACCTTGATTGACTCGATTTTGCGACTCGGTTGCCATTTTATGAATTAAGCTTAAACCTTATAAATTAATCTTTTCAATTTAATATGAGCCTTCCAGTTTAAATTTCGAAAATGCTCCTCACAAGGGAATTAATGGAGAGAGTTTTAAGATAGCTGTCATTTAAGAAACATCTCATCGTGCAGAAATAAAACTAAACGAATTAAAAATGTGTACTTAATTATTTTTTTAAAAAAGCAAATCAATACAATGCAAAAGAAAATAAGAAAAGGGGTAAATTGAGTATTGATATTATTAAATTATAACAATTCAAATACAATAAAACT
Source organism: Agrotis segetum (assembly GCA_036375495.1). Classification (NCBI taxonomy): domain Eukaryota; kingdom Metazoa; phylum Arthropoda; class Insecta; order Lepidoptera; family Noctuidae; genus Agrotis; species Agrotis segetum. Next base: position 625,357 of record JAQSVV010000062.1, read on the forward strand.
CAATTCGAAATGTATCTGATAAGGGATAGTTTTTTTATTAAATAACTTGAAATAAACAGTATTTTGTAGGTTATTATAATGCGGGTATTCGTCACCCGTTAAAAAGGCACCTTAGAAGCTGGTAATGCTACTTTCAGTAGGTATTTCACATAACCAAGCCCAAATTTATAAAAACGGATTTTCTTTGAAAGATATTGGGATAGATTTGTTGTTCTAAGTTGTACGCATCCATTGAGATGAAATCATAGCAGCGTCTCATGTAGTAATAATCAGCCTGATTCAGAAATCAGCACACTTTGACGGCAACGGTGGCATATCTGTAAAAAAAATGTAAAAATGGTGCATTAGTACAATTTGGGTAGAATTCCCTAGAAAATTAAAAAGATTTGCAAAAAACGGTAAAAAGTTCTTAAGCACTTTTTGAAATGGGACGAATCTCCGATTAAATAACCTTTTTTTTATCGTAGCAAAATCATCAAATGAGTCCTCCCACCTAGGGCAGGGCGGGAGGGACAGTCAGACTCGTACTGACTAAAATCCACGGTGTCTTTCAAAAGCTCATTACGTTCCGGGGTCACGGTACTGAGTTAAGTCCCGCGACCCCTTCAGGTTTTGCCCCTTTAGAGTAGAAAGACTCGTCACAATGCTGACACTCGTTGAGGCGCGCGTATAACACAACGCACCGTCGACCCGGGCGTGGTCCATGGTCGGACAGCGAGTCGCCAGTGGCCCGAGATCGTCTGCCGACGTCTGTCGCCGTGGGAGTATACCACTGCGGCCGGGGTGGAGGGAGGACTCTATCCTCTCTCTCACGCGGCCCGCCTCCTCCTTCGCGAGTATGACTGCTTCGCAGATGGAAGCGACCGCTTCCCACTCCCCTCGCCCCGCAGCATGGCCTCGACAAATGGCGGGCGCGAGAAGATTCCGTCTATCGCCGCCGTGAGGACACGCTTGCGTACGCTCTTGCACTGACTGCCTATGTCCGACCGGTTGTCAAACAATGTGATATCCTACTACTATTATAAAGGCGAAAGTTGGTAAGTATGGATGTATGGATGTTTGTTACTCTTTCACGCAAAAACCACTGAACGGATTTGGCTAAAATTTGGTAAACAGATAGTTTATAACCTGGATTAACACATAGGATAGCTTTTATCCCGATTTCATGTTCCTGTGGGATAATTTTCGAGTTGTAGCGGGTGAAGCCGCTGGCAACAGCTAGTTATTTATAACTGTGGTTTTTGCGTGAAAGAGTAACAAACATCCATACATCCATACTTACAAACTTTCGCCTTTATAATAGTAGTAGGATAATAAAAAGAGGTAGATATCGCACTAGCACGCACAAATTGTTGAGGACCAACTAAGACAATTGTTGCTATCTCTTTCGATCTTAATACGTTCCGCATTATCTATCGCTGTCGTAGTTTTTAATTACCATAATAATAACGCAACGATTCTGAACGCCATTCAGTATGAACATGGCGTATCTTTCTTTATAATAATATAAATGTTGTCAAAAACCATCAACAAATCACAGATAAGACCAACAACAGTTTCACGTGCCATTCGAGACAAGAAGAAACTTGTTATTAATTTGATCAGACAGGCCTGTTGGTCTACTTGTTAGTGACCCTGACTGCTATGCCGGAGGTCGTTGGTTCGATCCCACCCAGGACAAAATGTTTGTGTGATGAGCACGATCATTTTTTTCTGGGTGTAATCTTAATATATATAAATCTTAATATATATAAATCTCGTGTCACAATGTTTGTCCTCAATGGACTCCTAAACCACTTAACCGATTATAATAAAATTCGCACACCATGTGCAGTTCGATCCAACTTGAGAGATAGGATAGTTTAAATCTCAAATTATAGTCCCGAGTTGCAGCGGGTGAAGCCGCTGGCAACAGCTAGTTATACTATATAAAGCTCGTTTATCTGGGTATTTAATATAATTATGTATTTAGAAATGCTAAAGTCCTATGGAATCAAAGGGGAGGTATGTTCAGCAGTGGACTCATTACACATGATGAGCTCTGCTTAACTTGGGACTAGATGGCGTTGTGTGATAGTTGTGGAATATTCTCGAGAATTTCCAGACCAACCAACCGATCCATGGGTTTCTTGTTTATACCTAGTTAATAATATAATTAAATAAATACCTAAGCTTATGACGTCCTTCAGCGTTCTAATGGCTACGAAAGTTTTCATGAGAAAGACTGGAATTTCACATTGATCACTCCCAAAAAAACTTGGAGTACATTGGCAGACAGGTTTATTATTCTTATCAATGGAACAGCGACCACCGTTTAAACAATGACCTCTGCACAAGTCAACTTCACATCGGTCTCCTGAAAAACCGGGTTTACATCTGAAACAACAGAAAACTATTAATATTTTATAAATAAAATAAAAAAAAACACGTAGAAATTTTTGGAGTAGATGGGAGTAGATTTTCTGCTCGTGTAATGAAGTGTGGACTTGAGGATTGTTTTTGAATCAATTATGTCCAACTTTTACTTAGTTTCATCATCATCATCATTAGCCTATAATGTTCCCACTGCTGGGACACAAGACTTCTCTCTGTGAGAGGGAGTGGGCCACAATCCACGACGCGGGCCCAGTGCGGGTTGGTAGATGTCACATGTCTTCGAATTTTTGATTCTAGGACATGCCAGTTTTCTTACGATGTTTTCCTTCACCAGAGAGCAGCAGTAGTGATGAAATAAATTACACAAAGTAATGCGCCTGGTAGGGTTCGAACCCACAACTCGTAAGTCGGGAGCGATATCACTGGGTCACCACTGCTCACTTGGTGTACTGTCTTGAAAATAATGATATGTGGCCGGTGCAGGAATGAAACCTGTGACACGCTACGCAGTAGCTTATCGTTTACCCATTAACCAACTGAGTGCTTCTGTTCTGCTCATTTTGCATAACTATACAGGGTGACGGGTAATTAGTGTACGATACTTAAACACGTGATTGTGCTCATGATAACCGTCAACTTTTATGGGAATAAACCTGAAAAGTCGAAAAAAAAATCAGCTGTTCAGTACATCTATATTTGGTTAATGTACTGAACAGCTGATATTTTTTTCACGATTTCGGCTTCGCTCCCATAATAAAAATTGTTTGTTATCATGAGCACAATCACGTGTTTAAGTATCGTACACTAATTACCAGTCACCCCATATATTAAGCTATATCACTTAAGGAAAAAAATACTTATGTCTCAAGAAGGACAAAACGACTTACCTGCATTGAGGTTGCCCTCCAGCACTGGTTGTACAATCTCCATTCAAACAATAGTTGTGACAAACAGTATTGACGTTAGTCGCTGCATTATTAGTTGATCCTCTCTTTTGTCTCTCACAGCCCTGAATGTTATCATCCAATTTATAATTAGTGACTATTCTACTATCTTTGTCAGCATACATTGACATAAGTCTATGTGGTTCATCCTTTGTCAGTTTTTGATTGACTCCGCGATATTTACTATTGTACGACCAGTATAAGGAATCTTTTGATACGGCTAGAAAAGTCGGGTCTGAACTTGTTCCATTGAATACTGTTACTTTGTTACTTCCATCCAAATTTGCACTTTCAATGTAGAATTTTTCATTTTTGTCTTTCACAATCCAGTAGAGTTTTTTTGAGTTGTGGTCAACGACCAAAGAATTTTCAAGAGGCATACCACGAATATCGGATAACACAACTTCGGTGCTACCACCATCCAATCGGATTCTCTGAATTGATGAGTTAAATCTATAATTCTCAATATCGAATTTTGTGTCTGTCCAGTAGATATATCTGTAATTTTTGTAAATCATAATCAATTAAACACGTCATGAAATAAAAACTTAAAAAAAGTACCGACTTCAAAAACAAATACAAAAACGTTTAAAATTACTTTTCTTTCGGAAGTCGGTAGCTTTGTTTTTTTATTTCATTGAGTATTGCCGACGAATGATGACGAATGATGGCACGTCAATAAACGTGATTATGTGACGTGACATAAAGTACTACTAATTTAAAAAAGAAAAATACCTGCTCAAAATGACTTTTTGTCTCAACGCGATTCAAGAATGTTTTACGCGTTATGAGACAACGTTGATATTCCACAACGTTACAGAGTAACAAACATCAATTCAAACAAACTTTCAGGTTTACCTATAATGTAGATAGGATTATTATTAGAACTAAGATTACCCATTGCAGCTATCGACAGCAATAGTAATAGGTTGGCGGATATCCAATGTGGCTAAAACGTTTCCTAAATCATCGTTCTTTGCTCCAGGTTTCAATGAAACCCATCTAATGGTATCTTTCCCTCGAGTCAAGCCAAAATAGTTTTTGTTCAACAGGATCATAAGCTATTGACTGGAGATTATGATTTGTATAATCATTGTTAAGTACCACAGCTTCAAATTTATTTGTTTTTAAATCATAACTTAGTATTTTCTCTGAAAAGTTTACAAGGAACATCCTTTCGCGCGTTTCGTCATAGATGACATCATTTATATATTTCAGCGGTGGTTTGATATTTTCGGAGTGCGTTATGACTTTGTCTGAATAATAATCTATTTGCCCAGTTGTGATCACGGCATAATCTGAAACATAATAATGATTTTATAATCTTTTGCATTATGAATACCATTTCCTTATCTTACTACTATTATTATCACTTTCTTGGTCACATGAGTGTCATACGTCCTCATCACTTGTCTAAGCCAAGAGAGACGGTTCCCTTTCATTTTTGTAAGAGCTGCGACTTTCAGACCAAAATATATCCTTTTGAGTACAAAGTACAGTACAAAGTATAAAGTACAGTAGTATAAACTTAATGTACACCAACAAAATCTTCAGATATCAGCAATATCCTACCTAATGAAATGCATCATCGATGAAACTAAAATCTTGTACTCACCCCATGTCGAGGAGTGCGCCAACCCCACGTAAAGCGCCACCACCGCCAGTACACACTGTGTCCTACACATTATGTACGAATTTCTCCAGTGTCATAGGTGCGTTTACAAACATAGAAACTCACATTAGCAAACAACTGGAACCGGAATAACTACTTGTAGTTCATACAGATAGTTTTACCGTGCGGGAAACGAATCCACAACGCGCTGCGCAGCAGTCAAACCAACAGCTACTGCGCCAATAATGTCGCATTACTTTTCAAAAACAAAGGTTTCTTAAATATCATACGATAAAGAAATAGGAACACAGCTATCAGTTGTTTTTAGACTTACCATTGATCTTACACATAAAAACAATTATCTTTTGCATTATAAAAAATACCAAACTCCTTACCATCTTCTATTTTGGTATTTTATACAATTAACAAAAAATTTGTTATTTACCAATAAATATTAGTTATCATTTATTATGGACGCTTAATTTGAAAGAGATACATAAGAGATGGTCATTCTTTCGCAAATCGACCTAGGCAAGCGCCTCTTAACTTTACAGTTCAATTAGTTCATATAATTTTATTACCACGGGCTCTTGTTAAATTTCATGTCATCATCATCATCGGATAAGAACAGAAGGATAAATTGATCTTTCTGTTCTTATCGCAGTTTCTCCCCATCAGACGTGTATCATTTAATTTACCCCTTTTTCTTTCATATCAATCCTTAGACAATCCGTCCATCTTTTATTAGGCCTTCCTCTTCTTCTCCATTCATCAACATTCATAACCATCCCTCTCTTAGTCACATGTCCATACTAAGGCAGACGGTTCCCTTTAATTTTTTCTGTAATAGTAGCCATACACCATCCTGCATATGTGAACGATAGATTTGACGCTTGCAATTGTTTCAAATCGGCAGTTCGTCCATATACCCCATACACCATACTGCCTATCGAACGATTGATTTGACACAACTTCAAATCTGCAGCAGTGATGCCAACTCAGCAACTAGATCTAGCTATTATTCGGTGACGACAGCTACAATTTCTAGCACCTTTTCATTTCATCATGAGACTATCGAAATTAGTCAATTAGTGTCCCGAGTGGAAAGATAAGATAATGCTGCATCATTGTCAATAAGGTCGATAATCGCTTGAAGGTCGGAAAACATTTGCTTAACGACAGCGAGTTAAAAAAAAGTGGTGCAAGCGATTTTCGACCTTATCGACATTTAAAATTTAGTTGGTTTTTCTCACATTCTCATTCGTTAACATTGCTCCTTCATTAAAATCAGTTGTTTGCATAAATGTCAATAAGGTCGAAAATTGCATTAACCTTTTTTTAACTTGCTTTTGTGGTCCCTTGACACCTCTCAAGTTTTCAATCGTATTTTGGTTTAAAATAAAATTAATAACACTTTTTTTTACGAGTGTACATGCGATCCATGTGCGAAAAGCCTCAATTTTCTTGGTAAGGCCACGTTCACATGGCGATTATTTTCCCGTATCGTGTACGGTATACGGGAAAATAATCGCCGTGTGAACGTGGCCTAACCGTCCCTGTAGAAAAGTAGCTAAAAGTTTAGCCACAAGTTACACTTTTTAGCTTTTTTTCTAGCACCTTTATAAAATTAGCTAACCAACTATGAAGTTGCTAAGATGGCATCACTGCTGCCGATTTGACGTTGTGTCAAAACGATTTGATGACCTATCAAAATGGGCATGTCATGCCATCAAATTGGCATTCCACGCCCATACACGGTCAATTCTATTTGATCAAATTGGCAGTATTATGCCGATTTGACAAATAGGCAGTATGGTGTATGGCTACCATAACAGGCGCCACTTTTAAACTTATATCCACTAGTCAAAATTAATGTATACCAACAAAATCTTCAGATCTCGGCAATAATCCAGTGAAATGCATCATCGATGAAACTAAAATCTTGTACTCACCCCAAGAAAAGGAGTGTGCCAACCCCAAGCAAAGCGCCACCACCGCCAGTACATACTGTGTCCTACACATTATGAACCCCATGAAGACCAAGATCTTCACACAAACTGGAAGTCGATGATGCGTCCACCTCTGATGACTGCTCGTAGGATATTAAAATAAATACTGATGTTACCTAAATATTAAGACAAGATTGGAGACTAAAATGTTTTGAATTCATTTATTTATAAATTTCAATATCAAGAGCAGCTGATATGGACTGTTATCAGGTTACACGAGTTTGACAGGTCATCTTATTGGGTCGAGTTATTTTTTAAAGCGTGGTTGCAGTACAGTGTATAATAAATATGAGAGAAGCAAGCCAAATACCCACTTAGGTGTGACCCTCGACGGAAGGCAAGGTGACCTTTCGTGTCCATTTAAGGCAGCTAGCGATTGGGCCGCCTTTTCCGTAGGTTGGCTTCATTTCACATACGTGCAAATTGCGTGTCTATACCGTTTTAATCCGTCTTATTTTAACATACGCCTGTGTCATCTTCCACTCCCACCCCCGCCATCTCTATAAGATGCAGGTCCTATAAAACCGGTTCCTCAGGAAAGTCACGGGGCTCCATAATGTCAGTCACGATGGTCTCCATTTCGACCACTAAATCTCTACCATTCTTCAGTTCATGAAACGCCATCCCAAGCGTTTCCTTGACCGTTCTTGGAGAAAAATGGTTAAGACGATAGAATAGCTGCAGCCATTTTAAAAAATAGGTATTTAGAAAAACTCCTACTGTCTCTCTCACGCTTTGAAAAAACCCCGATCGTGCGATAGAGAGCGTTGCAGCTCGCGACTGAATGAAAGTATTTTTTATATGAAATTTGTCTCTCGGGAGAAAACGTTTTTCACATACTAAATCACGACCAATCTCTTAGATTCTGGTGTCAATCGTTTCAGCATATTATATTCTAGGTTTGTAGGTTTTGCTTCTTCTTAAACTTCTTTGTTTTTTAAATACAAAGGTTTTACTTCAATGAAGATTTTGTCATAAAAATAGTAACATTTAGGCGCCTGTAACTTTCAAACTATTATAAATTTTGAAAGAAAGAAAACGTATAAACCTGGATTTTTACTGTGTCAGATGCATTCTAAAAACTCATTGAGATAGGATAACATCTAGGGGGAGAAAAACGTTTTCTCTTTTTGTATGGACGAGCGCTTGGTAGACGATAGTCTTAAATATGTTTTCACTATTTACTTTAAAGTTATGAAAACGATCTAGACTACACTTACTACTTAATAAAATGCTGAATCGAGCATTCGTAGTTTTAATTTTGTGGAACTGAAAATCGATCAGAGCCAAGCATAGTAGAGTCACACATCGCTACAAGCATTTTTCTAAATTTTTCTAGCGAATGCCCTAGTCGATGGTTATCATTTTTTTTTCATAAAGATGTCAGACTTGACCATCAGCTCGGTTAAACTTTCGCCAAAACGGTAAATTTATATATTATTTCAAAAATGTGTTTTTATCTAGACAAACATTCCGAATCGCATTTCTCTTCTATCTTTACCATTCACTGGATTTGTTCAATTTCTGTGAAATTATATGTACAGTATTACTTTTAAAAACAATCTCAATTTTTTTTTTTTTTTTTACCTTTTTTTAGAGAGTGCAACCTCGCCTTAACGGGTCGCGACGCTATCTTAAAATGCTACCATTTCCCAAAAACGTAGAGGGTAACGAAGGAACAGGATTTTTGATCAGTAAAATGTACAGTTCAACCTTTATAATTGTGCGGGAAACGAACCCGGGACAGGCTGCGCAGCAGTCTTACGCTCAGCCACTGTGTCAATCGTGTCGTCAAATCCTAATCTTTGCTTTTATGTTCAATACCCTTATCACGAGTTTTCACTCTTTTACTTTAGAGCGTCTTTCGAGTATTTACAGCGTTTGTTGTATGAAAAAATGGAACAGCGCCTCTGGTGTGCGAAGAAGGAACTATTTTTTCCCTGAAAATTGTCTTTTTTAAAATTTTCAAAGTTCCAGTTTACTTTACGTCTCAAATACTGCTAAGAGCTACTGGTTCAGGGTGCTGGACTTACAGCTAAAACAGCCGCACGTATCGTTCTTCAAATTAAAGCCACGCTTGGTGAACATATATCTTAGTGAATACCCTCACATACATAGGCAGTTGGTCCCGACTGTCATTTTAGATCTTTGACAGTCGTTACTATTAGTTAGAAGCTTGAAAGTCCGTCGAGCATTTACCACAAAAAAAAAACATTTCTATTTTGAGAGATGACTTCCCAAAAAACGGCTCGTGTAACCTGATAACAGATGTCCTTATCAGCTGCACTTGTCATTGACATAAGTTATCTTAAACACCTTCTCCAATCTTCTGGTAGTATTTAAGTAAAACCTGCTTTTAGTTTAATATCCTTCGAGCAGTCATCAGAGGTGGACGCATCATTTACTTCCAAATTGCATGAAGATTTTGGTCTTCATGGGGTACATAATGTGTAGAACGCAGTGTGTACTGGCGCTGGTGGCGCTTTACGTCGGGTTGGCGACATCCTGGGGTGAGCAAGAGACATAATTTAAACAACGTAGGATATTTCGGTGACGGCGGGAGGAAATGTCCTGAACACCATTGTGTGGACTGCCCAGGCGAAACTGTGGACGACTGCCCCGCTCGGTTGGACCACCGCCGCGCCATGTTCTCATCGAGAGAGAGGCCAGCGTCCTCCCTCCGCCCCAACCGCAGTGGTAGGTAGGCGCTGGCATGCGGGCAGCGAGTTGCCCTTTACTCGCTGACCATGGACCATGCGTTGTGTCCCACGCGTGCCTCAAAGAGCGTTAGCATACTGACGGGGCCCCTCTCAGAGGGCCAAAGCCTGCCGGGGCCACGTTAAAAAAAAACGTGGAGACGACCACACACGTCCGGAACCGGTTTAGTACATGCCTTCTTCTGGGAAGCATTAATGCAACCGAAGAAGGAGAATAAATTAATGTGTGAGGTGTGTGTGACTTGTAATCCTCCTCCGTACGGCCAGGCCGCCGTGGATCGCGAGGCAATTTCCGGCCACTGTAGACTTGTGCAAGTCGATGGTGCGTCGTATTCTGGGCACCCTTAAGGATTTGTCAGCACAAATGACTGGGCCCTATAGGATCAAATGACTGCAAAGTTAACCGGAGCCTTGTAACGCAAAGAGCAATGGAAATTCCGGGTTGCAAAATTTCCCTTAGAAAATCTCGCAAGTAATTCGGTGTGCCTCAAACTGTTGTTGGAAAATGTAATGAACACAAATGTTTAATTAATAAAAAATGAAACGTTTATTTGAATAGATTATTTATGATTAATGAGAGGATAATAAATGAGTCGGGTTGCAATATTTATTATTGGTTTTTTTTTTTTATATGGAAAGCGATTGAAAATAAATTCATCTCTATTTTATTTATAATTAATGTGTATGGAATTAAAATCAATAAATTCAGGGAGCTGCTGTTTCATGTATGTAGTTATCCGGTAAACCATACTAAGAAGATTTAAAATAGCTTTAAATAAATGAACATTTGAAAGACAGGTTTTATTAATAAATTCATAAAAAAATATTTGATTTCTACGTCTATTTCCACTACACCGTGTGTGTCAGGGCAAAACAATTGACTATTACTACTACTATTGGGTTTATCATGTTTAAATTAAAAGTTTCCATCGCCAATTTCCACCTCCATCATCAGATTCATAAAGACTTGTACCAGACCCCTTGATACGACAAATCAAGCGAGCCAAAACTCGATGAGGTTTCATCATTATTTTGGTTGTTGAGATCCTGTTCCACCCGGATTAACTATCTCATGGTTGCAGTTAGAACCAGTTACTACCGCATCAGGTTGTTGACTGATGATAAGCTCTTGTATCTGTATTCAATAGTGTATGTCAATTTAGGTCATGCTGATCATCAAAATGCATTGTCATTACAACTGAACAACTAAAGAGAATTTGAATTTCATAAGCCACGAGAAATTAGTTCTAATTCAGCTTGCAAGATTTGTTTTTTTTTTATCTTGGTAAAATCATTTGATCTTGAAACCTTAAAATAAAAAAAATAAACATTGAAACTGAAATAAAAAAACTTGTCAGTAAAAATTGAATGCACAAAAGTGTCTTTTTATAAACATGTTTTTTTTTCTTTTCAGATTTTGCCACCATTTCATCTGAACGAATAGATTATTACACGAACGGAACCAAAACGAACTCCGATAACATAATGCCACTGAAACATATAACCACTATTACTTACGATGGAGTAAACAATAGGATTATATTTGTACACTTTAATACGCAAACCTATAGTTATGATATAACAGCCAAGACATTTGAAACCATATTACCCGACAGTGATAATAATTTAGAGCATACTCTCAAGTCTATGGCCTATGATCCGGTTGAACAAAAACTCTTTTGGCTTGACTCTATAGAGAAAACCATAAAATGGGTTTCGTTAAAACCAGGAGCGAACAAAGAAGAAAACATTATAGCCACACTGGATGTCGAACAACCAGTTGCTATCGCACTGGATATCTGTAATGGGTAATCTTATTTAATATTTTTTCATAAACGAAAGTTGTGATGAATAGGAAAAAATATTATATGGCTTTTTAAAATTTCTCTTAAACGACTTCGTGCACCACGTGGTCTATTTCTGGGGGCAAAGAATCCACACTGCCATACAACATGGCAATGATGTCAGCGTTCTGGGCACTGTTCCAGTTGACAGCGATGTGGACGTTTTGTTTGACTCCTTTTGAATGTTTTTGTTTACTTTGCTATGTTTTCATAAATAGTTTGTAATAGTAATGTTTCATTTGAAGTAATAATATCAAATAAAAATAAAACAAAAAATTCAAGTCTTGAACTACTTGTTAATTATTTGTCATTTACAAATTGCAGGTACATTTATGTGTCATGCACGAGGTATGCTTTTAGAAAAGATAAATCTATGTCTACAATAGAACGATTCCGATTGGATGGCAGTAGCAGAGAAGTTATCTTGGACGGCCTTCGACGTCCTATGGAAAATTCTTTGTTCGTTGACCAATACACGAAAAAACTGTACTGGATTGTTAAAGAGCAACATGATCATTTCTACATTGAAAGTGCAGATTTGGATGGAAGTAATAAAAAAACAATATTTACTGGACCAAGTACAGAAATAAGTTTTTTTTTGAAAATCCCCATCGATATAACAGATCCAGATTTACTAATGATATCAAAAGATTCTATATACTGGACACACGAGAATCATGACACTGCTCATCAATTGTCCAAGAATCCGTCAATAAATGAAGAGCCGAAAGTAATTACAATTGGGTATAAAACAAGAATAGTCACCAATTATAAACTAGATGATCCAAATATAAACTGCGAAAGGCTAAAGAAACAATCAACAAACAACGTAGCATCAAACTGAAAGGCAGCATAAGTACAGGTATTTTTTTTAAGTCATGAGGCAAATAAAAAAGTAACTACCCATAGATCGGTCAGGAGGTCCATAAGTCCCTAAAGTTGTCTTCATGCTTGACCTGACTCATAGCAACCTCTTAAAAATGTAGAAGCCTTCTACCGTTATACTAATGCACCATTTTTACTTTTTTGTAGATATGCCGCTGCCGTCAAGGTATGGTAAATTCTGAACCAGTCTGCTTTTCTACTAAATAAGAATGTGAACTCAACGGAACTGAAATATTTAAGGGGTCTTATTAATAAACTCTTTCCTGATTCTTTTTTTCCATTTTATCTCTTTGTTTTTCTTTACTAATGATTACAAACTTTTGTAGATAAGTATGGTTTTATTTTTCCATAACATAAAATAAGGTGTTAATAAAAAAAACTGACGGGAGTTTTCAATTTTATTCTAGAATCATGTGGTCGATTCGTAGCATCTTTTTACTTCTATGCGACTGCAAATCTTACACCCTTCATCCGCCACGATAATTTTCACACAACTGCAAGTTTTCCAGTACTCACATCTGGCGTGCATCAATACACCTCGCCTTCCTTAAGAGCTTAGAGTGTGTGCACCTATATAATATGTATTTGTATACACCTATACTTCAACGTGCCTATAACACATTGCCTGACCTTGGAATCAAAGCAACTTCATAAATATAGACGCTGAGGCAGCAATAGGGATGCAAGGAGATCATACGCTCGGGCGGAGATGTTAAATTAAAACAACAAAGAGTGCAGACAACAACTCTGAAAACGGTAAAGGAAAACTTCTTAAACACGTCATCATCATGCTTACTAATAAGTGATTAATTACTAATAATGTAAGAGAGGTCGTGGTATTAGATCTCACGTAGCTAGTTGCAAAATAATTGTAAAAAATGATAAAAAACATGATAATGTTTATTATGTTAACCTCTCGAGCCCCCGAGGAAAATGTTTTTCCACTAAATACTAATCGATTTTATGACTTATTTTTCCAAAAAAAAGGATTAATATCGGTTTTTGTTTTGGTGGCACAAAAACGTGCCGTTGGGGATCGGGCGGAACTTGTCTAAAACGTTTGACATAGTTTACTTACACACCCTTTTTATCTCCAATTTGGAAATTGTGGACGTTTGTAGTAGTGAACTTGAAATCCCTGCAGATTATAAATAATTATTTTAACAAGTTTTTTGTACCAATTTAAGCAACTTAGAGCTAGTGAATTGCGGTGTACCACAAGGTAGCATGTTAGAATCAAAATTGTTTCCAATATACCTACATAATCAAACAACACGACGCCCCAAAGCTGCAAAGGTCGCAACCCAATTATCACCCACTATCATGCATTCTTCAGAAAATGTCAAAAAGTTACTGTGAAGTTGCTCTTAATACTTTAAGAGCAACTTCACAGTAACTTTTTGACATTTTCTGATACTTTTGATACTTTATGATACTTCATGTACTGGTTTAAGTTGATAGCGTAAAATATCTTGGCATCCAAACATCCAAATAAATCAAGGGCTAAAATGGCACAAACATGTGAATAATGTGCTTAACCCTCGACCCGTCGCGTGGGGTCTTTCAAAGCCCAGGGTTTAGAAAACTGGAAAATAAAAAGACTTAGAATACCTTTTCGTATCTCTTACTTTGGGTACCCTCCTAAAAAGGATTACACTTCACCCTCCCACCATCAAAATTAAGCATGCGCGTGCGCCCTTCGAGATATGGACGTGTATTTCTACACAAGGCTCTCAGGGACCCCACGCGACGACTGGCGTAAGTAAATTTTTACTAGTGACTTAATAGTTTTTTTTTTGTGTAATTTTTATTTTGATATATTTTGGTCCCAGGATATTTGTTATATGAGTGAAAGTGGATAATAGAAAAAGTCATCATATTTTAAGATGGTTGGAAGAAGATGTGGAGGTTGTTGGTGGTGAACAGTGTGATGAAGAAAATGTTGATTATCCGGATGAAGTTAGTGAAAAAGGCACGGAGTCAAAACTGGAATGCAAAGAAGATGATCATTGTGAATAAATTACTCCATCAGTAACGTCCATAACATCCCATGAAATTCATACCAGAGCTATATGCACTGATTTTGTCCAAAAAAATGGTTAGGGTTACTTAGACATGAAAAGTATATATATTTTTTCATGATTTTTAGCTAATATATTATGTTTGATTATCATCTTTAGTTCATTGATCACAAATAATTATATAAAAGGAAGAAGTTGTCCCTTGTTTTTTATTTTTAAGTTAATTTTAAGATGACTCAGTAAAAATTTAAGAAAAAATGTTATTTCTAATACTTTGATGTTTTTTTAATAGAAACAAATGTCCGATTTGCAATATCTTTTGTTTTTTGTTTCAATGAAGTCCTATCCAAATGTGAAACGCCAAAATAATATCAATAATTAATGTTACAATACTAATTGATTGATATTTATTTTTGGGGTCTCTGAAGACCCCACGCGACGGATCACGTAATAAAAAAGGCGCGACGGGTGGAGGGTTAACAATGTGACTTATTTCATCTTTTATCAACATTCACAAGAATTTGTTCATTCCACGGGCTCAAAAAAAATTTGTTTATTCAAAAATCCATAGGCGCGGGACAAATAGAAAACATGTAAGACGAGGACGCATCGTGGACGGGAGAAGACGTATGGGAGTCGTGCCCGCGCCCCGTCTCTTCTGTGTGATTAAGGCGCGCCACAGGCCACATAGAAAATACATAAGACGCAGACGGGACGGAGACATGTGTCTCTTCGGCGTCACTTTCATACAAAATGTATCTAGAAGCGTCGTGACGTAAAACGCACAGATGAGACGGGGCGTGGGCGCGACTCCCTTACATTTTCGTCCGTCCGCGACGCGTTCTCGTCTTACGTCTTTTCTATGTGGCCCGCGCCTTTGTCTTCCCAAGTTTAAACTAAACCAATCAATTAGGGAATGGCCACTGAATTAAAATAATCATAAAATGGAATCGCTTCTGAGATACGGATCAACAATTTTGACGCACAGTGGCTGAGCAATCGACTGCTGCTTAGCGTGTCGCGGGTTCGATCCCTGCACGGAACTAATAAATGTATGATCTGCAAGTAGTTTTTCCGGGTCTGGGTATTTGTGCATGTGAGTTTCAATTTTTGTAAACGCACCCATGATACAGGAAGAAATTCCTAGTGTGGAGCAAAATTACAGGCGTATCCTATTTTAATGGACAGGGTTGAGGATAGGAGAACATTCGAGCTGCATTCATTTTTGGGCCTTTTTCTGAAAGTAGAAGAAAAAAAGTAGTACCTATGGATAGTAATAGGAGTAGTACTAGTGCTTAGAAACAAAAAATAATGCTAAGTATTGCTGCAACTAGACCGACCTCTAGCAATTCAATATGTTCATAATTTTGTGTTTCTCGGTACTTTAGAAAATCAACAAAATGTCGAATCGAAACTGACGAATCTTCGAACTTGTTCGAAAACATGGACCGGAGCAATCCTACAATTTTTGTGCTGTAGTAATCCAAATGACTAGTGCTGCCCATAGATACCATTTTTTTTTACATTCAGAATATACCCATAAAAAATGACGTTCTTTATATTTTGCTTCAACTTATTTCAGTGGATTTTGAAATCCACGACACGTAGCGTTGCAGTCAATCGATCAGCTACCAGCACCAACGTTCCTACATCTAACCCCGTGGCTGAGAGCCTTCCATTCCTGATGTTGCCTATGCGCAAATTATTATATAACTGCGTTATACTTCTGGGCATGAGGTTCAGGATTCTAAAGGTGATAACTAGTGGTATGGAAATGTTGATAAGCGTGTGGACTGTATTAAAACGAATGGATATTAAATATGATGAAAACACGTTGCAATTTATAAATTTATTACACTAGCAAAATGCTGTGACAAACAAACCTGACAAGCCTACACAACAAGAAGCTTAAGAAGCTTTAAAAGCAAAACTTTATTTAAAAGATGACATTTTATATAAAAAGGTCGCACCATAGCCAGTCGACAACAGTGGGATTATAATAATGAAAAAACAGCTTGATCTAGAAAATAGTATAATTTTATGAAAGTAAATCTGATATTATAACGGAGTTTCGGATTAGATTTGTTGTAATGTGTAGAATTCGTTTCAGTTGCGTTGAAGTCTTGCTGCTTGCTTGCATGTAGAAGGTATCATGGTTCAGAAATTGCCGCACGTTGAAGGAAGAGGTGGTAAATCTATAGAAAGAAAAAGAATAATATTTATTTTTTGCATTATTTAACTATTTGCGAATACTTTTATGAAAAAATGCTGGGCAAGTCGCCGATCATCAATGCTTTTGATGTTCTCCCATCCATAGACCGACTGATCTATGAGCTAAATGAGCTTTTCGTTATTTAGATTATAATAAATGTATTCTAATAAATACCTAAGCTTAGGATGTCCTTCAGCGTTCTAGTCGCTATGAAAGTTTTCATAAGAAAATTTGGAATTTCACATTGTTCATTGCTAAAACTTGGGTTACATTGGCAGACAGGTTTATTATTCTTATCAATGGAACAACGACCGCGGTTTAAACAATATCCTCTGCACAAGTCAACTTCACATCGTTGTCCTGAAAAACCGGGTTTACATCTGAAACAACGAAAAACCATTAATAAGAGGTAAAAGGTAAAAAGGGGTAAACAGGGGTCTGCGGGCGTGTGGTGGGCAACCCAAGATCTCATCATCGTCATCGTCTCAAGTCCTCGTTCAAGAAATCGTGCTGTTCATTGGCGAAACTGTATCGTAAGATAAAGTAGATTTGAGGATTTTTTTTTGAGTTAATTGTTTTCAACTTTCACTTGCTGTCATCATCATCATCATATCAGCCGTAAGACGTCCACTACTGAACATAGGCCTCCCCTTTAGACTTCCAGTAGGACCGGTTGTAAGCGGCCTCCAGCGTGATCCTGTGGCCTTCTTAAGACTGATCGTCTGCCCACCTAGTGGGTGGACGTCCTACGCTACTACGTCACTTGCTGTGCTCTTTCAAAAATATGTGCCCGATGCAGAAATCAAACCACGCTTTGTAGCAGTTAATCGTTCAGCCACTAACTTAACTAACTGCATCCTCCAGGACTTCAGTGAAATACACATCAATATTCTAAATGCAGGTAATGCACAAATCGCTATTCATTCGAAGAGGAATGCCAAAAAATATATGGGGCAAAAACACAGAATCGATTAAAACGACTTACGTGTGGCAAGGCAGAGTATACATAATAACCCAAATCCAATAATAGTTTTAGATTAAACCATCACCAAGTAAAAAAAATATAACTAAGATAAGCTACGATTTTTCTAAATACAATGATGCAGTTTTAGTTTTTGTCAAAATTGGGTTTGAGATTCCTTTCAAAGGTTTTTGATGTTCCTCATAGTTTCGGATAATATAGCCATTCACCCCCAGTTGAAAAATTTTCACCCTGTGTATGCTGCTGCTGGCCTGTTTGGTTATGGTTTTATGCGAAACGAATAGCGTATTTATATCGTTTTTTGTTCTTAGAAAATTGTTTTAATTGACTTTGCGGTTTTTTTTGGGCATCCTTCATTTAAAGGTCATCATTTGAGATATTGCTATGTGGCCGTTTAGGACCAAAGTAATCTTTGGAAAAAAAAACTTAACTCTACAGAAGAATTAAAGTAAACAATTGATTAACTTACCTGCACTGAGGTTGTCCTCCAGCACTGGTTGTGCAATCTCCATTCAAACAATAGTTGTAACAAACGGTATTGACGTTAGTCGCTGCATTATTAGTTGATACTATCTTTTGTCTTTCACAACCCTGAATGTAATCATCCAATTTATAATTAGTGACTATTCTACTATCGGCGTCAGCATACATTGACATAAGTCTATGTGGTTCATCCTTTGACAATTTCTGAGCAACTCCGCGATAGTACGAGTTGTATGTCCAGTATAAGGAATCTTCGGATACGGCTAGGAAATTTGGCTCTGAACTTGTTCCATTAAATACTATTACTTTGTTACTTCCATCCAAATTTGCACTTTCAATGTAGAAATTTTCATATTTTTCTTTCACAATCCAGTAGAGTTTTTTTGAGTTTCGGTCTACGACCAAAGAATTTTCAAGAGGAGTGCGAATATCGGGTACTACAACTTCGCTGTTACCGCCATTCAATCGGATTCTCTGAATTGATGACTTAAATCTATTATTTTCACCATCATATTCTGTGCCTGTCCAGTAGATATATCTGTAATTTGGAAATCACAATCAATCAACAAAACACGTTATTAAAATACATCAGGGATAACAACTATCCTATGTGTTAATCCAGATTATAAACTATCTATGTAACATTTTAAATTGAATCTGTCAAGTAGTTTTTTTCGTGAAAGAGTGACAAACATCGATCCAAACAAACTTTGACGTTTATGAAATTTGTAAGATTAATTATAAATAAAGATTACCCGTTGCAACTATCGACAGCGATAGCTATAGGTTTGCGGATATCCAACGTGGCAAAAACATTTCCTCCCTCGTCGTTCTTTGCTCCAGGTTTCAATGAAACCCATTTAATGGTCCTTCCCATTGAGTCAAGCCAAAATAGTTTTTGTTCAACAGAATCGTAAGCTAAGGACTGAAGATCATGATTTGTATAATCACTGTTAAGTACCACAGTTTCAAATTTCTTCGCTTTTAAATCATAACTTAATATTTTCCGTGAATAGTTTACAAGGAACATCCTTTCTCCCACTTCATCGTAAATGATATTGTTTATATATTTCAGTGGTGGGCTAATATTTTCAGAATAAGCAATGGTCCTGTCTGAGTAATAATCTATTTGCCCGGTTGTGATCAGGGCATAATCTGAAACATACAAATCATTAATTTTCGTGATGATGAAGCCCATGAATTTTCACGTTTTTGTGAGTGTGTTATTATTCAAAAACGCAGTAAATACTTCAAGTACGCTATAAGTAAAATGCATAAATCTTGGGATATTTTGATACCTCGGTTTATTTTGATACCCTGTTATGTAATGAAGGAAATTGTAACATTTTTAACTATTTACTGGAAATCTCTACAAACAAAATCTAATTTACTGGTCTCCAATTTTTGAAACTCCTTCCTCGACTTTGTTTGTTTGTTGTTGTTTGTTGTTTTTTACAACTATCACACAACGCCATCTAGTCCCAAGCTAAGCAGAGCTTGTGTTATGGGTACTAGACAACTGATAAACATACTTATATATTTCTAAATACATACATATTATAGATAAATTACACCCAGACACAGAACAAATGATCATGCTCATCACACAAACATTTGTCCTGGGTGGGAATCGAACCCACGACCTACGGCATAGCAGTCAGGGTCACTAACCACTAGACCAACAGGCTAGTCAACTTTATTAAGCCATGGTCCTTAATACATTTCAAATATTTTCTATGGAAAGAAAAATTCGAATCGCGAGCAAGATTTGAACCTGCGACCTCCAGATTCAGTACATCCGACACTCTTTCCAATCAAGCCACCGAGGTTCTTGCCTACTGCGTCGAACTCTTCAATCCATTTCTATAGTCTTACGGTGACATTTTGCGGCATCTATTGCAGAGTATTCAGGAGTACACAGGATTCCGCTTTATGAATTTCCAGTAAATAAATAAGATTAGCACCACTATTTTTTTTAAACTAACCTCCATTGGTAATCTAGACGATGTTAAAGTTTGTATGGGAAAATCATAACGCGTAAGCTGATGAATTTAAAAATCAGTATTTATACACCGTGACTTTTTAGTCGTCTTACAAAAGCAGTCCAGTTCATGTATCCAACGACTAGAACACGTTTATAACAAAAAAAATAGGTATTTAAGAAATTCGAAAATTTTAAAAATAAAATTTTAATTCATTATTAAGACGCAAGTTGTAGTTAAAAACACCCTTGTCTCATAGGAAATGGAGATGGAATGATCTGCCCGACTATTGCGCTGGGTAGGTATACTCTACAGTTTGATTCGTAAACATTTTAACTGGGTGTTTCATATTTCTAATGGACCTATTTATTAAAAATAAAAATTATTATTAACGATTAACAAAAAAAAAAACTCGCCTAGAGGTATTTTAGGTCGGATACATTAAGTGGACCCCTTTTGTAAGACGACTAAAAAGTCACGGTGTATACTCGAATTAATCAAACACGTGTTTTTGGTGGAAAGGGGTATTCAAGTTTTAAGGGGACGATATTAAACCATTAAACGTAGAAACGTGAATTTTAGATGAGAGTTGTAGATTATAATGTAAGTGAGCATTAAGAAAGGATTTTGCGAAAATCTACCTCTAAGGGGGTGAAAAGGGTGAAAACCTTTGTATGTAAAATCCTTGGGTTGCTAATATTGAAACTTAGTACGAATATGAGTATAAGTAAATAAAAAAAGATGAGCATTATTAGTTTCTTAAAACTACCCTCCATTGGTAATCTAGGGGTTGTTTAAGTTTGTATGGGAAAAACATAACGCGTGAGTTGATTAATGTGAAAACCAGTATTTATATACAAGTTTAGAAATAAATGAACACGGGTTTTTCGATTTTTCGAAAATCACTCCCCAAGTTAGTGAAAAGGGCTATTTAAATTTAAGGGGGAGGATCTTTATCGCTAAACGTATAACCTAACTTTAGGTCGGTAGTAGCAATTTATTATGTAGGTGAGCACTTAAGAAGGGATTTGAAAATCACCCCCTAAATTGGTGAAAAGGGGTAATTAAGTTTAAAGGCAAGTATTTTACTGCTTGCTTCGATAAACTCAAAACTGGGCATAAATTATCTCTCAATCGAATAAAGGATAAGCATTTATTAATATTTCAAAAATCAACCCCTAGCGGGGTGAAAATCGGAATATCAAATTGTCTACTACGATTGATTGTTTGTATTGAATAGGCTTCGAAACTACTAGAGCATTTTTAGATTTTCCAAAAGTAGCTTTTAAAGGAGGGTGAGTGGGAATTAAATTCACTGAGTTCGAAGTTAAAAACACGCGCAGACGAAGTCGCGGGCAAAGTGCTAGTATCGTAATAAAATGCATCATCGATGAAATGATACCTTGTACTCACCCCAGGAAAAGGACTGCGCCAACCCCAAGCAAAGCGCCAACACCGCCAGTACACACTGCGTCCTACACATTATGAACCCCATGAAGACCAAGATCTTCAGACAAACTGGAAGTCGATGATGCGTCCACCTCTGATGACTGCTCGTAGGATATTAAAATGTAAGCAAGCGGTAGGGACTTAAATACCAAAACAAGATTAGATACTAAAGTTTTTTGAAATTGTTTGTTTATAAATTTCAATATCAAGAGCAGCTGATATGGACTGTTATCAGGTTACACGAGTTTGACAGGTCATCTTAACGGGTCGAGGTATTTTAGGCGATGTTTCAGTACAGTCTTCAATCAACAAAATAGCTTATTGATTGAAGAGTACACGAACTCACCCCTCACCAAAATGCGAGCTATATAATCATCATCATCACCCTGTATTTGTCCACTGCTGGCCATAGGCCTCTCCCAATGTGCGACACCGAGCCAAGTTTTGACCTTTCCTTATCCAGTCTCTGCCACCCGGCTTTCGTAGGTCGTCACTCCACCTGGCCGTCGGGGTTCATACAACACGTTTGCCAAGACACGGTCTTCACTCAAAGACACGTCATGCGGTTCTCTGCCTTGAGAGAGATGAGGCAAATTATTATTATTTATTTATATCAGATTTTAAATCCATATTTTGTTAGTAAAAATCTTAAAAACTAATGTTAGTAGACACAAAATACAAAATTCAAAAACGACTGGGTACACCTACGTGTGCAGCCGTATCCAGTGAGCCAGCATGGGGCTGTCCCACCTATCGCACAAAACACTCAGGATGCTGTGGGAGCTACCACGTATTCCACCGAGAATGGAAGCGCACCGTTTCCTGATAATGGCATGAAAACCATCGACCCTGGCCTCGGCAAACATCCTGGAAGCACTACAAAATCGTGGTAGACCCAACAGCATCCTGAAAACATTGTTATACTGGACACGCAGGGCGTTACAACGCCCTGCGTGTCCAGTATAACAATGTTACATATTTATGTTGTCAGGTATACGCTGAAGGCATACATGCCTTCAGCGTATACCTGACCCACAGACTGCACGTGTAAAAAGACTGGCAATATGCCCTGAAAAGGGTCATTTTGACTTCCGTCGTACAACGTGCAAATCTGCGGATCAGCATATTACCTCGGACAGCCATCGCCCTGCGTTCCCTTTCAATGTCTATTATCATCGTTTAGATCATGAGTCACCCAGTGACCCAGGTACTTAAACTTAGTTACTCTAGTTAACGGAGTATTGTTTATGGACACATCAGGTACGTTAGTGTAACATTTGGTGCCTGCCTTAAAAACCATCAATTCACATTTTTGTGTATTGTACCTGAGCCCATGAGCGACCGCATAATCTTCACAGATCTTTACAAGCCTCCTGAGTGCGCTTATTGATGGACTCAGCAGCACCATATCGTCTGCGTAACTTATATTGTTAACGCACACGCCATCAATGTGACAACCTATTTGGGTGCTGCTGAGTTCAACAATCAGCTGATTGATGTAAAGGTTAAAGAGACGAGGTGAGGTAATACCCCCCTATCTCACCCCACACTTCAACCCATACACATCCGACAGAGTTCCACCCCACCTTACATAATTCGACTGATTTTCGTACCAATACTTGAATAAAGAAATAACAGTACAGTCAACACTGCTTTCCTTTCCCAACTTTTCCCACAAGATAAAGCCCACTGCTACTTCAGCTTACTAATTCGTTTTGCTATGTCAGTAATTTTGGCGATATTGTCTATGTGCGAAGTGGGTGGTGGGGAACGGCAAATCGATCGTAGCGCACGACGTGGCAGAAATGTGAATTAATTCTGGGCTGTCATGTGTCAAGTTGCTTTATTTTCATAACTTTCTTTATAATTTTAAGTAAAAACGTAAAAATTTGCGATATGGGTCATAGTACATGCTGTGCTAATACTATTTTTTTCCCTTTTTGCTCAGTTTGAGGTTGGAAATGTATTTTATGCTTAACCGATTCAAATCCCGTGCGTATTATAATATCCATATTTTTCACGAGGAAGAAAATCGCTAGGTATAATATACACACTCACTATTTACACTATTTTTTTCAATTTCGTTGAAAAACTAGTCGAAAATGAATATCACAAAGATATCTTATCATCTAGTTGACATGATTTGACAGATGACAAGTCCTGAATAGTTGCGGCCACTAGGGGCGCTGTCATCGCGCACACAACGAATAATCCTACATTTTTAATTTGTTTTTCCTTCTTGTAGAAAAATTAAATATATGTTTTCAACGTCTGCTGCAAGATGGTTCGATGATTAAAGGAAGGTGGCTGGCAGTGGATGGATGCGGGCTGCCCAGGACCGGGATGGTTGGCACTCTTTTGGGGAAGCTTACGTTCAGCAGTGGACGGCAATAGGCTGATAATATTAAATTTATATTTCAACGTCAAGATCGAGCACGTTCAGTCGAACTACACGCTAACAAACTCTTGCACTGACTGGAAAGGTACACTCAAATCTGTGTGGTTCTTTCTATAGACCTAGACCATAAGACCATTTTAGATACGTGCATGGTCCTCGTATGGTTTGAACAGTAAACAGCTTGTTTTTACTCTTTCTCCATGTTCGGTGACCATTTATCAAAGCGAATAAACTCCGTGCCTCAGAAAGCAGGTACGCAGTTGGTACCGGCTATCATTTTTTAGATCTTTGAAAGTCGTTACTATTAGTCAGAAGCTCGATTTGCGCATGTATCATGAGCATGTGGAAAAAAAGCACCCTTAATTTGAGTGATGACATCTCAAAAAAAACGGCTCGTGTAACCTTCATAACAGATATCCTTATCAGCTGCACTTGTTTTTTAAATAAGTTATCTTAAACACCTTCTCCAATCTTCTGGTAGTATTAAAGTAAAACCTGCTTTTAGTTTAATATCCTACGAGCAGTCATCAGGGGTGGACGCATCCACTTCCAGTTTGCCTGAAGATCTTGGTCTTCATAATGTGTAATGCGCAGTGTATACTGGCGGTGGTGGCGCTTTACGTGGGGTTGGCGCACACCTGGGGTGAGTATAAAACGTTTACTTTCAACGATGTAACATTAAATAAAATAGCATATTTCCAAATTGGTGGGAGGAAATGCCCCGATCAACATCGTATAGACTGCCAGACGAAACGGTTGCCGACTCGCTTGGGCGGAGCACCGCCGTGTTCTCATGGAGGCAATATGCGGAGGCAATATGCGAAGGCGACCACTCTCATCTGGAACCGGTTCAGTACGTGATACGGAGCGAGGGACCATGCTAAACTGTCTCTTTCTTCTGAGACAGTAATGCGACCAAAGGAAGAGACGGAACGTGTGAAGAAGAAGCAATCTTTCTCCGTACGGCCCAGCCGTTATGGGAGACGCCCTCGGCATGAGCTAGGCATAAGCTTATGGACGTCAAGCATAAGAACTAGGTCCAAGTCGGCGGTGCGTCGTATTCTGGGTGGCCCTTAAGATTTATTAACATAAATGACAGGGCCCGATAGGGTCAATTGTCTGATAGGGTTGAGGCAATTTATTTAAAGTTTACTGAAGCCGGGTAACGCTGCCGGGTTCTCGATCCTATCTCATCAGGTAATCGTTACTGTGGAACATAAAAGGCTATCGAAGAGTCACCACACCACAGTCTAATCCTCCAACCCACATTGTGTGGAAAGACTCATTTGATGACTTTACAAAAAAATGGTAGCAGTTAAAACCAGCTGTTGATGAAACTGATGATGAAATTTTGTATGATCTGGATTAGGTTATATTATTATGTCGTTTATTCATTTTTTTACATATTGTTTTACATTTTATTATTATTCTCTTTATTCATTTTTAAACATATTATTTTACATTTTTAAATATGATTAACTACAAGAAAACAAAAGTTAAAAACATTTAAAAATATAAAAAATAGTGTTCCACCGGTGTGGGAGCGGGGTCCAAGCTACCAGTGGTTAGGGCTCCAGAGACAGGAACCTCCTCACAATACGAGCCGTATCAAGAAGTACTGCCTTCTGGATCAGGCCCTTGATCCAACCCCCTAAGGAGAGCCTCGCAAGATGTTCGTCGAGGCTCTTTGCCATCAGGCCATTGGCAGTAACGACAATCGGCACAATGATAGCCGAGCTCACATTCCACATGTCGACAACCTCGCGCGCCAGATCAAGATATTTGATTTGTTTATCTTTCTCAGCTTTCACGAGGTTCTCGTCATGCGGGATGGTAACATCGATTATCATTGCGCGGCGCGCTGATCTGTCTATCACTACTATGTCAGGCTTATTGGCGACAATAGTCCTGTCAGTAATGATAGGCAGATCCCAGTACAACGTGACATGGTCTTTTTCGAGAACTGGGTCGGGCACATACCTATAATACGGTACCTCAGATTCCACAAGTTTGTATTTCAACGCAAGTTGCTGGTGGATGATTCTGGCTACTAGGTTGTGCCTGTGCAAGTACTCGCCGTTAGCAAGACGAGAACAACCAGAGATAATATGTCTAATGGACTCACCAGGACGATGGCATGCCCGACACATGTCAATCGTCCCATCCTTTATAATATGTCTCCGGTAGTTGTTCGTCAAGATAACTTCGTCCATAATCGCACAGACAAAACCTTCAGTTTCCCCGAAGAGGTCACTGAAACGTAGCCAGGACACGGACGCTAGAAAATCTAATTATTATTATTATTATTATAAGCCCGTGTCGTCCCACTGCAGGGCAAAGGCCTCCCTTCCCTCCTTCCACTTTTCGCGATCCAATGCGATTGTAGGCCAATCCCTTAAAAATGAGTCCAATTAGGTTATATTATATTTATCATAAAAATTGCATTGTCATAGAACTGAACAAATATATCTAGAAAATTTTTATTTCGTCGGTCAACAAAAAGTAGTTCTAATTCAGCTTGCAAAATTTGAATTTTTTATCGTGTTAAATCATTTATTTAATCTTGACAAGTAACAATAGACAAACAAACATTGAAAGTTAAATTAAAAAAACTCAAATGAAAAATTTTATGAGTACCTATCAAAAGTGTCTTTTTATAGGTACTCTCTCTCACTTTTTTTACACAAAAAAAATATTGTATGTTTCAGATATTGCCGCCATTACATCTGAAGGAATAGATTATTACACGAACGGAACCAAAACGCACTCCGATGATATTAATCCACTGAAAAAATATATAACCACTATTACTTACGACGGAGTAAACAACAGGATAATACTTGTACACTTTAATACGCAAACCTTAAGTTATGATATAACAGCCAAGACATTTGAAACTATATTACCCGACAATGATTATTTAAACCATACTCTCCAGTCCATTGCCTATGATCCAGTTGAACAAAAACTGTTTTGGCTTGAATCTATGGAGAAAACCATAAAATGGGTTTCATTAAAACCAGGAGCGAACAAAGAAGAAAACATTATAGCCACACTGGATGTTGAAGATCCAGTTGCTATCGCCCTGGATATCTGTAATGGGTAATAATTATTATTTAATAATAGGTATTATTTATGTACGAAAGTTTGGATGAATGGACAAAATATGTTGGATCCTCAATGACGCCAAAACGACTTCGTGCATTCCTTGGTTTATTTCTGGGGCAAAGAATCCACATTGCCATACAATATGGAAATGCTGCCAGCGTTTTTGGCATTATTCGCATTTTAAATGTTTTTGTTTATTTTGCTGAGTTTTAATTAGTAGTTCGTAAGAGTCGTGTTTCATTTAAAAGTATTGAGAAAAAATAACTCAAGTTATAAACTGCTTCTTAATTGATTGTCATTTACAAATTACAGGTACATCTATGTGTCATCCACGATATATGCTTTTAGACGTGACACATTTAAATCTACAATACAACGATTCCGATTGGATGGCAGTGGCAGTGAAGTTATATTAGATGGCCTTCGACGTCCTATGGAAAATTCTTTGGTCGTTGACCAATACACGAAAAAACTGTACTGGATTGTAAAAGAGCAAGAGGATCATTTCTACATTGAAAGTGCAGATTTAGATGGAAGTAACAAAAAAACAATATATACTGGACCAAGGACAGAACCAAGTTTTTTGGGAATCGACGTCTTTGTATCAAATCCAGATTTACTGATGGTATCAAAAGATTCTTTGTACTGGACACACTGGAATCATGACACCGTTCATCAATTGTCCAAGAATCCGTCAGTAAATGAAGAGCCGAAAGTAATTACAATTGGATTTAGAGCAAGAATAGTCACCAATTATAAACTAGATGATACAATTCTAAACTGTGAAAGGCTAAAGAGACAATCAACAAATAATGAAGGCACAAACTAAAAGGCAGCATAAGCGCAGGTATTTTTTTATATATTAGCCAAATAATAAGTTTGATCGTTCGGGAGGTCCTCATGTCCCTAAAATACTCGTTGCTTGACCTGGCTCTTAACAACCTCTTTAAAAATGTGGAAGCCTTCTACCATTATTACTAATGCACTATATTTACTTTTTATAGATATGCCACCACTGTCGCCAACGCGTGGTAAATTCTGAACCAGGCTACTATTTTACTAAATAAGAAGCTGAACTTAACGGACCTCAAATATTTTAGGTGTTTTATTAATAAACTCTTTCCTGATTCTCTTTTTCATTTTATTTATTTGTTTTATTTTATTTTCTTTAGCATAAAATAAGGTGTAAATTTTTTAAAAAACCATTTTCATCTTGAATCATTTGGTCAATTCTAAGCATAACTTTACTTCTTTACTGTTCTATGCCACCTGCTGCGATTCTTACACCCTTCATCCGCCACGTTAATTTTACACAACTGCAGGTCTTTCAGTACATGCAGTCGCATTTGGCGTGCTTGAGTACACCTTACCTCTTTAAAGAACTTAGAAACACAATCACAACTCTAATATTTCAACGAGCCAAATCACCTGTCCATCCATAACGACCCCTATAAACAACTTTATAAGTATAGAGGCTGAGGTAGCATCAGGGACGGAAGGTGTTCATACACTTGGCCTGAAATGTTAATATTCAAACCTTTACCTGATACACTCTCAAAATGATGAAGGTAAACTTCGTGAGGAACCATGTCATAATTATGCATACCAATCAGTGGAAGATATTTGAGAAAAGTTGCAGTATATTTCGCAGTTAGTTGCTAAAAAAATGATGAAAAGATAAAAACACGATAACTATGTTTGTTTATCTTGTTTAACCAGTCTAAAACGTTTGACATAGTTTTTTTACAAATACATACTCATCCTCAATTTGGAATCTGTGGACGTTTGTAGTAGTGATCTTGAAATTCTTAAGATTGCCAAAATAACTATATTCAACGAGTCCTTTGTTCCAATTTCAGCAACTTGTAGCAAGTGAATTGCGGTTTACCACAAGGTAGCATACTAGAGCCAACATTGTTTCCAATTTACATAAACGAAAAACATGACGCCTCAAAGCTGTAACACAATTATTCACACGCAACGCAACAATCGTCTACTGACATTCTTCATAGGTTATTGAAAAGTTACTGTAAAACTGCTAGGGTATCATGCACTGGTTTAAGTCTAATTCACAAAAAATCCTCTTACTTTCCTTAAAGTCCGTAAAAAAAGTGACATCGCAAAAAAAAATACTCTGTCTATTACGGCACACTGTTGTACACAGTGCTCCCTAATAATTTTATTCCTCCTGTCTAAAACTAAGTAGAATTGATAGCGTAATTTATCTCGGATATCCAAAAATTGAAATAGAAAAAGAACTAAAATCGTGACTTATTTATATCTTATAACGGCTTAAGGGTTTCAAAAAATTTGGGTCAGTTAAAAATCTTTAGTCTTCCTATGTTTACACTAATCCATTTAATAACAGAATGACTACTGAATTAGAATTATTATAAAATGGAATCACTTCTGACTTATTTCACTGATTAATGTTATTTTGAAACATAATCATAAAGTCAGACTAATCACTTAGTTACAGGTCTAGCCTAGTTTAGAGGACAGGGTTAAGTAAATTTGTTTTCTGTTTTAGCTTAGTTACGCGGGTTTGATATCCACGACACGTAGCGTTGCAGTCAATCGATCAGCTACTGTACCAACCGTATATTCGGTTACATCTTAACCCGAGGCTGACGGCCTTCCATCCCTGATGTTGCCTCTGCGCCAGTATGATTAATAGTTTATTGGAACAAATACATAATAATATACATATGACTGTGTTGTACTGCTGAGGATGAAGTTCAGGATTCCAAGGTCCGGAAAAGTCTGTGGGGCGTTTATAAATTACAATATAACGGTAACGATACGACACTGGTATTGTAGTCTTTCTAACTAATTTTCCCTGAAAATTTATAAAACTATAAAAAAAATTGCGAGATTAATTTTCCTCACTCAAACTTGTACCGGCTCTTCAGGAATACCAGGTGCATAGCACTCGCGTTCAGCGTATTCAAGCAGACCGAAGACGAATAATCAAGAGACCAGTGTTGTATGAACATTGATGGTGCAAAACAAGTGTGCTAAGACCGTAGTAGATGGCAATCTCACCAGATTAGCTCCTCCTACCTAGGGTGGGGCGAGAAAGACAGTCCTTCTCGCCTCCTTCAATAGTCCTTTACGTTCCAGCGTCACGGCTTCCTGATGAGACAGTCCCGCGACCCTGGCAGGTTTTGGCCCTCTAATGCCCCCCTTAGACAGCACAGTGAGGCGCGCGTGGTACACAACGCGCTGTCGACCAACGCATGGTCCATGATCGGACGGCGGAGTCACCCATTATTACTCACTGTCTGCATACCCGCGCCTAAGGTGGCCAGAAATGGCGTCGCAACGTCCAATTCCATGAGTGTCTCCTGCAGCAGCTGAGTCGTGAGGTGAATGCTGCCCTCTCGCTGACGCGTCCCGCCTCCTCCTTTGCTAGCATGACTGCTTCGCAGAAGGAGGCTACCGCTTCCCATTCCCTCTTGCCCCGCAGCGTGACCTCGACCAATGCCGGGCGCAAGAGGTATTTGCTTCTAATATAAAATCCGGAATTTTATTTGAAACGGAATTGTTACATTTAAGTCGAATAATACCTAAAGGACGATTTAAGAGAACTTAGCGAAATGATACTACGAATTCCGCTTATGTTTCAAGGCAATATACTTTACAAAATGAACACACTATGATTTATACAAAAACATCTTTAATTTACTAATAAAAATAAACAAAGATAAATGTATAAGACATCTTGAAGATTTAACACTTTGCAAACGAAAAGGTTACTGAGGAACTAATGACACTCGTAAAGCTTGTGCTAATAGCGTCGTCAAGGTATCTGATGAAAAACTATTAATGTTTTATTTTTTTTTGCAAAAAAATCTTGACCTAGAAAGTATACTAATTTTATTAAAGCAAATCTGAAGGTATCCTAAGCAGCTACATACTCGTAGTTCACATGTTTATGGGATTAGATTTGTTGTTCTGTGTGGAATTCTTCTACGTTGCGTTGAAGTGTTGGCTGCTTGCTTGCATGTAGTAAAAGGAAGGTTTAGAAATTGCCACACGTTGACGGAAGAGGAGGTAAATCTATAAAAGAAGAATATATTAAAATGTTGCTTTAGTTATCGATTCGGGAAGACTTTTATTACGAAAAGATGAATGCTTTTGATGCTTTCCCATCCATAGACCGACTGACCCATGGGTTTTTTGTAATTTAGATTAAAATAATATTTATGATCAAATAAATACCTAAGCTTATGATGTCCTTCAGCGTTCTAATGGCTACAAAAGTTTTCATGAGAAAGACTGGAATTTCACATTGATCACTCCCAAAAAAACTTGGAGTACATTGGCAGACAGGTTTATTATTCTTATCAATGGAACAGCGACCACCGTTTAAACAATGACCTCTGCACAAGTCAACTTCACATCGGTCTCCTGAAAAACCGGGTTTACATCTGGAACAACGAAAATTATTGAAATTAGAATAATTAAAGACATAAATAGGATTGATAAATTTCTACAGAAATGCAGTAACGTTGATGAACCAAATAATATGTGCATCGGCTACATCAGCTTTTAAAGTCTATCTAACAGCCTTTATAACAGCCAAATTTTTTGGCTATAAATTATGATTGTTTTCTGTAACAGGAATTTTCTTCAGTTCTCTAACGATTCCTCCATAGCCACAGTGCCTAACCCTGATGGTAACGATGATGGAAAAAGCCTCCATCTCTCGACCTAATCTCCGCGGGAGACACCCAAGACGTATCACGCTATTTCCAGCCACCAAAGGTGAAGCACCACGGTCCTTATCCAAGACCCAGCAAAGTATTTCCAGGAAACTGATGGGGCCTTCATAGAGGAGCAAACGCCTGGCAAGGTCACAGACTGTCTAATCCGGGACCCAGGACTCGGTGGATTTAAGTCACTACGAGACTTTCAGTCACTTCCGGGACGGGTTTCTAGCCAGGACGGGAGAATAAAATTGATAATATTACCATCCCAAAAATAATCTTCATTTTAGTATACCGTAGAGAGCATTGTATAACCTACATGCAAATTATGTCTGGTCTTTAATGAGGAAAACGATAGAGCTTAGATCACTACGTACTAGTCGTAATAAATGTTAGCAAAGACGAATAAACGACTTACCTGCATTGAGGTTGACCTCCAGCACCAGTTGTACAATCTCCATTCAAACAATAGTTGTGACAAACGGAAACGACGTTGTTCGCTGGGTTATTTGTTGACTGCCCATTTTGCCTTTCACAGTTCAAAATTTCATTTCCTAGTTTATAGTTGACGACTATTCTACTGTCTCTTCCAACCGAAATTGTTTGAGCTTGTTCGTATTTTGATGGATTTTTTGACAATTTCTGAGCGATTCCCAGGTACGAGAAAACCCAGTATATGGAATCTTCTGATATAGCCAGTAAACTTGGCTCTGCATTTGTTCCATTTAATAAAGTTTTCTTATTTCTTCCGTCCAAATCTGCACTTTCAACGTGGAAAATTTCATATGGTTCTTTTGTAATCCAGTACAGTTTATTTGTGTTCTGATCAACGACCAAAGAATTTTCGACGGGACGTTTAATGCCTGTTACTACAGCTTCGCTGCTTCCACCATCCAATCGGAATTTCTCTATTTTAGATGTAAATCTATTATTCCTATAGTCAAAAGTTGTGCTTGCCCAGTAAATATACCTGTAATTAATAAGGAATGAAGAATGATGGAATGGGAGGAAGCATTTGCCCAGCAGTAGGACAGTACAGGTTCGTAATAATAATAAAAATACATTTAAATTCATATTGTTTTAG
The DNA here is from genome assembly GCA_036375495.1 of Agrotis segetum. Lineage (NCBI taxonomy): Eukaryota > Metazoa > Arthropoda > Insecta > Lepidoptera > Noctuidae > Agrotis > Agrotis segetum. The sequence goes on from JAQSVV010000062.1 coordinate 658,175, forward strand.
CTAAACATGAAAGAGATTTTAATACTTTACCATACTTTAAGACAGTAAAAACCTTGGGATCTTTAAGTCAAGAATAAATAGGTCATATTCAAGCACCGTCGACTACTTCATTGCTTACTGTCAGGCGAAATGGTGGTGAAACACAAGCCTATCAGAAAATTGTAAAAAAATTACAACAACAATAGGATTAATTACCCATTACAGCTATCCACAGCCAGGGACTGGGGTGTGTCGACATCCAGCGATGCTAAAGTGTTTCCCCCATCTTCATTCTTAGCTCCAGGTTTTAATGAAACCCACTTTATGGTTCTTGAAATAGGGTCAATCCAAAAAAGTTTTTGTTCGACTGAATCATAAGCTAAAGATCTGACACCATGATTTGTATGATCTTTGATAAGTACTAAAGTTTCAAACTTCTTGGATGTTACATCATAACTTAAGATTTGCGATGTAAAATTAACTAGGAACATTTTGTTGCTCACTCCGTCGTAGATAATACTATTTATGTATTTCAGTGAAATACCTTCGGAGTGCGATACGACTCCATTAGAGTAATAATCAATTCGCTGAGTTGAAACCGCGGCAAAATCTGAAACATTAAAAAACACAAATTGATTTGTATTCGGAAATTGCGATGCCGTACGAAGCGTCTCCCGCGGCTGGCATGGGAGGAGGATGTACTCTCTCTCACAGGGTTCTACTCCAGTAATGCGTAGTAGTAGTAGGAGGTAACTGCATTTTTATGGCTGAACATGAATTTGAAAACTAAATGCATGTGGCTAAAAAGGCATCTGAAAATTACAACTCCTAACATTCTCTGCTGTCCCGGGGTCGCGGGATTATTCCCTTACCGTGACCCCGGAACATAACAGGCTATTGAAGGACACCGTGGATTTTAATCAGTAGAAGTCTGACAGTCCGTTCCGCCCTGCCCGGGGTGGGAGGACTCATTTGATGATTTTACCACGCTAAAAAAAATTAAAATTCTCTGCTGTCAAAAGATTACGTTTAAATCTACACATATAATAAAATTGTAGAAAAGTGCTGTCTGTACAATTGAAATATAAAAAAAAGTAGCGTGTATTGTTACTATATCGATGATTTTTTTTCTGTTTGTCGATTTGTCTGTTTGTCAGTCTTTTGACAGCGAGTCGCTCATTATTCGTAGTCTGTATGTCCGCACCTACGGTGGCTGGAGATCGTCCCATGACGTCCGTTGCTGTAGGTATCTTTTGAGGCGGCTGGGTTGTGAGGTGGATGCTGTCCTCTCCCTACTACGTCCCGCCTCCTCCTTCGCTATCATGATTGCTTCGCAGAAGGAGGCGACCGCTTCCCATTCCGTCTCGCCCCGCATGACCTCGACCAATGCCGGGAGCGACAGGTCGCCGCCTATCGTCTCCGTAAGGACACGGCGGTGCTCTCCCCAATGCCTGCACCGTAAACCTGTACCGTATGTTCCACCGTGTATCTACCGCAACTTAACAACTAGGGCATGCAACCGGGAAATCCCGGTACCGAAAATACCGGGAAATCCCGGGAATTTTTAAAGAAATCCTGTACCGGTTCTTCGTCCCTTAGTCCCGGTACTTTCGATACTTTCGGTACTTTATTATTTTCCTTCTTTTTTTCAATATAAAGTTACAAATCATATCCAATAAACTATTCGTTTTCAATATTGTTGATATAAAACATTTTATTTGAAAATAATGAGAATTTCATAAACAAAAACTATTCAGCAATGTAAGTAAGGGGTCAGTTATGATGGTGATTATGATTCATTTATTGCAATTACTTTCATTTTGAAGAGAATATCTTTAATCATGCTCAAATTTTGTGTATTTTATAATTATTTTGTTTACTTATCTCTAAAATTAAGCTTTTACATTATTTTATGATACTACCTTTATTTTAAATAAAATAGCGTTTGTAACATTCTTTTCTTGAGTTTTATATATTTTTCATCTCGAAAAGCGTTATACTAGTTTTGTTTTGCTACAGTTTGTTTAATGATATTTATTTATAGTAGACGGAAAAAAGTGACCCAGTACGTGATGTTAAACACTTATTCTATAGACATAGAGGAAAGAAGAAAGCAATTACGTGACAAAGATAGACTTATTTCTAATTCAAAATATAGTTCTGATATATTATATACTATATACTAAAAAAGAATTACCCCAAATTTATAGTTTTCTTTGGCAGTGTTATAGGCACCCATCTAAATTACTGTATCGAGACAACCTTTTAGAATCTGCTGTTGGCTGTCAACAAGGTGACCCCCTCGGGCCAGTGATTTTCAGCTTGGCTATTCACCCCATTGTTCGACAGCTAAATTCTAAATTCAACGTTTGGTACCTCGATGATGGGACCTTGGGTGGCGATGTTGATACCGTTCTGAATGACCTAATTTTTTTGAAGAATGAACTTCATTCCATTGGCTTAGACCTCAACCTTTCGAAATGTGAACTTTATTTAACGGACAGCACCGACAGACAATTAACAATTCCTAAATTCAACTCAATAGCCCCAGACATCAAAATTATTGACAAAATGTCTCTTCGCCTCCTGGGGTCCCCAATTTTTGAAAATTCTTTTCCTGACTTCATTGATGAAAAAATTCAAAATTTTCTTGATATTTCAGGTAGATTGCTCGAAATTAACATGCATTCGGCCATTACTCTAATTCGCTATTGTTGTTTCGGCCCTAAATTGATATATTTCCTTCGTGCTTCCTATTTATGGAAGTTCAATCATCTTTTGGACAAAATTGACGTCATTATCAGACAAACACTTTCATCCATTTTAAATGTGGCTTTGGACGACCGTGCTTGGATTCAAGCTACTCTTCCCATTCGCATGGGTGGTCTCGGCGTTCGCAAAATTTCCAGTATCAGCTTACCGGCGTTCATTTCTTCTGTGCACGGCACTGAAAAATTAGTTAGGAATATCCTGGCTTCCACACTAACTGATTTTGATGTGCCGTGCTTCTTGGAGGCTTTGGACGCTTGGAAAATCGCTTGCCCGAATTCCGATGTACCCGGCAATCCATCTTCCCAGAGACAGTGGGATGAGCCGCTCTGCAGTGTAGTTCAGAATAACTTACTGAACACATCTGCTACTACTGCTGAGCGTGCGCGCCTACTGGCTGTGGGTAGGTGGGAGTCGGGTCTTTGGCTTCACGCACTGCCGTCGTCGAGCATCGGTACCTCACTCGACGACACCACCTTCCGGCTCGCTGTTGCTCTCCGTTTAGGATCCCCACTCTGCTCTCCTCATCGCTGTCACTGTGTCAACAGCCTCGGACAACATTGGCCTGTCTTGCGGCCGCAGCGCGGGCCGTTTTGCGCGCCACGCGAACATAAACGACATTATTCGACGAGCTCTTGTTACCGTCGGCGTTCCAGCTGTTTTAGAACCCAACGGCTTGGCACGCGACGATGGCAAGAGACCGGACGGTATGTCTCTGTTTCCTTGGAAGATGGGTAGGCCTTTAGTATGGGACGCTACCTGTGTCGATACTCTTGCGCCATCCCATCTTCCAAGTTCATCGTGCTCTGCTGGCTCTGCTGCTGCGGTTGCTGAGAACCTCAAGCGGCGTAAATATAGCAACCTTAGTGGTAACTATATATTTGAGCCGTTTGGGGTTGAAACTATAGGGCCATGGGGTCCGAGTGCTCACAGTCTCTACAGAGAAATCGCAAAAAGACTTGTTGACGCTTCCCGTGACCCAAGAGCTGGCTTTTACTTTGGCCAGAGGCTAAGTATTGCCATTCAAAGAGGCAACGCCGCCAGTCTCTTGGGCACATTACCAGCTGACAGCGTTGAGGATGAATTTTTCGATGCTCTTTAATAGTTTAGTTTTATTTTAATTTAGTATTATTATATTAATTTATATAGTTTAATTAATATTAAAAACGATTTATCAATGTTAAGGTAGAAAATAAATAGTATTTCGGTAATAAATAAAAGTTCTGATATATTTGAATTATTATAAATAAAAGTTATTTTTATATCAATATAAAAAAAATACATGTGGCACTCGGCGATTGCGAGAAGCTACCTTTTTTTTCCACTTCACTCGCTCGGAAAGATTCTATTCATACGCTCGTTTTGCAAAATGGAGTTTAATAACTCCATTTTTCACGCAAAACGCGCAAAACTCCATTTTGAGCGTTAGAGCGCAAAGATTTGTTCAAAATTCGGACAAATTATCTTGTAGTCAATTATTTTCGTCACTGGCAGTGGAGGCGCAGAGACGCCTCCACTGCATTTCCTCGCTTAGTGAGGTGAAAAGTTGTGTGTTGCATTCGGAAGCAAAGTTTTTCTGCATCTCGCACCTTTGAAAAGTTCGCCACGCTAAATTAGTAGCAAAATTTTCGCGCCAAATCAACTTTGCAGCCTTGCATAACAAATAACTATTTTATTTTAAAAGAAAATTAAAATGTTTGTGATGCACTACTGAAAATATAGAATTTCTTTGTTGCAGGAGAATTTTATAAGTAGGTTTCATTGTGAAAACTCCTTTTGTAGCTAGCCGTTTAGTATTAGTAAGATAAAGTAAATTGTTTTTATGATTACCGAAGTCTCCCGAACTGAAACGACGTTAGACGATGCGTGGTGTCGAGTATTACGTAAGGTTTTTGTTGGGAATGTCTTGATTTGGTTGCCGCACCGCGCCGCGATCAGAGCCCGCGATAAAAGCTATGCAATAGCTTAAAAATTAAAAATTTTAAAAACCCCCGACACAAAAACCAAGATCCGATTATTTAGTACTTTTTAAAGGGATCTTGGTTTTTGTGTCGGGGGTTTTTTAAATTTTTAATTTAATTTTTATTTGAAACTTTTTTATAGGTACACACTTAATTAAGTGATCAATATTCCCTTTCAGTTTGCTTTGATTTAAGACCCCACTCGAGTATATTTGCAAACCCTCGGCTACCCTTTCTCACTTTTACCCCCACAACTTTTAAACGGCTCAACCGATTTTCATCAAACATGTCTAAGAACACTCGCACGTAAATCACCTTTAATACAAAAAAACTAAATTGAAATCGCTTCATCCGTTTGGGCTCTACGGTGCCACAGACAGACAGACACGTCAAACTTATAACACCCCTCTTTTTCCGTCGGGGGTTAAAAAAGCATTTAAATTCGGTTCCTTGAGATTATGTTCTGATGATTATTGTCAATTATAGATTTACAAATAAAACAAAGTTTTATGAACTACTCCATCCCACCCACATTTGTAATAAGTTCATTTTTCAACTGATTTAGATAATTTTATGTAGTGTGCACGCACTCGTGCCTTTAATATCGACATTTGTAGTTAATAGCAACATTTGTACGTGAGTACCGAAAGTACCGAATTTCCCGGGAAATCCCGGTTCCATGTCCCAGTACCGAAACTTCGGTACCGGGCTTTAAAAAGTACCGGTTCTGCAAGCCCTATTAACAACAAAGTATTCTAACCCCAGAAATATCCAACATAATGAAACAAGTCATCATGTACTCACCCCAAGACGTGGATTGCGCCAACCCCAAGCAAAGCGCCACCACCGCCAGTACACACTGCGTCCTACACATTATGTACCCCATGAAGACCAATATCTTCAGACAAAGTAGGAGTGGATAATGCATCCACCTCTGATGACTGCTCGTAGGATATTAAAGTAAAAGCAGATGTTGCTTAAATACGAAATGACGATTTGAAAAGGTTGTTGTTTTGGTTACGTAAATATAAATTATGTCAAAGTCAAGAGCAGCTGATATGAATGAGGGTTATCACGTTACACTAACTGTTGTTTTGTAAGCCAACTCTCAAAATAGGTATCACTTTAATTTTTTTGTTGTTGTCGACCAGAATAGTAGTTTATGTAACTGGTACATAATGAGGGGTATTATACACGAGTGTGAGTTTATAAAACGAGCGAAGCGAGTTTTATAATAGTATCACACGAGTGGTATAATACCTAGTTATGTACAGTTTCATACACTACTTTATCTACTCTCATTGAACACGAAAATATCAAATAAAAGATAAAAATTAATAAACACTAATAATCATCCACCATGTCATCCACCGAAACACAAACGTCAAATTCCCAACATTCCCTTAGAAAGCGCGCGCAGCCACAGATAAAAAAGTAAAAAAAATTATCTATGATCAGTAATCTGTATCATAATGAAAAAAAATTAAATTATAACATTGTTTTGTTAGACAAACAGTGTTATAATTTAATTTTCACACCACCTGCTCGAAAATGTCTAATTATATGTCAAACAACCTTAACCTAAAGTGAGTCATTAGTGGCCGAGGGCACAGCCGGTCAATAATGTTGTACTGGATTTCATTATTACCCGCTGGTCAATAATGTGATTTGAATTTGGAATATGTTTATAAACAACAAACACCCTTTGGTGCCAGAAAGATTTTTTTTTTTTAATTTTCTTTTCCCTTTTGGGAAGACAAAGGGATCTATCTAGCCCATGCAGCCTAGATTTTTTTTTTTGGTTCTTTTCGTCCCTCTTTGAGGCAGGCAAAGGGAGCTGAGCCCATACAGCCAAGTCTGATTTAGTGTGCCAGAAAGAGGAAAGCTATTCTCGAAACCCTTACTACGCGTGGATGATATTCTCGATTTCCTAAAAAATCATAACGATTGCTTCTTCATATCGTTGCCATGTTTTCGAAGACATAATATTGTAAGAATAATTAGATAACTACCTACGAACCATTTTTTAAAAGGAATGAAATAACATTAAAACTGGCATTAATAATAACAAATACCGTACCGCGCCGTAATACCGTAGGTAATAGTAATTGGCTGTAACATTAGTTAATTTATTTTAAATAAACTGCACTAAGATTGCTGTGGATTTTGTAAATAAATAAATAAATAATAAAACCTATCTATAATATAGTCGATTTATCACATTTTATCAAAAATACTCTATTTTCACGAGCGTCTCCAATGACGTTCTAAATTCAAAATGCATATAGCCAATCATCCAAAACCATTCTACCAGCCCTGTATAAAACTTAGTTTACACAAACGCCACATCCATGAGAGTGATATCATTAGGACAAACACGACAAAACCATAGAAGATACTTTTTTTTTCGAAAATCGAATTGATCGTGTCTTGGCTACTTATTGGTAGACGCAATAAAGGCGCGAATTTTTGGCATTTAAATTTTAAATTTATCAACAAAGTATTATAAAATGTCGAGTGATGAAAGTGATTGTACTCCTGAATTCATTACAACCGAAGCTAATAATATTTCCAATGATTTACTGCCGGAAAAGTCAAAGGAAACTTATATAAAAGCCTATGACAATTTCCAAAAATGGAAAAGTACGAAAGGCGTCAAGTCCATTTCGGAACCAGTTCTATTAGTGTATTTTCAGCATTTATCTTGTACTCAGAAGTCAAGTAGCCTATGGTGTACTTATTCAATGCTTAGGTCAACAATAAGCATGAAACACAATATAAATATCAAGACATACGCTAAGCTATTAGCATTTCTAAAGAGGAAATCGGAAGGTCACCAATCAAAGAAATCGAAAGTTTTCACACCTATGAATATTGAAACTTTTTTAAATGAAGCTCCTGATCATAGCTATCTTGCCGTAAAAGTAAGTACATCATTTTATTTATAACTAAATAAAATACCACATGGTAGCAAATAGCAACAAGAACACTTATGTATACTTACTGAATTTACGTATGTTGTTAGTAAAATTTATTTTTATTTTTGTTACAGGTGGCTTTAATTATTGGAGTGAATGGGGCTTGTCGTTGTCAAGAAATGGTAAACATGAAGGTCCAAGATATAGAAAAACACTCAGAAGAGTTGTTATTGATTAAGTTGCCAGACACTAAAACCAAAAAGGAAAGGTCATTTGTCATCCGCGGAGCATATGTAAAGGTTGTGGAAAAGTATCAAGCTCTGCGGCCTCCTAACATAAACACTAACCGATTTTTTGTAGCGTTCAGTAGTGGAAAATGCACCCGTCAAGTGATTGGGAAGAACAAAATGAGTGCCATGCCGAAGGAAATTGCCAAATACTTAGGATTACCAAATATCGAGCTCTATACGGGTCATTCTTTTCGTCGAACGTCAGCTACACTGTTGGCGGATGCGGGAGCAGATATAACCCAAATAAAACGACATGGTGGCTGGAAATCGGATACAGTAGCAGAAGGATACATTGAAAATTCTGTACAAAACAAAAATAAAATAAGCTTTCAAATTGGTAACAGCATCACTTTAAAAACGTCATCTGATTCTTTTTCACCACAACCTTCAACATCACACCATCACATTCCACCTTTCCCTGAGCCTCATTCACCACCTTCACCAACTTTCACCACCCAAAATGCTTCTCTGCAAATACAAGATTCTGAAGCATTGACGAGCAATACTCAAATAAATTCCACATCAACATCTATAAACGTACCAAATAAAAACATAACTATATCTTTGCACAACTGGACTAATGTCTCAAATGTTACAATTAACTTGAATTAATATATAAGTGTACCTATATAACTAGTTCTAAATGTTATTCTTACTGTTTTTTTATTTAATAAATACTTTGTTTTTCGTACTATGGCTATTATTTTCTCACAGTAGGTGTAAAAAGTAGAGTATCCTCCTCTGGGCTAAAGGTGTCTTTGCCTTGGGCTAGCTTGAATCCCTCGCTGCATTCAGGATTCTTGTATTAACTCCCTCGCTTCGCTCGTGAGTTAAACTCTTAACTCCCTCGCTACGCTCGGGAGTTAAATCCCGAATCCTTCATTACGCTCGAGATTCAATATGACGCCCGTGACATAAGACACAACTTTAGCCCCTCGGTGCATAATCTACTATTTCACACCACCTGCTCGTAAATGTCAAATTATATGTCTGCTAACCGGCCGTAAAGCAAGGCATTGTTCCCTCCCGCTGGAGCCGGGAATAATATATGTACTGAATTTCATTATTCCCGTGGGAATAATGTGATTTGAATTTGGAACCTCAAACAAAACATAGTATGAAAACTTTGAACGAAGGAATTGAAGCAGCGCCAGCTGCCCCCCGGCAGTCCCCACTGCAACAGCTGATCGCTTGCTGTGGTGGGCACCACAGCATGCTCACGTTCGAAGGTTGTCGTACCACATCAAATTTCAAAATTCGAATTTATTTCCTCGCAGGTGGTGTGAAAAGCAGAGTACTCACCTCAGGAATAAAGCTGCCTTTGTCTTGGGCTAACTTAAATCCCTCGCTACACTAAGGATTCTTATCTTAATTCCCTCGTTTCACTCGGGAATTAACACTTGAACCTCCTCGCTGCGCTCCGGAGGTTCACCCCCAGAATCCTTAGTGTCGCTTCGGGATTCAATACGCCCGTGACGTAAGGCACTGCTTTATTCCCTTGGTGCGTAATCTACTATTTTTAATTTCATTACGATACTCTATGGTATAAAGTATGTCATTATAAACTCGTTTTGAGTTTTGTATTTCGAAGTTTACGATATGAGAGTAGATAAAATATTTTTTTGTTTTTTAATCGGTCTGTTCTGACCCACCGCTAGACAAATGCCTATCATAACATCTATTGCCTCTTTTCACTAGTTTTTGAAACAAAAGTCCAATTCGTCATGCCTCGTCTTTTTATAGATTTAATAGAAGTTAAATTAATTTTAAGAAAACAAAATACTTTTTCGTACAGTTAGAAAAAAAAAGTATCGTAAACGATGATGCCAAAATAAAATATAAGTATGTAAAATAGGTTCACGAAAGAGACGGAACCCTGTGGTCAAAAGCTTTCTTCCAACACCTGTTTGGGATTGGAATGCGCACTACAATCACCTTTATTATTGGCTTCAATATTACTGTTGATCTGTAAAAACGTTTAGAATGAGACCAGTTTTTTTTTTTCTTTTTTTACTTCCTTACTGTAGGATACCACTGTGTTAACCCGATTAGTGTTGATATTTTATTACAGCATCAACCAATCAGTATTCTATCGCTGACGTGAACAAAAAACAGTTGTTAGAGCCGTTTGAGGAAATGCACCAGTTTAACACTTTCACTGTCCGCGCAGCAGACACAATACTTAAACAATAGTCGTGAGTCACATGTGACTCATCGGACAGGGAAGTGGTTAATGCACAGAGGGATATGTTAGAAAATAGAAAACAAAAACTAGATTCGTCTTATTTACTATGAAATTTACAATCCTGACACTTTATACGAGTAAGCATTTGCAATTTAATCATGGAATCGATGAGAAAAAGTGGAGCGATCCTGTTTTGTTTTCAATTTCGTGTTATGGTAAAAACATTATGGTTATTTAAGTCACATTGGGTATATACTTCGCAAAATACGGGAATTTATTTTTATAGACCTCAATTTTGATTTCTTTTTTTTAATATGATAATGTGTTGTGAAAAAATGATGAAACCACTTAAGTGAAATAATTTCTATTGGTTTCATAGTTTTATAATTTTCCAAGGCATTTTTATTATTACCAGCACATTTAATCTTGTTCATTGGAGAAATCGAGGAGGGATTCATTCATAATTTGTCCTACCCAGGGTACCTTACCTTCCTGAGGTAGGGACTGTCAGACTTGTACTAACTAAAATCCACGCGCGGTGTCTTTCAATATACCTTTCCCGGGCCACGGTTACCTGAAAAGACAATCCCGCGACCCTGGTTTTTTATAATCTAAACAGTAGTGTGCTATTAGCATAATTTTTGTATCCAAAGTTCCCAACATTTATAATGAACATACACTGGATCTTGTGACCTAAGTTTATCATCAAAACTTTTGACAACAACATAATAATTATGTAATTGACAATTATTATATAATTCCATCACTATAGTGATTTACTAAAAATATTAGGTACTTACATGTTTAATAATCACGTGATTATGATTGTTTTATCGTATTATTATCATTGTTAAAAATATGAGAAAGCAAGAAAAAATTAAAATATTGCGTGACGAACTGGACTTGTTCCATCCTAACTGGAAGGAGGACGCTTAGTGTCGCGAAAGGTTGAAGGAGAAGGAGTACATTGCGCAAGAGTTGGACAGAGCGGGCAATAAAAATAGTTTTATAGGTCTAAGTGCACAGAATCAAAAAGCAATTCTTTTAAACTATGTAAAGAGTAGCTTTTCGCGGGAAATCATATCGGGACAAAATGTATCATTAATGTTAATTCCGGTTATAAATATCTGTGTATCGAATATAAAATCTTTTCGGTACTTTTTGAGTGACAGATTCATCCATACTAATAAGGATGAATATTTAACGTTCGCATAATATGATTTTAGTAGCAAAATGTTTAATTGTAAATAATTATACGAGCAAAATCAACTCTAACTGAAGAGTTGATTATACTCGTATATTCGCAAAAATATTTTTATACGTAAACTCGAAGATATACTAAATCTGAAATATTCTTAAAATCCATGATTTACTTACCTACCCTGCTTTATAAGCAAACTTTTGTAAGATTAATGTAAATCGTATTAGGCATGATATGTAAACAAAACATAAGAATGTTGGGTATTTACTATTTACAGGCAGTAGTAGTTGAATGTCCAAGTCGATCAATCACCGATGCGTACGTCGGAACGACGTAAGGAATGAAAACGACAAAAATGTCTCCAGCTCCCGATATGAGACCATCGACATCATTATAATGAAGGCATTAGAGTCGCGACACACGAGTAGGATCGCACATAATGAAACTCTTTCAACAATTTAAGATGGCATAGGCCAGATGTTTGAAAAAATCGAATAAATCCGTCAGTTACGAGTAGTTCTTCAAATATTTAATTTTTCCTTATTTTTGTCTTTTGTTATGGAAGCAAAAAATTGCCAGAAATACCTACATTTTGCCCACGCCCACAATCACCTTGTTCTTTAAAGGGCATGTACTTCTCTAGTAATGTTCCTGTAAACTGCCAAGGCCTATTATTTCTGTACTTTTTTATATCTGTATTTTTTTTGAGACTACACTCAGTAGTTTCTGAAATAAGGGGTGGTTGGTGGTTTTACGATAAATATTTAAATTATAATTAAAAAGAAGGCAATCCCTTTGGACAAATTTCTTTAGAATACTTTCACAGTAAGCTTTGGACAAAATAGGTACTTATCAATTAATGAAAAAACTTTATTTAAAAAAAATGTTTAATAATGAATCTACTGCATTATTAAACTAATTTAAATAAATTATATTTCGAATTTCAAAAGCTACTTTTATTGGCCTACTATAAATAAATAATTTGATATAATTTTTGTTGATCATGATTTTGTTTTAATTTTGCGTTCACTGAAAAAACACAACTTGGTTAAACTGTTTAGCCATATCTTATTCATTGTTGAAAATGTAAACATGATTGTTTTCGAGTAATAAATGAATAAATTATATTTTGCACACAATGTAACTTCAACTAGTTGTCCCGTCTCCCCATACCTTTACAACCACACCACTAATCGACACCCATCGTGTGTGGTCTGCTTCAACAAAAACTGTCGTAAACACAACACGTACATCGTGTAAACATAAATTAAATTCCTACTGGCTGTTTGTTTAATTTTTTAGACCAGCCATAGAACTTCTTAAGTAGCTGCCGTATTAATATTGATTAGATCACAGTTTGGGTTAGTTGTTAGCAGGGATGTGTTGTTTTTGATGTTGGTTCATGGTAATGGGGCATAATTTCGTCTTTGGAATTTTGTTGTATTTTGGACATTCGTGTGGGTAGTAAGGCTTATGAATGATGAAGCCTTACTTCTAGAAAATTTTTGGAGATTTCCATATTAGTGATCGAAAGTCGAAGAAAAAAAAAGGGCAAACTTATTATAATTATTATGATCGGCCCAATTTTTCATTTGATCTGTTGAAATTATTTTTAATCGAAATTTCAGGTTACTGAGTGTTTTTTTTTTCCTTTAACTGTATTTTGAACATTTAATATTTGCCTTCGATATAATTATAAAATTGTGTATTAGAAAATTTAATCATTGAAGGTACGCTGCATGTGAACCAAATAAATACACCTAAACTAATATTCAACTAGAAATAATTCCCACAGCATTTTACCAAATAAAGAAAAAAAAACGTTATTTTAATACCATTGAATAGACGTTTTTCGAAACGTTTCGAACAATCCGTCGGTTTGTCTGTCGGACAGACGGTCAGACATCGGGACATATCCCTAATTAATGATCTAGCAAACGAAGCCGCGCCTGGACAAACTGATCGAATGAAAACCGACGCAAAAACTAGTATAAATACATCTATAATGCTGGCGCATCCACTGAGATGTTTTACTTATGTAGAATTTTAAAGCAATCAGTCAGCAAAAGAGTTAAGTTTTTTTTTCTGAGTGCTAAATGCATGCAATTTTGCTGTTACATGTACTTTTGCATGCCCCAGCTAATGAGTTGAAGTTGAGACTGACTTAAAATGTAACTTTATTTACTACACACTAAAGTACACATTTTCAGTGTCGTCGCGTCTTGGTACGAGTATGAAGTGACGCTAACTCTTTTGCTGGCATTGATTTCATTTTTGATTAATTAAAATTAGTAATAAATAATTTTCAAAATCTCAATAAAATACTGTTCATGCCCCATGAGGTTCAATTATTAATATTGTAGTTAAATATTCAGTTTTTTTCTGCAGTTATCAACATTCTACTAATTTGAAACATAATTTTAATATCACGCCTTTACTCACTAAACCAAAAAAAAGGATAATTTTGGAAGATCAAAAGGAAAACTAAACTGAAAAAAATAAATAAACTGGTGCAACAGATAAAACGGTGCGCATGTACTTGATTATGTTTGTTTGTATTAATCGTTTACAACTGTTGCCTCTGCCCAATACTTTGACAAAAGTTATTTCGTGCTTATTTCTAGAAACTGTGCAGTAAACCATCTCAATAGCTGCAAGCCTATAGCAACACCGGCTTACGCTATCACAAAGCGCCGACTGGCGGCAAATAGGAGACAAATTAAACGTGTGTCCTTTATAAAAAGAGCTCCGAACCGCTATAGAATGACGCATGCAAGTCACGAGAAGAACTTTATGTCGTCCGCCCGATGACAGCCCAGTGGGCTTTGTTGTTTTTGGGATAAAAATAATCCCAATGTAAAATGTTGTCGGTGTGCACAAAGTAAGGCGGTGTTTTATGAATATAGTAATATGATATTGTGGTGGAAGGAAAATGGGAGCGGTTTTGAATGAAAGGTGGATTTATAATGCCGTTTTTGCACTGCAGAGAGAAGAAACTTCAATTTATGTAGTGACTTCATTTTTAATACGACGACTTTGTTCTATGTTCTATGTTAGGGGTTTTGGTTTCCGCACTTAGTCCTTCATGTGGACCATTGTGCGTGAGCCATAGTGGCCTTTGGTGGCTTATTCCAACCAGCCCACCTCCCTCCAGAAGTTGATCAGGTTCTTTGGTCTGTGGAGAACATCTGTGTAAGTCCTGGGTGTCCCGAGGGTTTCTGTCCTGATCTGTGTAACACCTGTGCACTCGAAGAGCACATGCGCGACGGTTTCCTCAGTCTCCATGCATGCCCTGCACAGTAGGGTGTCCCGTCGATGTATGAAAAATTTTTTTTTCAAGCTACACAATCGCAAGAGGTATCAAAATTTGCGTAATTTTATATAGATTACGAATATGCTAAAAAAACTATAATTAAGTACTATCTTTAGGGCTCTACCGGAGCTTGAAGTTTTGTAAATTTCATTTTTACAGACAGAAACCGTATGGTTAACAGAATATAAAAATCAGTTAAAAAGGGTATTTTATTATTTATATCAGTAAAACACAGCATTAGAAAAAAAATTTAGCTTCTAATATTATTCAAAACGTGAAATTAAAACTTATTTTAATGTCCAAAATTTAGCACTTCCATTCAAATCCGTTCTAAGTAACTATCTCTAAAAGTTTCGTCAGTTAAACTTTATGAGCCCTATGTTATGGTTTAACACGTCTTCCCACAGCTTGTGTGTGACAGAAAAAGTCAATTATTTACAAGCCCTTACTTTTACTATGATTTGATGGTCCTCGTTATAAATACGTTTAAAAACAAGTGTTGCTGTCACCTGAAAGTTGTGCCACATACTTGTTTCGGTGTAATCTCTATTTTTTATTAATGGTTTCAATATCCTGTGTTTACAGCTACTTTTATGTCCTCGAGCTTTTAGTATTCTTAAAAAAACCCGCTCCTGAAAGTGATCTCTGTCATCATAAAGCGTGCTGGCAAGAAGGTTTTCTGAAAAGCATTTCTTGTAGTGATAGAATACACGACAGAGCTCAGATTTTCAAATAAAATTCGAGAGTACAACATATTATATATTCTTAAAATGTGAAGAATATATTTGGCTCCGTCTTTATAAGACTTCTTTAGTTTGAAAAGGAACGAAACCGAACAATGTAGTTGACAAGCAGTTGTAAATTTTGTGATGGCTTATTAGTATTTAAATAAAGCTGTAGGTTGCGATAGGAATCGACGATTTAATCCAAATAATATTGATCTTTTCAGAAATGATCGAAAACACATCTAAATTGGATGGATCCTTTCTATTTCAATTTAACTTTAGGTCATTCTTAAAAAATAAACCATATTTTAATGACGTTCCTTATAGTTGGTAGCTGTCGATGGTCAAGTTCTTTGTAGGCCTCAATAAATCACAAGAAGTTTCATCCGCCTCGAACTCATTATTTGAGAACGATTAAACACAATAACAACCGTAATTAGATACGAAAAAAATATTCGCAAGTCAAGTGCAGAAAATCGTAGCGCTATGTAGAAACTGAAGGGTGTTTGCATGTCAAAAACTATAAAACCTTACGTTTCAAAGGGTGAAAATAGGATTTTTGTGTATGAATGACACCTTATTAATATAAAAAAAGGATTTTTAAACTATTATGTACTTCAATAGCCAAAATTAGGGACAAAAAATTTCACAATAAAAATGTCAATTTTTCGTAACTTTGCAGACCGGTAGAGCCCTAAAGATAAAATTTGATATTTTTTAAATTATTTTTCCAATAATCTACAATAAATTACGCAACTTTTGAGACGTCTTGCGTTGTGAAACTCTAAAAAATAATTTTTCGGGACACCCTACTGCACAGGGGGCTGTCCGTTATGCCTATTGTGTGGAAGTGTTTGTTTAGGGAGCAGTGTCCCGTTATGGTCCCTGTCAGCAGGCGCATGCCGGTCCTGTCCAGGCGTAAAAGACGTCTGGTTAGCCTGCCATCTAGGGATGGCAGGGCTTCCTTGGATTGCCTGCAGCCTGGTGTCGAGGTCCACAATCTCTCTGCTTATGTGAGGGTGCGCTCCTGCAGCCATCTACGTATCTGGTTGAAGGGGATGGGTATAATGGGTTCAGGTCCGCAAACTGATGCGCTGGATGCTCTCCTAGCTAGTTCATCAGCCGCGTCGTTGCCCAGTGATCCACTATGTCCTTTAATCCATTGTAGTGTCACTTTGTTGCGTTTAGATACCGTTAGACGTTCTAGTGCATTGTGACATTCTAGTATTAAGCTTGAAGTGGTATATTGTTTCTCCAACGATTGAAGGACTGAGGCACTATCAGAGAGTATACGTATATGGGCATCCGTAACTCTTCTGGCCTCTATCGCATATGCTGCTTGTATAATGCCCATGCATGCGACATACGACGACTTTGTCCTGAGATAACTAAAAGTATACAATCAAGAGCAATTATCATACTTAGCAGAATTTAAAAGCGATAGTACGAGTATCCAAACAAAAAAATATTGAGTTCATGCATTTTTCAATTATTGAAAAAAACTTTACCCCGTACAAGGAAAACCTTAGGACACTAGGCTCCTGATATATGTAGTTGGTGCGTTTACAAACACAAAAACACTCAGACCCTTACTATTTATTTGCTTCGTGCGGGAATCGAAACCGCGACAGACACGCAGCAGTCCAATCGCTCAGACACTGCAGCCATTGTATTACTAGGTAGACGATGGTGTAGAAAACGACGTCCATTTTTAACCTCTGTTTACATACATTTTTAATATTTACACGCCTTGTAAAACATTTTTGTAGAAAGAATAATGACATTATTCTTTCTACAATTTAGCAGTCCAGGGTCGCGGGATAATCTTATTAGGCCAACAGAGGCCAACGATGACGCGATATTGAATGGAGTAAAAAATAAATGTAAAATGTAGAAAGTTTCTTTCTTTCTCCAGAAAAGCTTTGTTAACATACAAACTATGTATACTAGCTTACTAGCTACCAACAAAGACGAAGAATCACAAACTTTCCTCAAACATGGAATATTCTGCGGGCAGCGAGTAAAGGGCAGCTCGCTGCCCGACCATGGACCATGCCCGGGTCGACGGCGCGTTGTGTCCCACGCGCGCCTCAAAGAGCGTTAGCATAATGACGGAGGGCCAAAGCCTGCCGGGGTCGCGGGATTATTTCCTTACCGTGACCCGGGAACATAACAGGCTACTGAAGGACACGGAGGATTTTAGTCAGTACAAGTCTTACAGTCCCTCCCGGCCTGCCCGGGGTGGGAGGACTCATTTGATGATTTTACCACGCTAAAAAAAAAAAAAAGAAACATGGAATATTCTACAAAGGCCTACAACGTTCAGTTAAAAGTAATCCAATTATCTATGTTGGTACTTAAATAGGTTCTTAAGTGGACAGAAACTAATTTAGACGGATAATTAAAGCTTAGGACACTAGGCATGAACTTTCGCACGAGAAACTCACTTGCGACGTAAATAAACCGTTTACGTGGGGCCAGGAGAAACGCGTGTTGTTTATGGCGAGTCAAACTTTGACTGCTCGAGGCAGTCAGCTATTGTATGGATGCAGAGCAAACTACAGCCTTTAGTGTTTTCTCTTTTTTACCAGTTGACTTGTTTTCTGTCATCGTTTAAACATCAGATTTTTTTTACTTTTACTCTTTTTTACATCATTAAAAATAAGTAAAAGATAATTAAAATTACATAATTTAAAAAGAACGGTCCACTGTTCTACGTCTCTAAAAAGGCCAGCAACACCAAAATATAATTATGTATTGCAAGGTAATAATAGTAATTATTCTATTCTATTCCTCAAGCAATAGAGGCAGACAAGATTTTGGCTCGGCATAAGACTAGTAAGTCGACGCATACAACCGACTGTCACATCATCCAGGGTGGCCTAGACCACTAGCTCTTAAAGCGATCAGTTTACGCTCCGAGAACGAGATGGCGCTAGACTACATGTATAGCTCTGTCTCTTTCCCACAGCCCAAACTGGATCTCGTTTACAGCTCGTGGTAAGGCCTCAGATCGTTTTCAAATACATCAGATGCTCATGAAGGAGAGGAAGCTCTTATCAAACCCCGCTGTGTTAGAGGCTCCAAAGCTAAGCTCATTACACTAAAGCGGTGCCTAATTAAGATCAGGCGACTCTCTTTATATGGGGTGATGAACCGCAACCCGGGTCAACCATACGCTACATAGTCTAAAGATTTACGTTTATTACCCGACTTCGACGACGGGGGGTTCTGTTATTGAGATGGGAAATCGCGTGATTAGTACAAAAAATGTTTTAATAATTACGATGTTTGAGATAACCAACGGTTAAAGATTACACGGTGAGATTAACATCTTTTGGAAGACAGTGAAATTAAAATATTTTCGATATGTTTTGTTTTTGGTTTGTTTGAATTTATCTTAGAATTAACCCTTTTTTTTACTATTACTTGAATGTCATTTTGATTGACATAAAAACTAGGGGTTGAATCTGGAAAAGATTACCGATGACAAAGAAAAGATTACCAATGTACTGAGTTCCACGTTCAACCCTCAGGGGTTGAATGTGGAAACGTTTAAGGGTCGACCGCGGAAGAGGGTAGAAAATCTTAGGGGTTGAACGCGGAATAAACCGTCGTGAAGCTTAATGTGAATAATTAACTATTCTTATTTAGCTTAGCACCAACCCGCACTGTGCCCACTTTGTGGATTATAGCCCACTCCCTCTCACAGAGAGGAAGCCTGTGTCCCAGCAGTGGGAACATTATAGGCTGATGATGATGATGATGAGCTTATCTGCTCGAAACGGTCACACCCGCTGTTCGACTCCTATTGATGTACGCACCGTGATGTTATAATTAAAGCCTTCGTCGATAAAAAAGGGAAGAATTTTTCAATTCAAATCAGTAGTTCCTCAAATCAACGCGTTCAATTAACCCAACAAACTATTGACCTTCATAATCCATAATTATACAATATATAAATTGATGCCAGTTTTCGTTGTAAACTTATAACTCAAGAACGGGCTCACTTATCCAAACCAAATATTTAGGCTTTGTTCAGACTATTTTGTACTTAGATGGTTAATGTGAAGTTTGCACAAAATCAGTTGAGCGGTTCTTCGTTTATCACATTTTTTTGTAACAAATGCGTTAGTAGTAGTATTGATTCTGTGGCGCTACAAAGTTCGTGGGGTCAGCTAGTATTAGTATACACCGTGACTTAGTCGTCTTACAAAAGCAGCCCAGTTCATGTATCCAATGACGAGAACACGTTTATAGAAAAAAATAAGTATTTAAGATTTAAAAATTTAATAATAAAATTTTAATTTGTTATTATGACGCAAGGCCTAGTTAGAAACACCCTTGTATCATAGAAAATTGAAATGGAATGATCTGCCTACTCTACAGCTTGATACGTAAACATTTTAACAGGGTGTTTCATATTTCTAATGTACCTATTTATTAAAAATAATTATTACGATAAAAAAAAAAACTCGCTTAGAGGTATTTTCATCATCATCATCATCATCTCAGCCATAGGACGTCCACTGCTGAACATAGGCCTCCCCTTTTGATTTCCACAGATACCGGTTGAAAGCGACCTGCATCCAGCGTCTTCCGGCGACCTTTATAAGGTCGTCTGTCCACCTTGCTGGTGGACGTCCTACGCTGCGCTTGCTAGTCCGTGGTCTCCACTCTAGCACTTTTCGACCCCATCGGCCATCTGCTCTGCGAGCAATATGACCTGCCCATTGCCACTTCAGCTTGCTAATTCGGTGGGCTATATCGGTGACTTTAGTTCGTCTACGGATCTCCTCATTTCGGATTCGATCACGTAGAGAAACACCTAGCATAGCCCTCTCCATAGCTCGCTGAGCGACTTTGAGCTTTGAGATGAGGCCGATAGTGAAAGACCACGTTTCGGTGCCGTAACTCATCACTGGTAACACACATTGGTTGAAGACTTTCGTCTTGAGGCACTGAGGTATGTCGGACGAAAAGACATTGCGTAGTTTCCCGAACGCTGCCCAACCGAGTTGGATTCGGCGGTTGACCTCTTTCTCGAAGTTGGACCTACCTAACTGGACTACTTGTCCTAAGTAGATATATGAGTCAACAACTTCGAGTACCGAGTTTCCAACAGAGACTGGGGTGGGCACAACATTGGCATTTGACATAATTTTCGTCTTGTCCATGTTCATTTTCAAGCCCACCCGTTGTGAAACTCGGTCGAGGCCATCGAGCATCATGCTGAGTTCCTCCATCGACTTTGCCATGACTACGATGTCGTCGGCAAACCGAAGGTGAGTGATGTATTCGCCGTTGATGTTGATGCCAAGTCCTTGCCATTCCAGGAGCTTGAAGGCGTCTTCCATTGCGGCAGTAAACAATTTCGGGGAGATAACGTCCCCTTGTCGTACGCCTCTTCTCAATGGAATCGCCTTCGTGCTCTGCTCCTGTACTCGGACCGACATGGTGGCGTTATTATACAAGCACTTCAACACCTCGATGTACCGATAGTCAATACGGCATCGCTGGAGTGACTCAAGTACCGCCCATGTTTCCACCGAATCGAAGGCTTTCTCATAGTCCACAAACGCTAAGCATAATGGCAAGTTATACTCTTCGGTCTTCTGTATAACTTGCCGCAGCGTATGGATGTGGTCTATGGTACTATAGCCTCTTCGGAAACCGGCTTGTTCGGGAGGCTGGAAGTCATCAAGTCTGTGTTCGAGACGGTTCGTGATAACCCTTGAAAACAGCTTATAAACATGGCTTAGAAGCGTGATGGGTCTGTAGTTCTTCAATAGGCTGTTATCACCCTTTTTGAAGAACAGCACCACCTCACCTCTACTCCATGCTTCAGGCGTTTTGCCCTCGAAGAGGACGGCATTAAAGAGCTTCTGGAGGACTTTAAGTACCGGTGTTCCACCCGCTCTCAGAAGCTCTGAAGTGATTCCGTCCTCGCCCGGCGCCTTGTTGTTCTTAAGCTGCTTCAGGGCCATCCTAATCTCGTACAGACTGATGTCCGGGATATCTTCGGTATAATGTCGGGACAGCTTGGCTCTTGGATCTCCTACCAAGCTGTCAACGGGCTTTGCGACCGAAGTGTATAACTGTCCATAGAACCTCTCGATCTCGCCTAAAACCTCTGCTTTGGTCGACGCTATGCTGCCATCCTCCCGTTTCAGCTTTGTCATCTGGCTTTGCCCAATAGACTTGTCCTTTGCGAACACTTTAGAGCCTTGGTTTCGCTGTATGGTCTCTTTAACACGATTCGTATTAAAGAGACGCAGATCGTGTCGCAAGGACTTAGATATACGTCTATTGAGCTGCCTATATGACTTCGCGTCATCGGAAGACTGCAACTGTAGCAAACGTCGTTCAGCCATGAGGTTTAAGGTTTGCTCGGTCAATTTCTGAGGTCTATCTTTACGGCAGGGTCTAAAAAACTTAGACCCTACCGTGCGGACAGTTTCCACTAGCCCGTCGTTGATCTCGTCCACTGACACTAAGTTCTCAAGGCAAGCAAAGCGATTAGAGAGCTCGAGTTGAAAGCTTTCGGGGTTTTGAATATGGGGCCGAGTAGGTCTGAGCGTAGACTTCATCAGGCTGGACCTTTCAAGTTTAACATTGATATTCAGCGAGCCTCTTACGATTCGGTGATCGCTACCGGTTTTTACCCTGTTGATCACAGAGACATCACTGAATATCCGTTTCTTGTCGGTCATGAAGAAGTCTATCTCGTTTCTCGTGAAACCATCGGGACTCAGCCAGGTCCATTTCCTGTGAGGCGGCTTCTGGAAGAAAGAGTTCATCATGAAGAGTTCCTCTTTCTCCAGAAAGTCGGCCAGCCTCTGTCCCCTAGGGTTCCGTTGCCCATATCCAAATTGCCCCACTCTCAACTCATCACCGCTTTTCTTGCCCAACTTTGCGTTAAAGTCCCCCATAACAACAGTGAAGTGGGTTTTGGAGCTATGTATGGCCCTACTTACGTCCTCATACATAGTCTCCACTTCATCATCGGAGTGTGACGAGGTCGGTGCGTATACCTGAATGACCTTCAGCGAATATCTTTTGGATATTCTGAGTATTAGGTATACCACCCTGCTCGACACACTGTCGATGGTTATTATATTGTTTACGAGGGACTTGTGAACGAGAAACCCGACACCACCTTGGGACTGTTGGTCGCCCTCCCGGTAGTAGAGCAAGTTACCAGACTCCAGGGTTACGGTGTCCTCCCCCTCTCTACGGACTTCGCATAACCCCATAATGTCCCAGTGTAACTTGCTCAGCTCCTCTTCCAGCTCGCAGATCTTTTCGTCAGTCCTCAATGTGCGAATGTTGTGTGTTACCAGGGCCAGTCGTCGTGGGGGTGGGTAGCCGGATCTCTTCCGGAGATTCTTAGCACCCCCTGCTCCGCCGTTACCTTGACCGCTACCCGCGCCAGGGATAGCGGAGCTGCCGGGGACTGGGGGCCTGGTTTCTGTAGATTCCATATTGGGGGTAATTTGCCATAATCGCCACGCTTGGCAGGCGGGTTGGCGATCGCAGTGAGGATGTGCAGTACACGGAGGACGCTGCTGCCCGACCTCCGGTTTGTCCCTTAGTCGCCTCTTACGACACCCACGGGATGATTTGGGGGAGCGCAATTCTAAGCCGGCGCCCCACGGCTGAGGCAGAGGTATTTTAGGTCGGATACATTAAGTGAACCACTTTTGTAAGACGACTAAAAAGTCACGGTGTAGTACCTTTAAAACATCAACATTTATTCTTCTGTTCTACTTAAGTCATCTTATCGATAAGCCTTTGCCAAGCTCAGTCTCAACCTAATCTTCTAGTTACCGCATCCAGCCTGGTCCGCCACTATTTCAAGGTAAACAGTCTATTCAGTTGTAATTGAATACTAGTTAAAGTAAATTTTTATACAACAACCTAAAAATCATATTTTTTCTTAAATGCGGTAGTAATTGCTGTACTGTAGGTACCAACACAGTGATACAACTCCACCTTAAATGTTGCCAAAAATATGATCGATCTTATCAATTAATAATCAATTAACTTTCTTGGCTTTAAACGATCGCAACCAACACCTTTGGACACTGAAAAATCCCGATGACACCTTGGACAAAATTTACCTAAAATTAACTGAATATCAAGGATGGTACATAATTGAAATACACCTTAAAGAAACGCAACCGGTGTGCATCGATTTATGCGCATTTTGATGAGGCGAAAAAATTCTTAAATGAGTATTAATTTAAAATTACAATTTTTGCGGTGTTGCTTTCAGCAAAAAAATAACGAAAATATTTTTGAGTTTTAAATAAAATAGTTTAAAGATGAACGGGAAGTGTGTCGAGTAGTTTTTTTTCTTATATTTAAAGGACGGTTGGATATGAGTAACTCACGGAAAGTACCCACTGTGTATCATTAATATTCCTTTAAGTAACATAAAAATCTGTATTCAACCAGAACATTTCAAATTTCTTGAACTTTTATCGTCTATAGCCCTTCCACTTACCATACTGTTCTCGAGCTCATTTGCCATCATTCACCTTTAAAAAAATGATCGCAAAAACGATTAATTTTAATCAGAACATGTTCTGTTATCGTTAACATGTCAACGGTACGGTGTTCTTTTTGCAAAATTCGATGTAAAAGGCAAGAAGATGAATGGTTCAGAGTGAGCGAAAGTTTTCTTCATATTAATTGATATTTTTTAGTTCATTGTACCGGTCATGTCGTAAAAGTATAGTGTCAATAAAGCGGCTGTGTTCAAACAGTAGTTTTGCGCATAGGGCATAAAATGAGTCCTTTTGCAGACAAAATTATTGCTTATGATGTGTCTTTTATGGTGATCACCTTTTTGGGATGAGCAGTGCTTTGAGCTGTTAATGAGTTAACGTCAATCATTGATTGATAAGGCAGGTAATTAGCTACTTTTACTGAGAAGATGCATCGTTGAAAAATCAGACAGTCATTTTAGCATGGTAGGCGCTTTTAACCTGACAATTTAATGTTCAACTTTACTTTTGATTCGTAACTATGCAATAGATTATTTTGATACCAATCTACATTTTAGGTACGGTATACCTACCGTATAGCATAGGCTACAAATGGCAGAATTTGATAAAACATTGAAATTACCTTTGGTATAAAATAGGTCCTAAAATATTTCGAAAAAAAAGTTGTATTGATTCTGTTTTGATTTGACGATAAAAATGTTTTGGTATCTGATTATTAAGTCGATAAAAAAATCTTCAATAACGACTAGCGACTGTATACGACAAAATGAAGATTTAATAAATAAAGTAACTTTTTTTTTTTTTTTTTTTTTTTTTAGGTGGTAAAATCATCAAATGAGTCCTCCCGCCCTGGGTGGGGTGGAAGGGACTGTCAGACTCTTACTGACTAAAATCCACCCGTGTTCCTTCCTATGCCCTTTACGTTCCGGGGCCACGGTAACCTGGGTTAAGAAAAAACCCGCGACCCCAGCAGGCATTTGGCGCGAAACACGACGCGCCACCGACCCGGGCTTGGTCCTTGATCGGACGGCGAGCTACCCATCACTCACCGTCCGCAAGCCCGCTCCGCCGCTGTGCCCTCTGCTGATCAGAGGGACACGCGTTGGAGCATCCACACGACAGGCTATTCGCATACGGGCAAAGAGACCACTTAGGCACATAGTGCCTAAGGAAGAGTTTTTGCCCGCATCCCAGGGTGCACCGGCCCGAAAAACTGGTCTTCCCCCTGGACGTATCCAAGAAGGAACTCCAGTCCACGGGCGCACGTGGAGGTTTCCTGTCATAGCACCCCAAATAAAGTAACTGACATTTACCGTGTAGATAAAGGGCGATAAAGATCACTGAGTTGTGTTTTTATGCTTTTCACTATTGAATTGAAGATGATTAATTTATCTTGATGTACAATCATTCACATCTGATGCGCATGAAATCGATTGTATTCAAATTTGCAACTGTTTGTAAAAATGAGGATGTTTGGGATCAATCGAAAGCCGAAATGTCTTTATTAATTTAGACTTCAATATGTTACAATCAAGCTTGAATGCTTTTTTTGACAAGTGGTGAGCTTTTCAAAGACTGAACTGTCGGTTCTGTGTTTGATTTCAGGATTTGAGGTGTTATAGAAAATTTCTAGCCAGGTAGCGTGAAACCAAGGTTTGTGTGGTTATTGCATTAAACTTACTACCTATAACTTGGCACTAAACTAACAAAAAATACCCTTAACCCGTAATTTCGCTGTCCGACCATGGACTATGCCCGGATCGACGGAGGGTTTTGTTCCACGCGCGCCTCAAAGAGTGTTACCATTGTGACGGGGCCCCCCCTAGAGGGCCAACACCTGCCGGGGACGCGGAACTTATCTCATTAGGGTTGAACCACATCTGGCAACACGGAATCGCCTTTTTCCGTCGCCCTTTCTCTTTCTGTCGCTTAGAACTGCCATTTACCAGATGTGTTGCAACCCTTACCGTGACCTCGGAACGTAAAGGGCTATTGAAAGACACCGTGGATTTAAGTCGACTCTGAAAGTTCCTCCCGCCCTGCTGGGAGGACTCATTTGATGATTTTACCAGGATAAAAAAAAAAAACCTGTAATTTAAGGGACATGTCGCACCATTCCTGGAAGAAACGCGTAACTCGACTTGCGTCAATTTTTTTTTATTTATGCAAAAAATCGGCCGTAATCTAATACACCTTCTCACAAATTTTCATGAAGCTAGCGCCAAAAATAAGGTTACTGTCACAAAAAATGTGTATTTTTGCGACAAAAAATAAAATAATTTTCCATTCTTATAAAGATGTATACATACATACATTTCTTTATTTTAAAACTTTCCCTAGGTATAAAGCCGTAAACACACATACCCATATCTAACACGAAGATTTAAAATAACTTTATAAACGTAAATAAACATAGGCATTTGTTCTTGGATACTAATACGAAGGCGTGTCTTGCAAGTTCACTTACTTACTTATTGCACGAAACTTGTTGCGGGACTATTTTGTGTGTTATATCGTTACGTAGTTTCTCCAAGGGAGATGTCATAAACATCTGATGCATAGCTGCTCTTACTTCTTTACGCTCACAAGAGACATAATAAGAATACTTCGATAAACTTTATAATAGGAGCATGGAATGTTGACTCTAACCTGTGTCCCGAGAGGATGACTCCCATCGTAGCAAGGGGGAACTTTCAAGATAAGTACAACATGGATATCGCGTCTATATGTGAGACCCATCTTATTGGTAGCGGAAATATTTGCGAGCAGATGGAACTTATTATTGGATTGGAAAAACAGCAGAAGAGCAAGTAGCTAGCGGAAATTGGAATTCACATCAGTGCGTAACATTATTACGTCATCCTTAACACAACTTCCGAAAGGAATGATCGCATAATGACCTTGCGCTTGCCAGTTAATGATACTTAAATATCCACCTCATCAGTATCTACGCACCAACCTTAACAGCTAATGATGATAACAAAGCAAAATTCTATCGGAACCTGCCCTGCGTTCTTACGGGAATTCCAGCTCAAGACAAAATTGTCCTACTGGGTGACTTTAATGCATGCGTGTCAGTACTAATTACGAAGCATGGCATGGTGTTCTTGGTCGGCATGGAGTTAGGAACTGCTTGAAGCTTCTGACTCTGTGCTCAAAGTTTAACCTGTGGCTGACTTTTATATCTTACTTCTTTATACTCTACTTTATATCTTTTACTTTATACCTTCTTACGCCTAGCAGAAAAATATAAGACCTCGTGGATGCACGCTAGATCCAAGCAATGGCATCTTATTGATTACATTATTGTATGAAAAAAGACCTGAACCACGTCTTGATAACAAGAACTATGTGGGGTGTGGAGTGCTGGCCAGACCATCGACTTATTCGATCGAAGATGCGTCTGTAAATAAAAGCTCCTCGACACGTAGCGCATAAGAAACCAGTGAATGTTGGTGTTGTACTATACCAAAACCACTGAAGAAAAACCAGAACTGGTTCGAAGACTTACATAGGCAAGGAAATCAGAGCATTTCTTGAAAGCCACAGACTAGAACTGAAATCTCTATCAAACACAGAGAGACGAAAATCCATTCAAAAAAATAAAAATTAATATCCGTGATTTAATAAATCAATGGTGGCTGGATAGAGAAAATGTATAAGGGTAAAGGTGAATTATTGGGCCGTGGTTCTTACAGAGGCATCAGTCTTCTGACTTCTACTGGGAAGGTACTGGCTCATATCATCGATGGCCGCTTATCAAACCTTGTGGAACAGATACTTCCAGAGACGCAGTGCGGTTTTAGACCCAGCAGAGGAACTGTTGACGCATTTTTATAGTGAAACAAATCCAAAAGAAATGCCTTAAACAAAACCGTCCTTTGTACATGTGTTTCGTTAACCTAGAAAAGGCCTTCGACCGCGTGTCGCGCGCTCCTCTTTGGGTAGTGTTGCAGAATGTTGGATGTCCTAAAAAATTTGTAAACATGATTCGTCAGTTTCACAAAGGTATGACGGCGTGTGTTCAACATGAAAACGATTTCTCAGACCTAATTGATATAACCAGCGATGTGAAGCAAGACTGTGTTCGGATAACGTGGTAACGTGGGAGCCATGGCTCTCACGTTATTTTCACTCTATTTCTCGGCTCTGCTAAATGATGCTCTACAACATAGTCTTGGACAGGTTGAACTCAATGTTCGCTCTGATAAAAGTGTCTTCGACATCTCAGGGCGCTGGCGAAGACTAAGATTCTAGGGTTCCCGTGCTTGACACACTCTGGTTGTCTAGAATATATTGCTATCAGCGATAAGACCGCCATTGTAACCATAGAATTAGAAATGTTTATAATAGTTGTGTAAAAATTTTGGTGTACAATAAAGTATATTCCATCTATATCCATCTATGTATGCCGATGATGGTGCTGCGCAGCGACCTCCCTGACGGCGTCAGCGTAATTTGTTACGCTGACGACACGCTCGTCCTTGCACAGGGAGAGTCGCACCAGGCGGCGACCGACGTGGCGACGGAAGCGGTCGCGACAGTTGTCGAGAGGATCCGGCGGTTGGGACTCGAGGTGGCGCTGCACAAGACGGAGGCCATGTGTTTTCATGGCCGCCGTAACGCGCCACCGTCGAGTTACAGCATTACGGTGGAAGGAGTTCCAATCGGCGTACAGGGGACGATGAAGTACCTGGGACTCGTCCTCGACAGCCGGTGGAACTTCAGGGAGCATTTCCTGAGTTTGGCCCCAAGGCTGAACCGTGCAGCGGCCGCCCTCAGGCGACTGCTGCCCAATCTCAGCGGGCCAAACGCTTCCTGCCGTAGGCTGTACGCTGGTGTCGTGCGGTCCATGGCCCTCTACGGGGCCCCTGTGTGGGCCCTGAGCATCCGGACGCGACCACAGAAGCTGGTCGCATGCCAGAGGGTCATGGCTATCCGAATGATCCGGGGATACCGCACGATTGCCGGCGAATCGGCCAACCTGCTTGCCGGATTGCTGCCTTGGGATCTGGAGGCGACTGCCCTCCAGCGCGTCTATGAGTGGCGCGTGGAGGCGCAGCGCCGGGGCGTGACCCCGCTGCCTCGCGAAGTCGAGGCGCGGCGCGAAGACCTCCGGCGCGATCTCAGGGCAGTATGGAAGGAACGACTGTCGCGACCGACGGCCGGGCACGCCGCAATTGCGGCGGTAAGACCCCTCTTTGAGGAGTGGTTGGAGAGAAGTCATGGCGTCCTTACCTTCCGCCTGACGCAGGTCCTCACGGGGCACGGGTGCTTCGGGAGGTACCTGTGTCTAATGCGGAAGGAGGAAACGTCTGGGTGTCATCACTGCGAAGATCGCCCGGAGGACACGGTGGAGCATACGGTGCAGGACTGCCCAGCTTGGGCAGTGCACCGACGTGTCCTCACGGCTGCGATAGGCGGAGACCTCTCGCGCCCGGCATTGGTTTCGGCCATGCTGCGGGGCGAGACGGAGTGGGAAGCGGTCGCCTCCTTCTGCGAAGCAGTAATGCTCGCTAAGGAGGAGGCGCGCCGCGAGCGAGAGAGGACAGAGTCCTCCCTCCGCCCCAACCGCGGTGTAGGACGCCCACGGCGACGGACGTCGCGAGACGATCTCCGGCCACCGTAGGCGCGGGCATGCGGGCAGCGAGTAAAGGGTAACTCGCTGCCCGACCAAGGACCATGCCCGGGTCGACGGCGCGTTGTGTCCCACGCGCGCCTCAAAGAGCGTCAGCATAATGACGGGGCCCCCCTCTCAGAGGGCCAAAGCCTGCCGGGGTCGCGGGATTATTCCCTTACCGTAACCCCGGAACGTAACAGGCTATGAAGGACACCGTGGATTTTAGTCAGTAGAAGTCTGACAGTCCCTCCCGCCCTGCCCGGAGTTGGAGGACTCATTTGATGATTTTACCACGCTAAAAAAAAAAAAAAAAAAATGTATGCCGATGATGTATGCCCGTCAGTTGACCGTGTGGAAACTCTCCAAGAATATCTTAATAACCTTCTGGCCTGCTGTTCTAGATTTGGCTAGTAATACGCGTAAAGAAAACCCAAGATATAAAACAACTACTAATAAGTTGAATTCTGTCTCATTGGAAGAGGTACCGCATTTTAAATATCTCGGAAGACTAGTCTCCAACGAGAATCGACTGGCGCCTGAAATTTCAGAACGGATTGCTAAAGCAGCCGCTGCCTTTGGAAAGCTTCACAAGCGTGTGTGGACCTCTCATGACCTGAAACTGCACACGAAAATTTGCGTTTATAAGGCCTTAGTTTTACCAATACCTACTCACCTACGCCGCGGAAACCTGGTGTCGATTTAGAATAAAACTTATTTAGTATAAAATACTGGGCTTTACTTATTTTTCCTTCGGATGGGCCTGAATGCTGTAAGGTTAGGTAGGGGGCATAAGCTAATGGACAAATACTGCTACTTTATTAAAGTTCGATAACAGATTAAAGTCAAAATGTTTCAACAATAACAAAGGTATTTTTTTCTGTGTTTTAATAATTGATAGAAGATTTCCGTTTATTCAGCTTTTAGGCACTTTATTTTACATACCATAGGCTTCTACAGCATGTTTTTTCTTCGCACACCTAAATACATAACCTAAATCGATTAATAATTATGATTATAACGCAGCAGCTTATTTTGTTTTTAACTATTTTAAATCTATATAGTATTGACATACAATTTTTGTACATGACAATCTGTGAACAGTAAAATAGAAGTTTACGATGTTATACTTCATTATTAAAATATTTTTTCTCATAAAAAACAAGTTTATTCAGAAGCTCCAATATAACGTAGATACTTTCGCACGCAAAAAGTATGTATTTATGTTTACTTAAATGAATTCTTCGTGTAAAAACTACGTAAGTGGTACTTACACTTTCGGACTGGCCTAAAATTGGAGCATAAATAATGGAATAACTACACTTACCGCAGCCAATGCGGTACACCAAAGATGACAACAAAGCAATATCTATTATTACACCGGCTTCTTTTGTAACAGTTTCGGGGATTATTTAAGTAACCGTATAATTCAAACATATCTCCGAGTATACATTGCAAAATGAAAAATCGGAAACTCTATCATTTCGCCGCTGCAAAATGCCATCTTTTGCTATTTACAAGGTTTTCGTGGGATTTTTTTTACAATGTTGAACACGTTTTTTTTACCTCCTGAAAAGTTGTCCGAATTCACTTACCGCTTTCTTACAGGAATGGTGCGATGTCTGAATTACGACCAACGTCAGTAGCAGTCTTGGTTCAAACTTTAGTACATAATTTAGTTATTGTTAAATTATTAGGAATCTAGAAAAATACTACAAATACGGTAGGTACACGATGGAGCACGTAATTTTTAAGCTTTCGGGGGTTACAGTTCTGAAGCGAAAATAAAATTATAAAGAAAAAGAAAGGAGGAGTACTTTGACGCCTAAGTGTCTCTGCCTTTTGGTGTTTTTGTTTTTTTTTTTTTTAAATTAGGTATTTTGTTTTAGTGTAGTTGTAAATATAATTATAGTTTTATTTGTTTTTATAACTAGATTTAGTTACCTGAATTAATACTTGTATAATTAAATTAGAAAAAAAAAAAAAAAGGTTTTAATATTGTGTGTTCACTGTAATTGGCAGTTATTAAAAAAAAATTAGTAACGAATTTTCATTCCTATTAAGTCGATTAAGTCGCTTGTTCAAAAATCATCTACTTAGTTTCGTAATGGCAGAAACTGAAGTGAAATATTGTATGCCTTTTTCCAGTATCTTAGACTGTGTTTAATTGTCTATCAGTTATTGAATCAGTTTAAAAATATTTTTGTCTTCATGTGTCACTCATCATTAAAACTTTAAGTACCGTTCGTAGTTTGTGATTTGAGAAGATTAAAGAGCGATAAGGAGTACTTTAAAATGATCTTTAAATCTATATTCTCAATTTTTATCTTTTGATTATTTTGAACACTCATAGTTACACATTCGTCTATGACGGCTACCAATATAATGCATCACAATAATTTTACTTTCCAAAAACAAGTGCAATGCATTTTTTATTATTTTTTAATATCACCTCGCCAAGTCGCAGTTGACCCAATACCCTATACAAATTGACAAAGCATAAATAAAAATGTAAACAAAAAGTCTCACTACCAAATCAGCCGATGAAATTAACGAGACCGATTTTTGTCCACGATGTAAAAGAAAAGTACACTGTGCAACGATAACATTTCGGTCATACTTCACTCGGTATATCGAAAAGAGGAATGTACAGTCGCGTACACACACAGTAAAATTCAGACTATTTTTTACGTATTTTATGACTATTTATTTGTAAAAATATAAGTTCTATAATCTCTCATGTTTGCTAATGCAAAAAAATGCAAAGAAAGATGATCTCTCTTAAAAGTTACTCACTGTATACGTATAGTGGTCGCGACTGTACAGCAAACATATTTATTTAACTCGAACTTTCTCTCGAGTTTAAAAGGTTGGTATTTTTGGTATATATTTTTGGTCGCTTGCATTGTATTTAAATTGCAAATGTACCGTAAGTTTAGTGAAATGTCTTCAATAGTTCAAGTCAAGATGTTTTTGGGAAATATCTCTGTTTTTCGTTTGTACCAGCAGACGATCTCCGGACTACTGCGGTTGGGGCGGATGGAGGATGCTGTCCTCTCTCTCTCTCGCGTCCGCCTCTCCTTCACGAGCATTACTGCTTCGCAGAAGGAGGCGACCGCTTTTGATAAGGCTGGTAGTCAGATTTTCGACCATTGATTACTTTGACTGTCAAAAATCTGCAAATCTCTGTATCTCGATGTAAGGATGAAGGACGATCTGTTTTTCCATTTCTCTAAAATTGACGGCATGATTGGCGGTATGGCTGAGCAAACTGACCGTGTCGCGGGTTCGATCCCGCACGGGGCAAATATTTGTATGTTCTACAAGTTTAGTAGTTGTTTCGGGTCCGGATGTTTGTTTGTGTGAGTTTATTAAGTTTGTAAGTAAACGCACCCACCCACGACACAGGAGACATTCCTAGTATAGGGCAAAAGTATTAAAAAAAAACTTTTTCATCATCATCATCAGCCTATTAATGTTCTCACTGCTGGGACACAGGCCTCCTCTCTGTGAGAGGGAGTGGGCCATAATCCACCATGCTGGCCAAGTGCGGATTGGTGGATGTCACATGTGTTCGAATTTTTGATTCTAGGACATGCCGGTTTCCTCACGATGTTATCCTTCACCGTTTTGAGAGCAGTGGTGATGAAATAAATTACACAACGTAATACGCCTGCCTGGATTCAAACCCACAACCGTGACAACGACAACAGAACTCCTAAGTCGGGGCCGATACCACTGCGCCACCACTGCTCCCTATATTTTTTTTCCTGACAATTTTCTTTTTCCTAAGAGGAAATCCCACTGGGCCAAATGTTGAAATAACTCTTAAGTTAATTAACTTCCATAAATCACAATAAAGCCTAGAAAATAAACAAATACCACAGAGTATTAAATCAATCACAGATAATATAAACGTCGGAGCCGTCACACGTGTCACACACAGATAATAATAAAGTTTTATTAGCGCCTATAATAATTAAGATAACGCAGACACCACGCTATTAAGTTAATTATGATGTTGCGAAACAATATGGTTTTATAAGAATAAAAGTTAATTCTAAAAGCTCACGGGGATGTCAAGTCCGTGGAACGTAAACGGTAACGTAAACGTAAACGTAACTATTAAATAAAATGGTGTTCCACTATTTTGTGGGTTCGATTCCCGCACGGAACAAACATTTGTATGAACTACTAGCTGTTACCAGCGGCTTCACCCGCTACAACTTGAAAATTATCCCGCGGGAACATAAAATCGGGATAAAAACTATCCTATGTGTTAATCTAGGTTATAAACTATCTGTATACCAAATTTTAGCCAAATCCGTTAAGTGGTTTTTGCGTGAAAGAGTAACAAACATCCATACATCCATACTTACAAACTTTCGCCTTTATAATAGTAGTAGGATAAGTAGTTGTTCCGGGTCTGGGTGTTTTTAAATTTGAATTTCTAAAAGTATCCATGTGATATTCCTAGTGTGGGGCAGCGTTTTGAATAAAAAATCGTCTCTTCTTTAAAACCACTTCGACCTACCATCTTAAAGAAGTTGGCATAAGCAATAATTATCATTATATTTATAATTACAATATCAGAATATAATGTTTACCTGTGCTACCACACGGACCAAGTACGGATTGGTAATTATCACAAACATATCTATGAATTTTTGTTTCTAGGATATTCGGATTTCAGACATTGCGCACCCACGTCACAGAAGAAATTCCTAGAGTGAGGCAACGTTTTTTAAAAAGAAATAAAAAAGTTCAATGATCGCAATCGGTTCATAATTTGCACTTTAATAAAGGACATGTTAGTTAGGTTTTTTTTTAGCGTGATTAAATCATCAAATGAGTCCTTCCACCCCGGGCAGGGCGGGAGGGACTGTCAAACTTCTACTGACTAAAAATCCACGGTGTCCTTCAATAGCCCTTTATGTTCTGGGGTCACGGTAAGGACATAAGTTCCGCAACCCCGGTAGGCTTTGGCCCTCTGAGAGGGGGTCCCGTCATTTTGCTGACGCTCTTTGAGGCGCGCGTGGAACACGACGCGCCGTCGACCCGGGCATGCCCGCGTGATAGTAAGGTTAGTAGATTTTTTTAATGATAAAATTGACCATCATATTATTATCATGGCGTCAACTACTTATAAAGTTTTTTCTTGTTCATACTGATGAGATGTAAACTACTGAGTTTATGTTCTTCTTCATATTATCATTGTCAAAGCTCCCGTGAAACAGTAGCTTTAACAAAATCTTTCTACTTTTGTAAGTCAACGTTAAATAAACTATACAGAGCATATTTGTGCGGCACAACACAACGGGGCCACGCACACAAGACTTTGGTATAATACTTTCAAAATAAATATTTGTTGAACTCGACAAATGCGAACGAACGTGGGCTGCTCCGACAATTTATGGACTTATTTATTTGTTCTATATTTTTGGGTATGAACGTGATCTTTTGAGCGTTTTGCAATAATTTTGGTAATGTGTGAAAAATAAAGACTTTTTATTTAGAATAATTAGTATACATTGGTGGTAAGTGGGTCTTCGTCAAGTAAATCTATCATCCCGTACTGGGCCCACGTCATGGATTACAACCCATTTCCTCTCAGCAATAATTATGATCGAGGCCTCTGTCCCAGCAGTAAGAATATTCATCATCGTCATCAGCCTATAATGTTCCCACTGCTGGGACATAGGTCTCCTCTTTGTGAGAGGGAGTGGGCCATAATCCACCACGCGTGCCCAGTGCGCGTTGGTAGATGTCACGTTATATCTTCGAATTTTTGGTTTTAGGACATGCCGGTTTCCTCACGATGTTTTCCTTCAATGTTTTGAGAGCAGTGGTGATGAAATAATTTACACAAAGTAATGCGCCTGGCGAGTTTCGAACTCGCGACCTACAATTCGTAAGTCGGGGCCGATACCACTGGATCACCACTGCTCACTGTAAGAATAATATCTGGTTGACCGAGCTTCGCTCGGTTTTTAAAATGTTTATATCTTGGGAACCGAGCTTTTCTCGAACCTGGGACCAATTGATTAATCGATTCCTTGAGCCGAAAAACTCCTAATCTGTAACTTTCATGAAAATCCTTGGAGCCGTTTCCGAGATCCTGATTATAAATATAAATAAATATACAAGAATTGCTCGTTTAAAGATATTAGATTACATTAGGCTATTATAGTACCACCCTGTTTTAAAACTTTTGTTTTTTACACTTAAAACTTTCAGTTCAGTTTCGAAAGTTTCGCTGTGACATGACTATGAGAGTTGTAATTCTAAGAAATGTCTAATAAGAGTATTTTGTAAATACCTAGTGAATATTTAACTAACAGTACATTATCAGTAGAAAATAATCTTAGGTACCTAAACAAGATTTTGTGTTAGAACTAAAACCGATATAACATTATCATCATCATCAGCTTATGTTATTCCCACTACAGAGTCAGACTAGGACACAGGCATTCGCAGAGAAGGAGTGAGCCAAAATCGACCAAGCGGGCCCCGTGTG
Source organism: Agrotis segetum (assembly GCA_036375495.1). Classification (NCBI taxonomy): domain Eukaryota; kingdom Metazoa; phylum Arthropoda; class Insecta; order Lepidoptera; family Noctuidae; genus Agrotis; species Agrotis segetum. Next base: position 694,163 of record JAQSVV010000062.1, read on the forward strand.
GGTTAGTAAATGTCACATTCTTCGATTTTTGGTGAGGCTGAGGGCTTCCATATGCCGATAGCCTTTCCTTACGTTTGTCAAGTCGTGGTCCCCACCTACAAAACACATCTAACCAAATAGTACCAAGATGTATAAAGATAACCAATTAGAACAAGTCACCCTCATGAAAAGAACTTCCTAATAATAACTAATTAAACGTAACCACGTACGCTTCTAAGTCGAGTCTTATTAAAGGGAAATCAATTTATTTTACGTTAATAATGGACATGGTAATTAATGGGGTGCTGTGGCTGGCGCGGCGAGGCGATTTACTTCGATAGCCTAGTTAGGGAGATGGGGACTGTATCACACTGGCCTTAGTCAAAAAACGCGTCGCGACACGAGTAAGGCTGAGGCGATCTGCGAAACAAGAGCGATTAAATAAATAAATGCTCACGTTTTTGTACTGTATAACAGTATCAGCGATACCACGTGTAACTTTTTTTTTTCCAGTGACATCGGAAATCGCTGCCCAATGTAGCCTTTGGAGGACACCCTTTCGCGCCCGGCAATGGGCGAGGCCATACTCTGCGGTGAGAGAGAGAAGCAGTCATGCTAAAAAAGAGGAGGTGGGACGCATGAAGGAGAAGACAGACCCCACCTCACGAGCCAGCCACCGCGGAAGACGCCTACGGTAACGGATGTCGAGAAGTGATTTGTCGTAGTGATAAAAAAGCTGAAGGTGGGCCAAGCCACCGGCAAAACCAAAAATACGGCGATGTAATAAAGCATTTCGTGAGAAGCGTGAACGAATGACAAGCAGATGCACGAGCCGACCGACGCACGGCATATCCTTGAACGAGACCTTAGAGAAATAACAAATTAGATAAGAGACAGTCGGATTTATTTTTGGACTAAAAATATAATTATGTAGATAATTAGTTACGTAAACATTTCCACGGACGTGACATTAATTATTTGGACTAATCTAAATATTTTGAGGTCTAATGTCAAATTTTATCTTTTCTTTACATATGATAAAATCGTAGAGATGTCATTCCTGTACATTGATTTTTTTTCGAGATAAGAGATCGATTCTGATGCCAAATCAACTTTTTTGATTTTTTTTTATTTGATCTATCTCTTATACTACTGTAAAGTTGTCGATCAAATTTTCCTCATATATTCCGAATAATATGCTTCTGTTAATAGGCTATGTATTATTACGCTATTTTTCCTGGGAGATAAGCAATTTTGAATTTTGTTGTTTTTCGATGTTTGTTGATAGTTGGAAGCTAAACCACTGGATATTATTTAGTCAATTTTTCCTCAAATATTCCTTAAACTGCTCTTCAATTAATAGGATATGTATGTGTAATTACGCTATTCCCCTTGGGGGATTAGCAATTTTATAATATGTTGATTTTCAGTCATTGTTGACATTTGTATTGAGAACCGCTATTTGAAAATGACTGTCAGCGTACTAGCCAGTCCGGTCGGTAACCTGCTTGACTTTCGTGCAAGGGGTCTCTGGATCAAATCTCGCAGTTTTTTTTTTCACATTTTTGAGTTTTTTTTTTATTTGTCCTGAGAGTTTCAAACTATTAAAAAAAAATGTGCATACTTTTGTTTTAATATTCGCGATTTTAAATTATTACTATTTTTTCAATAGTTCTCTAGGATACAAATCTACACTGATTTAAATTGTAGGTAGTAAGTTGGATATTTTTTTTAATTGTAATTGTTTCGAGGTGTAGAATTTTAAAGATTAGAAAAAAATCAGGGTTAATTCAAAACATAAATAATTAATTTGTGTTTTTTTTATGTTTTGAATTGGTGCTCAAACCAGTGCATAGATTCTGTTTTAAACGACGACAAGTTGTACTCATCGAGTCAGATAATTAGTTATTTTTTAGGTATCACGCGGTATGCTAAAGGGAGAAGAGCAATGCTATCGTACATTCAATTTGCAGCGATACTGTAAATCGACCCAAAAATGATAGTATAATGAATAAAATAAACACGGTTCTTTGAAATTAATGTCGCTCAAATAAGGACGTTTCCTATGCAAACTATGTACCTAGATATAACATTATAGATCTAAACTAATAATAAAAATGCAAGTAATTATGTTTTTTTTTTACCTTTTCACGCATTACTACCTACTGAATCGATCGTCCCAAATTTTAGCATATACGTTGTCAGGAGTATAGACACGGCTATAAGGTATCTTACATCCCGAATAACAGTAGAGAGTTGTTGCCGAGAAAACAATTACGTTCATATTCCAGATGGCGCCACACGAGCCGTATTGTTTCTTAAATTCTAAAATAACGCAAGCGATGCCGCGGGCAAACACTAGTTGTAAATAAATACTAATTTTGGGGTTAACACGTGTAGTTACAAGATAAGAAAAAATAATCTGCACTGTATATTTCTTGCATAATATCTACAAGTATAATGGTGACTCATTGTCTCCCAGTGCTCAGAATTCAACCGTACACAATTCATAATTATTTATAATTTTATGATAGAAAAAAAACTTGCTCCATGTTTTATAAAAATACTCATTGCAGTCTCAGATCAAAGAAATAGGCAGATAGAACGCTCAGAACACGCGAGTGTCTCCACCAAAGTTAATGGAATAGAATTTCCATAATGTTTTCTTTGTTTTTGAGAATAATTTTTACGATGGTGAAAGACACGAGATATATTTTGGCAAACAACAACAACGACGCGCAGCTTGGTACGACGCGTAGCTTGGTACTGTCGCGACTTTGTATTTGATTTTGATTTTGTATTAACTTTGGTGGAACCAGTCGCGTGTTCTGAGCGCTCTATCTGCCTATTTCTTTGATCTGAGATTGCAGTATTGACTGTCATTTTCCATTTAAACTGAGCATGTCGTTTAATCGCGCGTGTTATTTGCTCGCGCGTCTAAACACAGGCACGTCTGAGTCAACCATATCCATCGCGTGCGCTACCAACTACTCTGAACAGTTACAATTAAATTGGATACTCTTTATAAGGACGCCTTTGGATGCCGACTAGCTTTGCGTTCATTGTTTGTTCAGATAATATCTACTGGTTACAAATTAATTTAGAAATATAACGATTTCGGCTCGTAAGTTAAAGCATGTTTGAGGTAATTGAATGTTTGTTTCAAGTTATGTTTTTACTTGGAACATATTCCTTTTTGTTATCAAGTAATCTTCCGTTAGTTTTGCTTGCTACTTTATGGAAAATCGGTTTAAGGGTTAGCTCAGGGTTTCATAAATCCACTTGGATTGCTGCTGTGTTTTGTCGTTTCGTGCTGTGAGGAATGTAAGTTCTTTGACCATGGGGAGGGCATTTAATCAAAGCTTTCGAGACATAATTATAATTACCTATGTATGTACTAGCTGTTGCTAGCGGCTTCGCCCGTTACAACTTAAAAATTATGTCACGGGTAGATTTTGGGCTAAAAACTACTATAAATATGAATCCATGTTATGAACTATCTGTATACCTCATTCAAATACATTTAGTATTTTTTTTGTGAAAAAGTGACATATATTCATCTATCAATCCTCAGAAACTTTCGCATTTATATTTTAAGAAAGAGAAAACATAAGACTTGACTGGATTCAAATTGAGTATAAAAAAGAGATATTCTCATATTTAAAACAATTTGGTAAGTACTTAGTAGGTAAGTACTTCAGCCAATAAACTAGTAATTTCAAGACTGAAGTTCCTTAACCATGTATTTTAAGTCTAAACACTTACTTAATTTTAATTAATTGTAGAAACAGATTCATAATAAAAATTGCGATAGAATTTGTTAACTAATATATTCTATTTCTTTGACAATCAATAGAATAGAGTAGACCATTTTGACCTTCTAAGATTTATCTGAGCGTATTGGTTTCAAAATCAAAATCAAATCATTTAATTCAAGTAGATTCATTCATCCATTTACAAGCCCTTTATGAATTGTCAAAGACAAGAAAAAAATAAAAAACTTTCTGAAAAAAAGGGAACCGACTTCAAAACCAAACACAAAAAAACTAAAAAATAACTTTTCTTTCGGAAGTCGGTGGCTTTGTTTTTTGTTTATTTTGATGTCGGTTCCCTTTTTTCAGAAAGTTTTTTATTTTTACCTTTTTAGTTGAGATATTCAACAAAAATCTTCATAAAATCGGCGTCTTTGAAAATCTACAATCCTAGTAAGTAACAAAATTGGATTTATGCGAGCAACATCAAAAGATATCCATTATTGTTATATATTAAAACCTTCCACAGAATGTAACAAACACTTTTCTGAAAACTGCATCAAAATCGGTTCAGCCAAACGCGAGAAACTCGGGGACAAACATGCAATTGTCTTTGAAAATCTACGATACAAGTAAGCAAAACGGATCTACGCGAGCAACGTCATGGGATATCTATTAGTGTTATACACTTAAATCATTTCTAGAATGTAATGAACACTTTTTTGAAAACTGCATTAAAATCGGTTCAGCCAAACGTGAGATAATCGCGGACAAATATGCAACCGTCTCTGAAAATCTACGATACAAGTAAGCAAAACGGATCTACGCGGGCAACGTCACGGGATATCTATTAGTGTTATATACGAAAACCTTCTCCAGAATGTATTGAACACCGTCTTGAAAACCGCATCAAAATCCGTTCAGCCAAACGCGAGATAATCGCGGACAAACATACATACATACATACATACATACTCGTTCATACAGGTCGAACTGAGAACCTACTTTTTTTTGAAGTCGGTTAACAAGTTTAGGACTCGTTTCTTCAAACCCTTTCTAGAAAAAAAGGTGTGATATGCACCTGTTTATTTATCATTTATTTAATACAATTACGTGCATATTTACACTCGATTATCGAAGTAATGGACAGTCGTGTTTTATGTGGACATTAAGAATTTCAGTATCACTTCCAGGTCTTTTAAGGCTAACTTACTTAAGGCGACGTGAAACATTAAATCAACTTATTAAATTATTTCGTAACATAGTCACATTTGAGTACTGTCTGAATATTATTTCAATGCCTTTATTCCATAATACTTACGTTTCAGAATCAAAGCAGCTTTCAACTAATTTTTTTTTTTTTTAATCGGTTCAGTAGTTATGGAGCCTATTCAGTACAAATACACTTTTAAATCTTTCCTCGGACATATTTTGTCATGAATTATTTACCATCAGATAAAAAAGAAGCCTTGAAAAAAATCTAAAAAGTCTCAAGGTTAGCATGCCGGAAATACTATCGATAAAAGTTGAGCTGAAAATCATCAAAAGCCTGAACAGATTTTCATACATTAAAAAATCAAAGTCTGTTCATTGTTTTAGGAGCTACAGTGTACATACAACACAGACGGCCACACAGACAGATTTTTGTGTTGAAGGTTAAAAAAACTAATCTAAAGTCTTGCCCTTAAGTTGATGCAAATTATATCTTGCCCAAAGTTTATTGCTTAAACTTTACGAGTTTCAAACGGAGTGTTAACATTAAGATAGCGGACTTAAATGTCTCTTAAAATGTTCCTTTTAAACACGTTCAATGTTTGAATGAAATTAATTTAACGTGATGTTTGTATCACCAGGCGTTAAGGCTGACACATTTACTTTTTATGTCACTTTAATTTTAAGTTTTTGCTCGCCTTTTTTAGAGAAAAAAGGGTCTTTTAGGAATTATGTCATTCATTTGAAAAATATGACAGGCCTGTTAGTCTAGTGGCTAGTGACAATGACTGCTATGCCGGAGGTCGTGGGTTCGATTCCCACCCAGGACAAATGTTTGTGTGATGAGCACGATCGTTTTGTTCTGTGTCTGGGTGTAATTTATCTATAATTTGTATGTATTTAGAAATATATAAGTCTGTTTATCACTTGTCTAGTACCCATAACACAAGCTCTGCTTAGCTTGGGACTAGATGGCGTTGTGTGACAGTTGTGGAATAATTTTTATTTAAGTTTTCACTATTCTAAACTAGCTTAAAGTTCAAACACATTCTTCTTTTAAATAAAAATCATGCAAAACTTGGAATTTCTCCGATATTAACGTTCGTTTACAAAAATTGAAAGTCCCATACTTCACTCGGTGATAAAAATAATCAAATTGAGTAGGTAGTTTCTGTTGATCCCCATGGGATAAAAGTGAGTGTGATTATAATGACACCTACCGCTATAGATTTTTTATTGTTAGGTATTTTTTTAGCGTAGCAGCTTTAATTTGGTTTATTCCACACTCAACCCCTATTAGAAACTCAGTAACAGCAGAACTTTTGAACAATCGTTTGAGCTATGGTGATGAAATAAATTACACAGAGTAATGCGCCTTACTCGGTTCTAAACTCACGACCTACAACTCGTAAGTCGAGGCCTATACCACTGGTCCACCACTGCTCATCTTTTGAGTGCGGAACCCTAAAAAACTCAGCACATTCGGCCTGAGTGTCAACTTTCTTCGTTATACCATCAATGAACACGGTCAAAGAGACCGCACCTCCCTATTGATTCATAAGCTATCACACGTAACTGAGGTCCTGTGATATGTCTTGAGATGCGATTTGAGTTTTTAGGACCACTTTCGGGTATTGTCTGGTGGCCGCATTTCTATTTTTAACAAACTGCCAAATACTAATCCGAGTGCAAAACGACTTGCTGAGACTTCCCGTGTCCCAAAAGCATATATCGCATGCAATGGATGCAAGTGGCGAAGTGTCGTTCGGCGTGGCGGCCTAGGAGGGAGCCCTATGTTCAGCAGTGGACGTCTTCCAGCTGATGATGATGATGTGTCCCAAGAGCTAGCTTTTACCTTAGCCGGAGGCAAGTTAGATGAGAATGATGATGAATGCGATGATGCCAGTCTCTTGGGCGCATTAAACGTTGACAGCGTTAAGAAGGATTGTTTTATGCTTTTAATAGTTTAGTTGTAGGTATTCTATTTTATTTAGTACTGTATCTACTAAGTGATAAAGTTATTAATTAAGTCTTTTTAAAGCTCGGTGTGGAAGTCTGTTTAAGAAATAACACCAAATTTATTGAGACATTTAACCATACAGGGTAAAGGGAGATTATTTGGTGAGACAGGCAACTCAGTGATAGAGTCTTACAAGTCTCTTGAAACGTTACCTATGCATGCTGTAATGCAAAATGATGTGTCACTACGTCTTGTTCACTTTAGAGGTGAACTAGTGGCATCATTTTGATTATATGTATACTGCATGCATAGGTGACGTTTTGAGAGACTTCTAAAACTCTATCACTGAGTTGCCTGTCTCACCAAATAATCTCCCTTTACCTTCATTTATAACCTAAATGATTAATTTTACAGCGAACATTACCTATATTTAAAAAAAAAAGGTTGCACTCCAGGAGTGCCGGTAGAAGTGAAAACTTTTTTGTTACTATGTTTTATTTTTAATTTGAATGACGTCTTACTCATTTTCGATCAGGGTCACGTGACCCTGACGCGAGTTTTGGTCACGTGACCCTGACGCGAGTTTTAAATTTTTTACCCATTACAGAAAAAGTGTACAACGCCGCTAAAGAAGTTTTCACTTCAAAAAACACAACCACCTAAATACCACCACAGCGAAACCAAAATACATTAAAGTAGCGATAAAAAACAGTAAAAATTGAGTTATTTCTTACTTATTGACGATAATGGTTAAAGCACGGAAGTTTTATGCTCTTTGAATGAACTTTACACTTAATCTAGATGAAAAAACGTATTCATTCATTCATCCTGAGACGGGTTTATCGCGGCGTTCCAATCTCTTGTGCCTTATTCATTGAAATAAGACAACACATCTTGCCCTTTGCGAAGCAATGCTTTAAGAAATATTTTCGTAGTAATCTTTTACGGAGTATTTCAATTCGCATTTCTGAATATGTTACCATTTCAGTTTGAGAATGTAGCTTAAGATTTCAGTATAAGTTAGTTTATTGAGGTCTGCTTTGGTTCTCAAGTCTGCTATTACAATAGTGTCAGAATGGTTTATCATTGATTTTATAATTGTTGGTTTTGATGTTTTCATAATTTAGTTTGTAGGTAGATGTCTCTTCTGATCTCAACATGGTTTGATCTGTTTGCAATTGCCTAGTCATGTCACACCCGGTCACATCCGATCACAGTATAATTGGTCTAAGTGACCTCACATAAGCAAATAATACCGTGAATGTATTTAAGAAACAACATAATAGTGGCAGAAGTATAATTATGGGGCATACCGCTGGGCAGAGGTGTAGAAACAAGTAGACCCAAATTTCATTAAAATTGTTGAAGTAATGATTGTAACGACGGAGCGGGCCGATTGTCATTAACGCAGCACAAATCTGGACTCTATGAATCTTGTAGAAAAATGTCTGCTGTAAAACCTCGGAATTGAACCTGGGATCCCTGTTCACGTTCAGAAGTTGCGCTTTCGATCACCAGACAAACGAAGCAGACAATATTATTATATTTAAAACTGATGCAAAAAGTCCCTATCAAGGTATTGTTTGGCATACATTTGATTTATTGACATGCTACAATGTCTAACAATTTTTATTTAAAATTAAGTAAAAATCAAAATGTTTTTATAGAACAGGAATAAAGAAAATGTAGGTCCAGTAAAATTAATATAATTAATGTAGTAATTAGTATCTACTTCGCTAATCCCAAAAAATACAGAAAACCCAAAAAAAAATCACTTTCGAAAACAAGCTGTTTAAACCCCAAAAAAAAAATCACCTAATTATTTTTAAATACCCTTTCCGGGTACTGCAAACATTACCTTGACAATACCAATAAAGTATTCTGACCAAATCGTTAGTCTTACCAATCTGACTGATCTCTTGTGAAACATTTCTCCATATAAGGCCGAAGGTGCACTGAAGATGCGTCGCTATTGGTATGCAGTTGAAAGTACTAATTGTGTACCTGATGCCTTTTTTGTTGGTCGTTTTATTCGCTCAATGTTCCGGATTGCTTTAATAATATGTAGCGGTTTTACGGTGAGAAACTGGTGGTAGAATGATGGAATGTCGTTAAATGACAGTGTAAATTATTGATGAAATACTTAGTGTAGATTTATGACAGTTGTTGTCAGGAACTTTCTTAACCCTTAAAGTCACTTTGCATAGTATACTATACACTTGAATAAAAAAAAATATTTTGAGGAAACAATTATTTTAAAATGCAATGTTTTTAGTAAAAAGGAATTTCAGAACATTCCTCTTTTTAATAATAAATAGATAAATGTATTATCTTCAGTATATTTGTCAATTTTGACATAAATGCGACACCATACCGGAGGAATCCTGTTTATGTCAGTGTAAATAATATTATAATTTCTTATTCATTATGAAAATATGTTCTGTTTTTTGTGAATTGAAATCATAAATATATTGTGCTTCTGCTAGTGCTAAATTATCCACGTTATATACAAGTTTTCATCGCTTTTTACGACCACAATCTTGGGTGTATAGCATACTATACATTGCGACGATTTGCAAAAAAAATATTTTGATTTTAATGTATATCATTCTATACATTGCCAACTTATGGGTGGTGGTGATGTCATTGATGATTCTTCATTTAGACTTGGAATGTAAATTTTTGAAGCCCCAAAACTGTTCCCGAAAGCGGAAAAGATCCAACACCACTCACAATCAATCATTTGACAGCATTTCCTTTCGATAAACAATGCAATTTCAATGCTATACCATCTATCGTATCACTACCCTCCTTGCAGTTAAACCGTCACTGTTTACGCCGGAAACTTCATCAAAATGCGATCATAGAAAATGCAGAGGTCCTATAGTTGCTGTTAACAGGATAAAAAGACGAAAAATACTGAAATTCTTACTTTTTTTGCAATGGATTAAGAGAAGCTTTCAATAAGCAGCTGAATTGTCTTATCAAGATTTCCAGGAAGCTGTTTCATGAAATTGATTGACGGTGGACTACTGCTATTGATTTTCCCTGAAGACCTTATACCTGTTATAGCAAATAACATTAACTTATATACCATTTTCGGCGGGAAAGTCAACACAAGCACTTAGAAAGGATATAGTTGTTTTTTTTCCATCTACATGTTGATGGCAGATGTGGTTATGCCACTTATGGAACACCACAAGGATTATTAGTAGACTACGGCAAGATTGCAGACTTTATGGTTTTCAAAAATTTTCAACTGAAAGATCACTGTCTGAAACACAGAAAGTATCTGAGGTGCAAACAATTGCAAAAAGGGCCAGGGTAGTGCTCGTTGTACCTATTTCAATGTCCACCTTTGTTACGGGGTTAAAAGGAATTGTGTTGTAGCTTATCATAAGCACTGATTGTCATTATTATATTATAATTTGAAGCACATTTTGGCGTTATAGTATTTTGATCAACCTATGCCGAAAATGTATTTTGTATATTATACTATACACCCCTTACAACTAAGAATTACTAACGTTGGTGGCAATGTATACTATAATATACACTAATTATCTTAGAAGACCAACTAATTAGATTTTTTTTTCTATTTTTCCTACCCTTATTATGGGTCAAATAATCATAAACAAGAATAATTTTGATGTTTTATTTCGATGAAATGTTTTGCGACTTTAAGGGTTAAAAGATGACCAGAGAGCAATGGAATTAAACCAGAAGACGCAGATGAAAATATAGTTGGGACTCCAAGATTTCCCATTACAGATTTACGCCATGATTTTTCTAGGAAGTAATACACAAAAAATTTAAAAACGTTGCTTCTCCCATATGATCTCCTTTTGTTCAATCGAGCTTTTTTTTCGAGGTGAAATCATCAAATGAGTCCTCCCACCCCGGGCAGGGCGGAAGGGACTGTCAGACTCGTATTGACTAACACCCACGGTGGCCTTCAATAGCCCTTGATGTTCCGGGGTCACGGTAATGAGATAAGTCCCGCGACTCCGGCAGGCTTTGGCCCTCTAGAGGTGGGCCCCGTCATTATGCTGACGCTCTTTGAAGCGCGCGAGGAACACAATGCGCCGTCGACCCGGGCATGGTCCATGGTCGGACAGCGAGTTGCCCTTTACTCACCGCCCGCATCCTCTTGTTCAATCGAATCTAGATGCGAAATAAGGTCTAAAATCGCTGCGATCCCACAAAGAAGGAAAAGAAACTCCGCACCGAGGAATTCAGCAAAAACTGCTTGGCGGCGCTGGACTCTAACATGATGATGGTCGCGACTCAGGCGGACCTGGTGAGACCTACCACCACCATGATGGGTGTCACTCAGCCATTATCTACTACAAGTTACAAGTAAACTGTGGTGACGTTGCTCGAGCGGCACTGCTAGGACGTGGATGGACGTGGACGTGGACGTGTTAGAAGAAAGCGTTTGGCCCTAGAACGTGGTGTGCCGTCGCTTCCGCGGATCTATTCCACACGACGGCACAAAGTCAGTGCAGTGCTAGTGAAGTGTTTCTAATATAGTTTTAAGTTTTTTTACTAACACTTATTGTATTGAATGCTTATGTATTAGTTTATTATTACTTATAATATTATGTTTGTGTATTTTATCTATGGGCCTTCGTTGCCTGATGACAAATAAATAAATGAAATAAAAAATAAATAAAACCAATTTTGAGAAAACGATAGGTCGTTTTTCTTTAAACGCAACCCATTTTTTATCAACTCAAGCTAAGACCATTTAGTGGCTGATTTGATTCCGCTCATCTTCTTTAACGCAACCTCATTTAAACTTAAAAAAAAACAACTTACACCATAATTTTTAATGATTAACAACGCAAGCGCAGATCCCGAAAGTGCAGCCATTTTACACGATCGTTCATTACCATGGTTGTTACAAAAAATATGATGGCACATAACAACTCGGCTCACGTAAGAGCTTTTTGAAGGAAAACCTATTAAATTTTATGAGTCTTTTCCATACTTGCCCTGCTCCAATTTTTTGTGTGTCCGTATGTTTGGTGGTTAGTGTTGCTGGATGTGGTAGAGGGTACAGTGGGTGAGCACTATAATATTTTGCACATGTTAAATTATTTCAAGAAAGCAACTGCCTTGATATACATAAATGGATATAATATTTGTTTGAAAGTCCACCAGTTTTTACTGTGTGGTAACATAAATTATTAGGAATCAATGCGTAAGATTAGTTTCTTGTGCACAATTACCTACAACTACTTTTGGTCTATCAGTCAAAACGGTTCAATCACAGTTCTGATATCAAATTATCACGCGTATATCTTTTGTTGGAGATCCTAATAAATAAATAAATAAATCACTGCTCAGTCACAGCAGCAGTGGTGGCGGAGTGGTATCGGTCCCGACTTACGAGTTGTAGGTCGTGGGTTCGAACCCCGCTAGACGCATTACTTTGTGTAATTTATTTCTCGACCAAAACGGTGAAGGAAAACATCGTGAGGAAACCGGCATGTCCTAGAACCAAAAATTTAAAGACATGTGACATCTACCAACTGGGCCCGCGTGGTGGATTTTGGCCCACTCCCTCTCACAAAGAGGAGGCCTGTGAATTACTACATGTATTTAAATTATTTTTTAGACATAAAAGTTCTTCAGAAATGTTTCTTTCAGCGTTTTAAGAGTAAAAATAATGACTTCAAATTACAAAAAGTTAATTGTATAATTTTTAAGAGCACACGGAGCCGGGCAAAAACCCTAAAAAAACTTGTGGAAGGATATGAGGAGGCCTTTGCCTAGCAGTAAAACTGAAAAGTTATAAAAAAAAAAATTTGCTCCATAAGACGCTCCACATTACGCGCTTCCCAAAAATATGCACTCTTTCCAGTTCACCCACATCTACGTTTCGCACAGGCGGTTCGGACACTGGCTTACAGATCTTGATACTCGTAAAATTTTATGTGTCCGAGACAAAAGAGAATTTTGTTAATTAACCACTCTGCCGGCTCGCTTCGGGGTGCACTTTCTTGCAGTGATAGATAATACGGCTTTTTTTATCCGCACCCGAATCTTAACTACCTGTAACATGTACTTGTGTAATTATGGTGAAAGAAATGTTACGTAGTTTTTGGTATTTTTCGCGGTTGTGACAATTTGTTGTGTTTGCTTGCGATTATAGTGTTATGGTTTGGTTAAAACTCTTCTTATGGTTTACTAAAGCACTTCAGATTCTAAAAATTTCGATGCATGATTTAAGGCACACAAAAAAAATTGCAGTTACATAAAAGTTGACAACATTGCGGACTTTTTATGGATAATGAACTCAATTGATCAAACAAATACTGCAATGTCATCATCATCATCAGCCTATAAATGTTCCCACTGTTAGGACACAGGCCTCATCTCTGAGTCAGGGAGTGGCCCAACCCGCACTAGGCAGTGCGTGTTGGTGGATTTCAAATATCTTCGAATGAACAGGTACAAGTAGTGAGACGGGGCCGATACCACTGGGTCACCACTGCTCCACCGCAATGTAATCAGACTTAAATTTTATTCTTTATATTCATAAAAGACAATGTATGAGAGGAGGCCTGTGTCCCAGCAGTAGGAACATTATAGGCTATCGATGATGATACCAGACTTGCTTAATGTCTGGCACACACTATGATGCATTTTATTTATGTGTGATTATTGCATTATAAACATAAAGTAATAAACATTGAAGTTGTAGTTAAATGTAAATAATATGAATATTTAATTAGGTAGTGATTACCTTCATAGTATAATTATTTAAATTACAATAAAATAATCACAGTAGCTGATGCCAACCAATACGAAGTGTCGTGACAATCGTAAGGAATTTTGATTGGCTGATGTTATTTTATTAATTTATTCATTCATATGTAACTATGTCAGTATGGTTTTATTTATGTTTTAATGCCGTATATAATTATATATATAAAGATTTAACTTGTAGGTTTAAATTACTAAAGAATATTTGTGTTTCTTTAACCAATTACACAGGTATCTTTTACAAGGTCATATATTTGCCGAAATATAGGTTTAATACCTATGTTTTTTTCTTGCCCCCACACTAGATTTTTTTTTTGCATTTATAAACATATTAATTCAGATACATAAACACCCAGACCCGGAAAATCTACTCACAGGTTAAACAAATATATGTTCCTTACGGGAATCAAACCCGCGCAGTCCAATCGCTCAGTCAATGTGCCAACCATGCCGTCGTCATAAATGACAAACACTTTTTTTTTGAAACCAACCAAAACAAAATTAATCATTAAACAGTGCAAAGAATCTTATGATGTACAGTTAGCAAATTCCAGAAGCCGACAATCAAGGATGGTGTCAGAAAAAGTGTTTTTAATTACTCGCCCCTGTTTTGGAGGTCATTATCCGTATCAAGGCGAACAATTTGCAATATATATTTTATTTACGATCGTACGTGACGAATTGTTCGCTTTTCTGATGATGGGCATCATACGTCGTATAACCGACTTCAAGAAAAAAAGGGTTCTCATATCGACCGGTATGTTTCAATACATGTATGTTGGTCAACATAACTACGAGTAGCTGCCTATTAACCGTGGACACGTAAAAGTACATGTCCACCATTTTGGACTTATTGTCTTTAATTTTTTAGCGTGGTAAAATCATCAAATGAGTCCTCCCACCCCGGGCAGGGCGAGAGGGACTGTCAGACTTGTACTGACTGAAATCCACGGTGTCCTTCAATAGCCCTTTGTGTCCCGGGTCACAGTGAGGAAATAAAATCCTGCGACCGCCGGCAGGCTTTGGCCCTCTGAGAGGGGGCCCCTTCATTTTTGCTGACGCTCTTTGAGGTGCGCGTGGAACACGACGCGCCGTCGACCCGGGCATGATCCATGGTCGGACAGCGAGTTGCCCTTTACTCGTTGTCCGCATGCCCGCGCCTACGGTGGCCGCAGATCGTCTGCCGGGACTTATTGTCTTGCAGATATTGTGCACAAATCACAGTTATAACAGATGTGTTTCGCCACTTATTTCAAATTAATGAGAAAACTTGAAAAAGGCAAAGAGCCCACGACTTTGACATCCACAAACTGGCATTGTGCCCGTATGGTGGATACTCAAATCCTTTTCACGGAAAAATGTCTGTGTCCTAACAGTGATTGATGCCCAATAGGTTAATTTGAATTATGGTAACATTCGTCCAAATGTTAAATTGTCCACATATTGTCATTACGTAAAAAAGTCAAAGTTTTGTTAAAAAGATCAAATGAAAAAATGTTCATAATTACGACAAATCGTGAAAATGATTTTGTATCTAGAAATTAAATTTTTTAACGAAATTGGAACGTTAAGGGCTTTCGAAATAAAAAATAATGAAATTTGTTCTATTAACTATCTACAAAAAAAAACTTATCGTTTAATCACAAAACCTTCGATTTTGAGCCATGTACAATATGGCTTTTGGACATTATAACACTTGTTGATTTTTGCAAAACTTCATTCTAACCAAATAGAAATATAACATTTTGTTATTCTGACATGTAGACATTTTAATAATTGGACGAATATTACCATGATTTTTATCATCTTCAAATTACCTTTTGTCTTTTTGCACATGGTTGTAGAATATAGATATATAAATCGACTCATCCGAAGAATAAAGTCTGATGTGACTTTAGGCCAAAAATCACTTTGATAGCTTATTGAGATAAGCAATTAAAACTCTACAAACGTGTGTTTTTAGAATTTCGATATTTTATTTAGTTCCGGAAATATAGAATCGAATAACGTCTCATCTGAAATTCGTTCCGCAGAACAACGTACGAAGTGTATAAGTGACGGTACGCAGGCATCTGGGGGCACGTCTCTTCGTCACATCGGCCACTGTTTGTTGGAGAGAGAATATTTTCGTTGCATGATCTTATATTTTTATACATTGTATAGTCTAAGTCACACATCACGTTGATATACTTTTTGTCTAAGTAAACAGTTGTAGACTATCGATGTTTACATAGAACGGTTTTCGACGGAAATGTTCAGAAACTCATTTTTTTCGATGGTATGATTATTTTTATAAATATTCACTGGCACTCATGAACTTTTAAGACGCTGTTATACGAATTTAAATAATCTTCTAAGCGTTTCATTTTAAAATAGAACGTTTTTGTACGGAATCAGTGATATGATTTATGGGTTCCATGTTAAGATGGGACGTTCTTCCTGGTAGAATGAAATCAGTTAGGACGTTGTTCGTTTAAAATGTTTGCTAAATATTAAAAAAAATGTATTTATGAGTGGGTAAATTAATTCCTACGTGCAAAGTCTTGCACTTCACATAAATTATATTTCTTTAATATTCTATTTTACAGTTTTATTTTATTTCATATGTCAATTTAGAAGGAAATATCAATGAGTCCTTTTGATGGCCTTTGCATCCTGATCTAAAAGAAATAAGCCAATAATTAGCAGAAATATTAAATTAAGAACTTCTACGTGAAGATCATAATACCAAATAAATCATCGGTGATAGCTAAAAACAGGTTGTCACGTCAACTCAGACAGAAGAATATATTTACAGTAATCAACCTAGTACATTTTCTTTGGAATGCCTTCTAGTCTCGAAATTTTAACAATGATACAACACGAGGACTTAGAATTTTCTCATCGTAATATTGAGTATCTACCCCAGTTATTTAAAACTATCAGAGCCTACTCCTACCACTGTTCATTCGATCTTCGATAACTCATGTAGACAATTTCTCTGCGATTCCTTTTTCGTCATTACGCGCTACAAACTCCCTTGCTACTTTCCTTCTCCAAAACATTCAGTGCCAGTTCGCATACGGACTAATCGTGTGTAGATCGGAATGCAAAGCATGCATAAAGTTGCCTGCTTGCCATTTTGATTGGCCTCTCCTTCAATTCCATGGTAATACCTATCAGCATTTCTATTTTAAACATGCATAATACAAACCCATTTTTTACGCGTATGAACCAAAAGAAAACGGTCAACGTCAGGGCACCCCAAGGATTTAAGACAGCAATAGGCATCTCTGTTGACTTGACATAGACCACCCTGCATCAAAGTCCCCGCCTCCGCCAACACTGCGTAACCCTGACACTACATACCTTCAATTATTTCGCAAGACTGAATCAAGTCAACGGAGCCTCACTTGGCGGGACTACTATCTGGGGTCGGCCTGCATTATTTATAGGAACCTAACTAAATGGTTTGGTACGGTGTGGTTCTGTTTTCGGTCCTCACCCTTGAAGTCGGTTCTTCTCGTTCAAAAAAGCACAAAGGTCAACATTATTATACTTAAAACATCTTAAAGTCTTGTCAGACATATGTTTTGAAAAGCAACTAGGTGTTCGAAGCATGCACTGAAGTTTCGTCATGAAAATAATGGAGAGTTTAATTTATTTTAATGTGCGATGTGAAATCTCGTTTCTCCTTTCTGACTAAACAAGGGCACGCAGCCAGTTCACTAAAATGATTTATGCCTGAATTAGGTATTCCTATAAATTTCAAGCAGAGGAAGGTTCAATAAAGAGGCGTAACGGTTATGTTAAGCTACATATTTGAGATTTTTTAAATATAATAAACTTTTGAAATAATAATATCAGTTTTATTGACTCTAAGGAAATGTAATTATTTAACACATCAAAAATTATACTTAATATTTCAAGGTAGGTAGTCAGATAGGACTCATAGGACTTGAGGCGTTTCCGTAAAACAACGTCTAATATTCACTACGGACCCACTTTTTTCTTCGTTCTTTCGCTATAAAACGTCTTATGTTGATATGGAACTCACTATATCGTGTATTAAAAGGATTATAAATATATATAACCTGTCATTTAACTGGTCTAGGGTGATATAATAACATACCAAAAAATCAAAATGTCAAGTATCGTAGTTTTAGAGTTACACAGAGATACACAAGTCAACAACTTCTACAAGCTCTACTGAAAACCATCAATCTTGCAAATCGGACTTTATTCTTCGGATGAGTCGAAATACAAAATTCACTTCTTTAAATAACATTTTCTATTCTACATTTTGTATTACAGTAAGTCACTCACTAAATTGTTCTCCAACTTATCTAACCTAAGGTAAAAGATCGCCAACATAATTTACTTTACATCTCACTATGAACTAGAATATAAAACTCATCGCAATTCATACGAAACTATGCAATCTTCATAAATACTAATAGGGGTACTTCACAATAACAACGACAGGTTACGGCCAAAGGTTATCTCCGGTTGAAGATGCGCCTACTTTCACTTGCCAAGCCTTTCTGCTGACCACCTTAATCATACCCAAAACCCAAGCAAAAATATACCATATCCCAACACACCAAAGTCCACGCAACATGCAAATGTTCTTGGTAATTAAATAATCTGTTTTGTGCGATACCTTTGCCAATGAATTTTGAACTTTATGCTCTCAAGTTAAAAGTCTCCAGTTTCAGTTTTAATCAATTTTAAAATCGGGTTGTTGCACTTTTTAGGAAGTCGTATTAATATGAGACTATCTCTTCTTATTAGGGTGTGGGCCTGAGGGCACTTTTTATGTGCGCTGGAGCCTTTTAGGGGTTTCAAAATTGGGTGAAAGATATATTGCTCTTTCTTTCCTATTTGCATTACAATTTAGGGTAGGGTTGTGTTCAACAGGATATTTTGATTGTAAAGTCTGTAAGGTTGGATTTCGTATCTTCGGAACTACTGGTCTTATTCTGGAAATTATTTCATTAATTCATGATCTTTGCCCAGCAGTGGGATGATGTAGGCTAGCAGTATGAGTATCAGTAATGATAAAGTATTTATCATAAATCATCTTGGCCGTCTTAGTAAAGTAAACGAAGTCTAACTAGAGCCTTTACAAGTTGACACACTAACGGCAATAATGGTACGGGAACTACCAAAATGGATTGTGAAAAAATCGACAAAACAATGATGAAATATCTGAAAATAATTCGGTAAAAAGCGAAAGTCGGCAAATACCGAAAAGAACGAACTGACATAAGCTAAACAAGTTCTTTTCAATTTTGTTGAAATTCTTTTAAGAATGATTGAATTTACTGATCTTGAATATCTCAAGATTGGATCATAAAATATATAAGTCTCATACGTAATCAAAGAATAAAGTACTTATTATTTATGAAATAATAAGTACTTTATTCTTTGATTCTCAACACTTTTAAATCGATGACGTCATTGGCTATCAATCTATTATTTTCTCACAGAAAAACCCACTATAAAAAATCTAATGATTTATTTATTACCCTATCACACAATTAATTGCGTCCATTTTCAAATACCACGAATATCAAAGTGAAAAGTGGAAAATATATCAACATCAGTGCGATGGTTACACTTTTAAATTACCCTTACATACGAAATTATTACTCAAAAATGAACCTTAGTAACATGAGATAAGGTTGAATGTTGAGAAAAGAAAGGTTGGAGGATAAATCAACGTAGGTATGCTGACGCTTACAATTTAGTAATTTAACTGTCCACTTGATCTAGTCTCATTATCGATGTGGTCCAATTTGTAAGCGGAAGAGAGAGCGGATTGGAGGCGATTGAACTTGAAGAAGAAACTAAAATCGGACTCTAATAATAAAATGAAGGTAAAAGAAGATTTAAAATTATTATAAATTAGTCGCTCTACAACAAAATGTGCTACGCGTAACTATGTCGTATTGTGACGTATTAATAAATCTTGAATACAGATTTTACAGTACAGATTTTTTAATTTTGATGTAAATTTTGAAAATAAAAATTAAATTATGTTTATGCACAAACCATGACCCATTGATTTTTGGTGCACATTATTGGTTAGACTACTTTGACCAGTGGGTCAAAGTAGTCTGTTGGTCATTACTTTTCTCTATTTTTATGCATCTGTACGTTTATAACATACCAAAAAAACCAATAGCAGCACCAGTTTTCCGTCAGAGCTTTTTACTGTTTTCAGGGGTTTCAGCTATTTCTAGTTTAGCTCACTCCATCACCATCACGTTTCATCTTTGCTTCTCGGCTATTCTGACCTACATAAAACAATTAATAAAAATGTTGCTTAATGAAATCGCTATCACTTATGAAATCGCTGACCATTTTTCCCTTATACCAGCTCCTAAAATAAATTATTTACTGGAGCAAAGGAGTAAGTGATTAAAATAACGCGGAGGTCATTACCGATCCATATCCCAGAGCATTGATTGTCACAATAATGGTGACGGTTTGTGGTGGAATACCCACCTGTCCTTAGGTATTAACCTCATGGTGAAACTTCACTGTGATAAAGTTTTCAAGGTGCCCATGTTGTATGATATTTACACGTGTCGTATTATAGTGGAAATAACTCAGAGTGGTTTGCGTAATTATGTCATATGCAGTAGACGCGGGCATGCGGGCGGCGAGTAAAGGGCAACTCGCTGTGTCCGACCATGGACCATGCCCGGGTCGACGGCGCGTTGTGTTCTACGGGCGCCCCAAAGAGCGTCAGCATAATGACGGGGTTCACAGAGGGTCAAAGCCTGCCGGGGTCGCGGGATTATTTCCTTACCGTGACCCCGGAACAGGAAGGGCTACCGAAGGACACCGTGGATTTTAGTCAGTACTAGTCTGACAGTCCCTCCAGCCCTGCCCGGGGTGGGAGGACTCATTTGATGATTTTACCACGCTAAAAAAAAAGTACGAATACGGAATAATTATTTTCCATGAAATTAACGTTAAAGTTCCCGTTTACTGTAGGTCTCTGAAACGTAAAGCCATGCTAGACCCTAGCATGACTTTCCCCGTTTTAGTGACATGTCCAGTTTCGTTTTAGAATTTATTTTGAGATGAAATAAAATGTATGAATGAGTGAATTAAAGAGCACTAAATTACTAAAATAGAAAAGAGCTTTTTTTTATTTGTTTATTTTAGGTCGCTTTTTAACATCAAGTCGTAAAGTTAGTAAAATAATTATAAAGGAAACAAAAAAGCTTTGGACTATTCCAAATGGCATTTGGAATAGTCCAAATCACAAGGATTTCAATCTGCGACGGTCTGATTCACTACCCCAAACACTACTTAATTTGAAAAAAAATCTTTTGCTATTATTTTACAGGTACCTTTCTCGTTCCAAAAAGTAATACGAGTACCTAATTCATAACGTTGACTTCCATAACTTTACGGAATAAGAAGAAAAACGAACCTGAGCAAACTGATCACCCTATAAACTCTCATCATCAACGTATAGCCATAAATCCTCAACTCCATCTTAATAACCCACCTGCCGCTCTGCCGACACCACAAATTGTAACGGCCATACAGAGAGGCACCTTCAATCTTGTTGCTCTTACCTTTATGGCAGAACTGTACTGATTTACAAGGATGGGTAGTGACTAGCGGTGGCCTGCGGTTTCGCCTGGGAAAACAGTTCGTTATGGTTGAGAAGGTGGAATATTTTGAGGTAGTTCCTTAGATATTTACGGTAATATTTTCTATATTTTATCATTTGCGTGGATAATGGAAATAATTCCACATCATCATAGTTAACATCAAACAAGGTTCGAGAGTTTGGGAAACTACAAAAACATCAAAATGTTTAGATTTATTAATACCTTTTTTTTTTAGGTAAAATCATCAAATGAGTCCTCCCGCCCTAAGTGGAACTTAACTGTTAGTCCAGTATCTTATAGTTTAAGACTAAAAAGTCTATTTTTAGTACAAATCAGTAGCCTTAGCACGAATTTTCAGTATTTGAGACGTAAAGTAAACTGGAACCAACTTTGACAATTTCAAATTGTCAATTTTCAAGGAAAAAATTAGTTCCTTCTTCGCACACCAGGGGTGCTGTTTCATTTTTTCATGCAAGAAACGCTGTAATACTGGAAAGGCGCTGTAAAGTAAAAGAGTGCTAAGGGTACTGAACTCTATAACCTTTTATAGAAACAAACAAACAGACAAAAATTAGCCCGTAACTCTTATCTGGGGATCTCCCGCGGACATTTTGAATTAACAGCTCCGAAGCGATTCAATTCGAATGAGATGTAGTATTAATTCTAGTGCTCATTACGTCTCACGCTTTAGCCGACACCAGTGTGGTCGGTAGGGAGGCTAGATTGTTGGTGTTTAGTGAGACAAAGTTTTTTTGTTTTTGTTTTTGAAAGGCATGAGGAATAGTGAGCTGTTATTGTCGATGTACGAGTTGTTATTGTAATTCACGAGTTGTAGTGTGTATCAAATGAACAAAAACTTACCTCAATCCTTAATTCAAAAACGCCAATTGACAGCTCTATGACTTTTTGATGAGATGAATGATGAATTTGACAGAATTTTTGACAGACAGTTTAATTATGTCGAATACTTTGCAATAATTACTCAAAGGAATGGTATGAAACTCCCGAACCAGGAACATAACGTAATATGGACGTTTAGTACAGGTTTGCATTATCATTTACCGCCTTATCACAAAAAGATAAACATCAGTTGAAGTGTTGAACGCTTGTCTAAAAAAGGGTAACTGCAAAAAACTATTCTTATAGAAACGTGAAATGTCGTTTTGACGTTGACAGGGTTTTAAGTGTTTCTTGTTTCTTTATCAGGGTTTTTTGTATCTTTGGTAATTTGACGGTCACAAGTCTTACTACAAACTGTTAAACATCTGTTAAACACTTGTCTTAAAAAGTGTTTCTGCAGTGGATGTTGATCTATGGGCCATTTTGCAGTTACACTTTTTTTAGACAAAGTGTTCAACAAAGGTTAAACTTTCATAGTAAGACTGTCAAGGATTAAAAGCTTGTTAATAATAGTCTCAAACTTTCTTCTATCATCATGGTGTCACCACAATTCGTTAGACACTCACTATGGTGTTATTAATTGCTATAGCCAGCGCTATGGGGATTGATGGTTATCTCCTCACACCTTCGCGGTCCGTTTTTATAGAAACCCATAGTTCTAAGGTGAGAGATTTTATTTATATAGATATATCTATAATAACCTATAAGGCTCTAATGTGGGAAATATAGCCGGGAAGCTTTTTTCCGCAGGATAAAGTTTACAGAACTTTTTATTAAAACAACTTGCAGATAATACAAATATGTGTTGACTTGCGGGGATCGAACCCACAACACTCAGAACAGCAGTGAATCACTCAGCCACTGCGCAACCTTGCTGTACCCACAAACTTCCAAATTAGGGCACGGCCACACTGGCTTTGATAAAAATCAAATAATAATAATAAACCAAGTTATTTATTCGAGCTTTCTCATTAACTTCAGAACTACAAAAAAACAACTCTATATATTTATCATTTCCATAACCAAACACAAACAGCGCTCTCAATAAAAAATCAAGTACATTTTTTCATTCCAAGTTTACGCATTCATACAAACAGAGTACGAGCAAAACCAACGAATCACAATAGTGTAAAGTAAACTCCGGTATTCTTCAAGTTCATGTGAAATTCCTTAGCCTAAATACATAAGCTTGTAGCGTGGACTAGCAGTGCGAAACTATGCGCTTGTGCAGCGTCACATCTCGGCAGCCATTCAGTCGTCACTCAACATTCAGCTTAGCTTTTGTAGTCGCGCAGATATTAAGATGAAATAATTGCATTATTTTTTAGTCGACCCAAAAAGATGGTGGCTTATTATGTTGACCAGGAGGAGTATTACAATTTATTAAAACCAGGCCTGTTCCAGTGAGTGAACGAGATGGCGCTAGACGACTTGTATAGCTCTGTCACTTTCATTCGCCAGAATAAGCCTGATTTTAAGACGTTGTAATACCCTCCCTGGAGCCTTACCACGAGCTCTTAACGCGATCCAGTTTAGGCTGTAGGAAAGAGACAGAGCTATACAAGTCGTTTAGTGCTATCTCTTTGCCACAGCCTTAACTGAATTGCGTTAAGAGTTCATGGCAGACCACCTGTTTATAACGAACATGATTAGAGTAAAAATATCAAATTTAAAATTATAGACACCATTATCAGGCTATCATGTTCTCACTTGGAAAATAGGCTATGATGCACTCTACTGACACAGTGTGAGATTGTCTATTGGGTAGGCATCAACAAAATAATTCCATGGTTTACAAATGTTTCTGTTTTCATCTCTAGAGAGCAAAGTTGTAAAAATATTTTTACATAATTAAACTCAATAAATGTTTTCAAATGCCGCCGCATAGGTGCAATCGACTCACTATACAACGATCATTAAATGAATTTTATAAAATAAAACTAAATCTTTCTTGTAAAACTTGTATTACTCGTATTACATGTAAGTATTATACATACTTCTAATGTAAAAGCAAAAAGTAAAACGTTAAAAATGTTACCGACGGAACGACCTTAGCCAACGATCTCTAGGCTGGTAGACTACGCAGCCTATTCAACGGGCGGTCGATAGCTATCTTCAATGGACTATGTCCCGCAAACGTACGCACCGGCCCATTCGGTGGAGATCGGTATGTCCCGGGGAGGCGGAAGACCGAGCCTCTAGGGCTGCAAGACTGGATAAGAAGATGTCAGGTGCCTCGCTGAAGATTTGGAGATTTCATTGAGAGGTTCTTGACAGAGATCAGCATTTTCAGCAGGCTAATTATCTCGAAAATTATATTTAGTCCGTCAATTAGATTATCGAAAAATATTGACCCTTTTTTTTTCTTTTGTTACATATTAAACTAAAATCGACAATGATAAATTGGAAATACGTCACAATTTTGCAGATTTTTAATTGAATTCTTAGGTCATGAGCCTCCAATCTTGAGTTTTGATGCATTATATTTTGGTAAATACACATTGATTTATTAAGAGAGAAAATAATTATATTACGTCCGTCATTTTTCAAAACCCTTTTAAATGATTGGCCAGTGAGATTTGTAATTTATTGATACTGTTGAATTATACTACCGATCCTTTTAGTATTGATGCGTCATACAATTCTCAGTTTTGTTATGCCATCTACGTTAGTATTGGCTTCCAACTGTTTTGATTCTGAGCCCAAGCATCAAGAAATGCGCGGGCATGTGGGCGGTGAGTAAAAGACGACTTGCTGTCCGACCATGGACCATGCCCGGCTCGACCGACGGCGCGTTGTGTTTGTGTTCCACGCACGCCTCAAAGAGCGTCAGCTTGATGACGGGAGCTTTACCCCTCTAGAGGGGCAAATCCTGCCAGGGTCACGGGTCTTATCTCATTACCGTGATCCCAGAACATAAAGGGCTATTGACGGACACCGTGGATTTTAGTAAGTACAAGTCTGACAGTCCCTTCCTGCCCGGGGTGGGACGACTCATTTGATGATATTACCACGATAAAAAAAAAATAGCATCGAGAAATTTGTCGCTTGACTGTCTCAAGTAAACGTGGCCCTAGAACGTATAATGCTATTGAAGTATACTGTGGATTTCACTTTTTGCTGCGATATCTATTTTTATACTGCAAAAGACAGTCACGATAATTTTATGATTATCTTGATCAATAACTCTACTACAACGTCTTTAACACTTTTATTAGGTATTCTTCCTTACCCTGGTAATATTATCTTTACCTTGGTCACCTGGTAATAGTACATTACTGCCGCGGCCTATAATGGCTACTTTGCTGGTCGCGCTGATGATGGCCGACAGCGCAGCCTAGCGCAGCTCCAGGCCGACACAGCGCGGTCAGCATGCACCACTTGATGGACGAGCTGAGCCTCTACAGCGAGGACAGCAAGGGCTGCATGATGGCCAAGCTGGAAGGCCTAGAGCGTAGCTAGGCTAGCTGGAGGCAATCATAGCGTGACCAGCGAAGCAGACATAGTGGGCCAAGGCTTGTATAGTGCTTTACTCAAAAATGCAAGTACCTAACCTACATAAAACCAGCAAGTGATTTAAATAAAATATATATTAATTAACTAGAAATTTAATTAAAATAACAATTTTGAAAAATACAGTTACTAAAATTCAACACCGACTTTCCCGGTTTATTACTTATTAATAGTTTGCGATAATTTTAATGCGATGTTTGACTGCATTTCATTTATTACTTCATTTACATAAAGCAAAAAAGTCACTAAATAAAAATATAAAATTCGCTGAACCGCGCTTTTGTTCCTTCTTTGATTTTTTTTTTAAATATGGAATGCAATCTTTTTGTGCCTACCTCTTTAAATATAAACAGCTGTGTTTTAAATAAAATCTTTGTGCATTTGTTTTTTTAAAACGTTGAAACGTCAGAATAGCGGCCGGCAATGTTTTGCCGGCCTGTTAGAGCGGCCAGCAAAAACATTGCTGGCCGCTCCTTGAAACAGACCCGCAAAGTCGACTTTGCTCAAACAAGGTTGTCAAAATAATGACCACATTACATGCATTTTTGAGTAAAGTACCAACCCTATCCAAGAGTGACATGTTTATATTTTAGTTGATTGTATTAAAGGCTGTGTTCGGATGTTATCGCGCTGTGATGTAACTGGGAATTTGCGGTGCGCTTTGAATGTTCCAGGGTTTAGAGGGACCACTATTTTGGGATACGGTGAAAGAATCTTTGATATGGTTAGTTCTAATTTAAACGTGCTAGTGGAGGTTTACGGATAACTAGCTGCTGCAAGCCTTTTCACCCGCTGATACTCGAAAATAATCCCACAGGCAGATAAAAATTCAGGTTATAAGCTATCTATGTACCAAATTTTATCCAAATGCTTTCTATGGTTTTGCGATCTTTCCATCCAATAAAACTTTCAGGTTGATAATAATTATGTATTAGTAAGATGCTTGTAGTCTTATGTTTACGATATATCTTATTATTCCAAAAACGATATATTAAACCTTTAGTAATTTATCTTATTCCGTGATGCCATTGATCGGTTAATGTGTAACTGACGATAGCTCGTCATACAAAAACAATTAATAATGGGGTTGTGGGCCTGTTTCATCAAGTAATCATGACTTTGAAACAAAAAGGGTTGTTGAAGGGTAACCGAGGATTTTTTAGTAAGAGCCTGACAGCCCTTCCCGTTCATTTGATGACTTTACCGCGATATAAAAAAGATACCAACAAATCATTAATATACATATATTAATGATATAATATATAATGTATTATATATAATTATATAATTAAATAATTATATAATTATATAATATAATTATATATAATGATATATTATATATACATATATAATGATATAATATATAATGTATGGTATCTTTTTTATATCGCGGTAAAGTCATCAAATGAACGGGAAGGGCTGTCAGGCTCTTACTAAAAAATCCTCGGTTACCCTTCAACAACCCTTTTTGTTTCAAAGTCATGATTACTTGATGAAATAGGCCCACAACCCCATTATTAATTGTTTTTGTATGACGAGCTATCGTCAGTTACACATTAACCGATCAATGGCATCACGGAATAAGATAAATTACTAAAGGTTTTCATATATCGTTTTTGGAATAATAAGATATATCGTAAACATAAGACTACAAGCATCTTACTAATACATAATTATTATCAACCTGAAAGTTTTATTGGATGGAAAGATCGCAAAACCATAGAAAGCATTTGGATAAAATTTGGTACATAGATAGCTTATAACCTGAATTTTTATCTGCCTGTGGGATTATTTTCGAGTATCAGCGGGTGAAAAGGCTTGCAGCAGCTAGTTATCCGTAAACCTCCACTAGCACGTTTAAATTAGAACTAACCATATCAAAGATTCTTTCACCGTATCCCAAAATAGTGGTCCCTCTAAACCCTGGAACATTCAAAGCGCACCGCAAATTCCCAGTTACATCACAGCGTTTATGATATAATAATACATTCCATTGTAAACTTTCACATCACTTATTTTAACTAACAGCTACTTAAACTATATTTATAAGACACAATACAATTCACAACATTATCCAATAAAGACAATATAAAATAAATACCAATCCAATAAAATAAAACAAGGAAATAGACTTTAAAACAACAAATATAAAAATCCAATCGGACATAAAATTCGTCTTAAATTTTAACCCTCGACACTTTACATCGGTCGTTTTCGCCAAACGACTCGATGTTTTCGCCAAAAACAAACAGAATTATATATAAAACAGCCAATAACAATAAGTATACGAGAGAGATGTGTCGCTGAATCGTTATTGTAATAAAATACGTAAAAATGGAAGCCGAATGTGGTAAAAAATTAAAATGGCGCTGTAAAATGTTGATTACAACTGATGATTATACCGACGGTGTTTTTGGAGTGAAAAGGAAAGGGGTGAATGAATAGGTTATTTATTCCGTACTTGCTACTTACTTACCGCTTCAGTATAAAGCTTTTCGCTTTGCAAACTCTTCAACTTTTTTCAAAACTTTTTTCTTAGCGTGTCTAACGATACTAAAAACCTTTTTCAAAAAAAAAAAAACAATGTAAAGTAATCTTAATAGAAAAAATATTAGTTAAAATCGGTGACTTTTTGTAACGAAGTTCCTTATCGCGCGTTGTGAAAGGGGGCTAGACGGAAAAAAATCTTACGAAAAGTTGTCACAACACTTTTTGGAACGAAGTTCCTTATCGCGCGTTGCAAAAGGGTGCTAGAGCTCAAAGAGTGGAGTAGAGTGGAGTGGAGTAGAGCGGAGTGAAGTGGAGTGGAGTGGAGCGGAGTGGAGCGGAGTGGAGTGGAGTGGAGCGGAGTGGAGTGGAGCGGAGCGGAGCGGAGTGGAGTGGAGTGGAGTCACGACAATTATTTTTGTTGAGTGTATACAGTAACTTCGTTCCATCCGGGTGTCCCTTGACGCCTCTCAAGTTTTTGTTTTTTATTTCCTTGGCTATTCTGCCACCGAATTTGTTTTTTTAATTACGTAAACTAAACAATGCACAGAAATGTTATAGTAGCAACGCTATTGATTGGCTGTAATTAATTGAAAAGTTCTCTCTATTTCTCTATGATCCCTCTTAATTTCCATGGAACCATTTATTTTGAGAAGTATATAAAAAAAGTTAAACAAAAAAATTTCACTCGGTCCAAGCCTTAACGAAAAATGAGACATGCCTAAAATTGGATATCGAAGAATTGAAAATATTTTTGACGATTGAAAACGACGACTTATTAATTAGGAAATACATAACATTTTTTTGGCGCATATATTTGTACGAAACTAAATCACAAATATCTAAATTACAAAAAAAAAAACAGTAATTAAAAAAGATTTAAAGAAATAACTTTGTCATTCATAAAACCAGTAGGTTGAAGATCCCTAAATCTTACTGAAGTTTAATTATTTTAATTAAAAATCCATAATTATGTTGCCCAAACTTTAGCAGGCAGTAATAATATCTGTTATTTAAAGATAAAACGAATACATACAATTACAGTAAATAAAAATACACGCACATACGTTAAAAAAAGTTGAACAAAGCAATTATCATTTAACAAGAAAATGTAGAACATAATTTTGTTTAATTTTTCTTTTAAAACAAAGTTTAACACTATTAGCGTCAGATGGTATCGTGTATATTATGAAGATGTGTAATCTTGTCCTATATCAATGTAAATAAAATAACAGAAGTTTCACACGCAAAAACTGTCTTTCTAAAAATATCTTCCCAATAAAACTTAACCCTTAACCACCCAGTATGATAAATCTCCATTAAGACTCTCTCTACAGCAAACTGTAAATACCTATAGATCTCATGGCGGCTACTTAGAATTTTTGATGAAAAAAACTTAATAGCATGTTGTCTATCATAGGACTTCCATGACTCCGGTACACACAGGGATACTGAAGGACACCGTGGATTTTAGTCAGTACAAGTCTGACTCTCTACGTGATCGAATCCGAAATGAGGAGAGCCGTGAACGAACTAAAGTCACTGATATAGCGCACCGGATTAGCAAGCTGAAGTGGCAATGGGCAGGGGCCATATTGCTCGAGCAGATGACCGATGAGGTCGAAAAGTGTTATAGTGGACCACGGACTATCAAGCGCAGCGTAGGACTTCCACCAGCAAGGTGGACAGACTACCTTATAATGCGTCGCTGTCGCGACAGATGCTGGAAGCAGGTCGCCTCCAACCGATATATGTGGAGATCAAATGGGGAGGCCCATGTTCAGCAGTGGACGTCCTATGGTTGAAATGATGAAGTATAACAGTCCCTCTCGCCGTGCCCTAGGTAGGAGAACTCATTTGATGATTTTACCACGATAAAAAAAGTGGACTTGCGTACCCAACAGCGGACGCTGTAATGCTCTTACGACCTAACCCCCGCAAACTGGCTGTCACGGCAGCGGAACGCATGCCGCGGTAGTGAATAGCTTCGACGGACGCGTTCGGCTGCCGCGGCATTCGTACGCCTCCGTTCCGATGCGGCACGATGCGAGTTGCCGTTTGGTGTGAATCTTACCTTTCACGTGAAAACCTCAAAACGGACTCGGATAAAATATGGTACACAGGTAGTTTATAACCTGCATTAACACAGGACAGTTTTTTATCCCAATTTTATGATCCCGTGGAGAATTTTCGAGTTGTAACGAGTGGAGCCGCTGGTAAAGTAATACTTCTGAATTTATATTCCGAATTCAAATCAAAAGAATCAGTAATGAGTGTTCGAATGAATCGATGTTAACGTCAATTTAAATCATGTTTCGATTATCGTTAAAACAAGGACCCTTGATGAGTCAGTAGCATTTAAAGGGTTGACTTTTAATTGGAATGGTCCTTTTTGGTTTTTCGGGAAGTGTTCGTGATTTGTGGGTTAGTAAATAATATTGTTTTTTACACCTGTACAACATGCAATTATATTATATACTGTTTAATTTGTAGTTGTAACTGTCTTTATTAATGCTATCCAGTCTGAATGTTTATGAAAGGGGAAAATTTTATTTTACAATCGTACATACAGATAAATTTATACCAGAACATTACTGTCGTTGGCAGTCTTGTGCCATCCTAAGTAAAGCCTTTAGGGTGACCCGCCGTCTGATCATGAGCTCTCAGCAATCTAATGGAGCCCCCTTAGAGGGCTAAATGCCTGCCAGGGTCGAGGGACTATTTTTAAACAGATAGAGAGAACAGAAGGGGTATTGAAGGAACATCGTGGATTTTAATCCTGGGAGAAAATACTCATTCAGTGATTAAACACTATAAAAACTTTACCAAATAATGAGCGTGGCAGAGTGCAACGCCCGCGCCACGCCATGCTAGCGCTTACGTTTAGCGTGATGACATTAATCATAATTATATTTTCATAGTAAGTACGTTAACACTTTACAATTAATGTAATAGTAACAATTTTTACATATATTTTTTGGTTTTATAGGGGAATTTATTGCGAATTTAAATTAAGTATTTAAATTGTTTGTTTAAATTGTTTAAATTAATTTAGTATTGATATTGTTTACGGTTAAGATTATAAAGACAGTATTGTAATATTGCATCTGAATATAATTTAAAATTTAAACAAACAGTATTTTTATTGTTTGTTAAAACTGTGTAAGAAGAAAAAAAAGCCCTATTCAGATATTTTAATGCATAATTTAATAAATTCACTTGAGCACGGTAACATTAACTTCACCCACAAAGAATTCTACAATGAGAGTAAAAAACAAAGCAAAATAAACAATAGAATCCTCTTCACCGCATCAGTACCTATTCAAAAACAAACCACCATTAATAGCTCCAATTTTCAATACAAAAACACTTAAGGCTATGTTCCCAGTAGGCAAAGAGTTAGCAGCCGACTGAGTGAGCCGCAAAGTTGTAAACTGAAATTTGAGTTAGCTACAAACTCAGATCAATTTTCGGGCATCGCAAGCAAACTGTTATGAGTTAGCCGCTTATTTAGGTCTACTGCATGAACATTGGATAGTTTGCGTCAAACGGACTTACTACGCCCAGCGAACAATCATATCGCCACCGCTGACTGGAACCGGTTTTACTGTGAGTCGGCCACTGACTGAGACAATTGGCACACGTAACGTTGCAAACTGCGTAATTTGAGCGCAAAACTAGCAAACAGTGGACACTCCATATTAATAATAATAATAAACATTAATACCTAATATTCCACAACTATCACACAACGCCATCTAGTCCCAAGTTATGCAGAGCTTCTGTTATGGGTACTAGACAACTGATAAACATACTTATATATTTCTAGATACATACATAATATAGATAAATTTCACCCAGACACAGAACCCATACACCGCAAACTGAGTCGGCTGCTAACAGTTAGCCTACTGAGGATACAGCCTTAGTGTATAAAACGCAAAACAAACAAAGTACCATCTTACTATCCACAAATAGAAACAAATCATTGTCCCCACATTATCTCTAACCATTCATGCTGCACGAAAGGAAACCAGAAAACAATGTTCATTAAGGGAATACCAAAGTAAGAGTCCCGCTCAAATAATTGCTGCCTGCATTTAGACGCGCATATCCAATTCAATAGGAACAATTTGTCGGTCGACCCTTTAGTAGTCTGCTTTAGAAATTCAGACATTTCCAAAGGTCCGCACGGAAAGTTCTGATACCTCGTTAGTTATCTTGCGTTGCCACTAAATAATTGTAGCAGAATAACTCTGGGATAAACTTTCAAATGACTTTAAAGCTACGCTAGAAAAGGATAGAGTTTGAATTCATTTGATCGACGTACACGATGAAGAGACTGCTTTTAATAGAATTTCTGACTTAGCATCAGGCGATAGAATTGAAATTACATCAACGGGTTAGATTTTTTATAAAATAAATCTCATATTCAATTCTGAAACTTAAATTGAAGACGTTAAAGCTCTAAATGAAATTAACTCAGTAATAGAGTTTGTTTTTGATACGCAGTGCGGTACGGAAGCTAGAGTAATTTAACTGTCTACAGTCTTTATTTACTAGTATTGAGTGATATATTTACAGACAAAAGTGATGTTTCAAACAGGGGTTTTATTGTGAAAGATATTTCTGAACTATTTTTGCGTTAAATATACTGACAGGTGTCTTGTAAGTTGAATTATTTCTTCGTTCAGATGCTTAGGACGTTAGAAAAGGGCTAAAAGAAATAATGATATCGTTGGAAACATTCTTTAGTAAAGAATTTTTATATCTAACAATTTAAAACGAAAAAAAGTTAGAAATATACTTACAAATGCGATCAGATTGAAAATACAACGTGTAACGTTAAATGCGCAAAACCTTTCGTGGGTAACTCAGCTCATGTCACTAAACAATGTTTGTTCTAAGACTTATGGAAATTCGCAATGGTTACGCAACGCTTATGTTTTTTCATAAAAAATGAGAAATTGATCAAGCCCATCAGTACGAATTTTTTTTTGTGAAGTTCCCAAAAGTCTTAGAACAAACATTGTTCAGAAACATGGGCTGAGTTACCCCACGAGAGGTTTTGCGCATTTAAAGTAACAAGTTGTTTATTTAGTCCATCAATTGATGTTTACATAAATATAACGCTTATAAATCTAACTAGCCGAATTAGATTTTTTTTGTCAAATAGCTAATGATGCCGTCTAAATTATGAATTTTCAGCATTCTGCCTTACTATGGTACTATTTTTTACGTAAAATATAGATCCACGTTTGAAAAATTTAGCACACGCCCCAATAATTACATATTCATGCAGAAACATGCCGTAATATGGGACTGTCATACGCATGTCGATTATAAAAGACCCTAATTAAAAAAAAAAAAAATGGCCGCAATGTTTTCGTTTCTTCGTCTTCTGATTTCCAAGTTTACTGATCGGATTGAACATAAATATTCCGATCGCAAAATTCGTTCAATCACTGTGGGAAGAACAAACATAATTCCCGTTGTTTTCAATTCGGGTCTCATTGCCTGATGCAATGAGAACCGAATTGAAATTTAGCATATGCTCCGAACACGTTGTAAATCGATTAGAAGATCAGATTTCTAATCGATTAAAAGACATGACAATCCAATTTTAGATGTTTGTCAGTCCAATTTTTTGCTTTTCTCACGTAACTTATGCAGAAAATTGTCTGTTTGTCATGTGCATTTGTTTTATTTTGTACTTTGTCTTTAAGGTGCACCCTAATTTAAATAAGGTAACATTACAGGTTATTTTTTTAGCGTTAAATTGAAATACTTGCTCCCTTCCTGATCAACGAGCATTCCAGTGTGATGTAACATAATTATAATAATATGCGGCTCGCCGGATATGTTTCATTACAAGTGGAGCGCACTGATGGATGTCACAAGTTATATCAACGTAATACACATTGTATCATTACAAGGTACCTACGCATTGTAATGATCGATTCCCCTGCCTGACTGATGTAATTTCTGTAAAGTTACATTAGCTAAAATTATGCTGCATGTGAGGCCGAGCACTAAAATACTATCGTTTTTGATCATTAATTAGTAAAAAGATGATTTCAGGAATGTTTTGAAAGATAACAGACTCACCCTACATTGACGCTCATATTATTGCAACAAAGTTGCAAAGTACTAGACGTCTATAAAAATAGCAATAGGCGTTAAACACGATGGCGGTGATAACTTCAAACTAGAGCCATTTAATCTCCCATACGCATCTCTAAACGCAGAAACCGACAGTTTTTCTAACAAGCAAGAAGCGATCGTTTCGGTTCACAACAAATAAATAAAAATGGCTCACGACCCAACCGAAATAATACTTTAAATCATATTTCTAGAAACTTTGAAAGTAATAAATTGTAATCAATACTACAGACGTTAATGACACCAATTAAATAATCGTAAAAAAAACTATACTTATCTGTTATATCCAAGTTTTATTTATTACTCGATTGCATGTTCTAGTATCGAGTTATTTATCGATTCCTTATTAGCTTCTCAATAACCACACTAACATAAAGTCCAAGGGAAATTCAAGATCATTTTTAATGATATTTTGAAAGTCCACGTCAGATTAAAAGGAATTATTGGTCAGTATATAATGAGATTATTTATCGGGTTATTTAAATTAGAAACGTAGTTGGTTTTTCGATAATAGTGTCGCAATTTGAAATTATGATCGAATGGGAATACATTCTATTTATTTTTGAGCCCGTTATGGATAAATTACGAGTATGGAAGATGATTGATAATACCACCACTATTTCAGTCGTCTATAGTACCTATTTATTAGATAGATATCACCTGGAATTAGACACAAAATGAAGCTATGCATGTCAAATAACTAAGGTAAGGTCTTACACCTTTTTAGCATGTCTTACCAAAAGATTTGGTAAAATTCGTGCCTTTGACTAACTTGGGACTGTAAAATATCTACGAATGACAGCCAAGAAAAAAATCAGCACTAAAAACATTAAATCCTTTAATAAGCACCACATTCTCTTAACAACTTTTCCTCAACATTGTTGACCAGTTTCTTGAATTTCAAGCAAGACGTGAGATATGAATTAAATGGACAGATATCGTCCGAAGATCTCATCGTAATGGGTCCCTATATCTTTTTAATTGGAAACCTTTTTTGCCTGGACACATATCTTGTGGGGAAGCGTGGTGAGAAAAACACATGCCTTTATGTATACCATTCATCTTGGTGAGCGGGGTGTGGGTTAAGGAATAAGCTTTTGGTGGTATAGAAAATGGTGGTGAAAAAAATTGGGGAAGTAATTCGGAAATAGACGGAAATTAAGCAAGTATTGGTTTATTTTTAACGATTACAGCTCTAAGTGTTTATTTTTACGAATAGTAAGTAAGGAAAAAGGAAAGATCGGACATTATTATTGTGTCATGAAAATACATAAACAATTTGTAGGTATTAAATACGAATAGTTTAATAATATGACCTTTGTAGCTATTTCTCTTTTGTTGTAAGGTTTTAAAAACATGTTTTCAAAGAAATGATTTGATTTTCGACACAGATTCTAAGAAAAAAATATGTTATAAACTTACTGACATCATTTAATTTAACTCATTTTCATGTAGCAAACTTCTGGGTTCGTTTTTTTAATAGGCACAGAAAAAGAACTAAAACCAACAAAAGAATATTTCAATAACTTTTAAATCGCCCCGCTCCCTCTTCTAACTCGACCCACCCCCATCTGAAGCAGCGTAAGATATTAGTAAGTCCCAAGTGTCGATATTACCGTTTCTATACAAAATGGTGTGAGATTCTTAGGCGGTCGTTCAATATAAACTATCGCGATTTGTTCAGCTATTTGTAAGCTTCGCGGCCACCATATAAATGCTCCCAAGCAGCTTCAACTTGTTACTTATCAACCTGTTTTTATATTGTTTCCTTTTGTTTATGTTTCCGTTGAAGTTTTTGCTGTTAATTGGCGTATTAGCCCTGTATTGTGTTTAATTGATTATGATGAACTATTATCTTGTTAGGTTGACGCTTGCTTTTTGTTTAACTTTAATTTCTCTTCTTTTATATTTTGCCTTTTGCGGTTTTTGATATGGTTCTGTTTGCCTTATCTTGTTTTCTTAATCGTTATCTGCTGATACGCACTAAACGATAACTGCATTCGATTCGAAACCAGTATGTAGATCCTGTCTTTGTTATCTTGAAATGCACAAGTGTTTATTTTGCAGAAGGACGCTAGTTAAAACAAATAAATGCGTTTACATTGAGTAACAATAAAATAAATATAGTGCTTCTCAATGACA
Source organism: Agrotis segetum (assembly GCA_036375495.1). NCBI lineage: Eukaryota > Metazoa > Arthropoda > Insecta > Lepidoptera > Noctuidae > Agrotis > Agrotis segetum. Next base: position 730,663 of record JAQSVV010000062.1, read on the forward strand.
TTGCGAATACGATTTCTAAAAAATGTCATATTGTTACTAATAATATAAACGTTCATAACCAATGTAGAAAGCGTATAAGTTTTTTATTTATTCGTCAATCGTGCCTTCATATCGATGCTTTTTATTTGTTCCTACATATTTGGTGTAAGGCAGAGGTAGGTGTAAGGTATATATTATTTTGCATAAACCTGTTACAAATAATATTAGTTAACTGCGCTCCAAAAAAAAAAAACAATTAATAAGTACTACTTTAAAATAAATTGTAAAAGTTGTCATGTTTCTCTCAGCATATTCGAATTCTCTAAAATAATAAGCCATTGAAAATACCACCGTTAATCAACCCACTAACACATTGTTTTAGTCCGATAAAATGACATAACTTTAATCAAAAACCGAAGCAATGGGATCCGGTTTTATGGTTCCAATTAAAAGGGTATAAACTGGCGCCTCCCATGTTGATATCAATAATATTCAATAAGCAAAGCCGTGAGAGATCCATTTGTATTTGTTCCTACCGCTGCGAATGTGACAGAGAATAAACAATATGGAGAAACGACATACCTTTTTTATTTTCAAACTTAAGGGCGAAAGTTTTTTGTTCAGCGATCTTTCTTTTTATACGATAAAAGTGACAAACAAGCATAATAATTATATGTGCAGCTTCCTTACTTCTTCTTTTAATTAAAAATAAAGGATTTTTCTGAATTAAAAAATAAAAGAATACCTACTATTTAATAATTAATTATATTCGCTTGATGGAAATGTGCGTTGTTAATCTTCCAACTTTTACACGCTCTTAAAAAGCATTTATGATAATTTCACGATACTGGAAAAACAGAAAGTTTATCTGTCTGTCTATCACAACCAAATCTACTAGTTTATTCAAATTCACTGTTTTTGATAACGAATGGCCACAAAAGGCTTCAAACATTTGCTACATTTTTTTTTTTTTTTAGCGTAGTAAAATTATTAAATGAGTCCTCCAACCCCGGGCAGGGCGGGAGGGACTGTCAGACTTCTACTGACTAAATTCCACGGTGTCCTTCATAGCCTGTTAAGTTCCGGGGTTACGGTAAGGGAATAATCCCGCGACCCTGGCAGGCTTTGGCCCTCTGAGAGGGGGGCCCCGTCATTATGCTGACGCTCTTTGAGGCGCGCGTGGGCCACAACGCGCCGTCGACCCGGGCATGGTCGGGCAGCGAGTTGCCCTTTACTCGCTGCCCGCATGCCCGCAACATTAATTTGCTACATAATAAAACAACAAGTGGAATGTTAAAATCGTATAATGTCGATTTTGTCAACTTATAAGGTTTCCCTACATGTCTCGGTCTGTGAAATATAGCCTCGATAGATAAACACTTAAATTAGTCTGCCTACCTAAGCAAAGTGGTCAACGACTATTGTGTCACGTAATAGCCCATAGTGTAAAACTTTATGGTAATTGAAAATTATAGTAACGCATAAATCTATGCGTGCCATGGTTGGTCATGAAAGGACCCATTTTTATGGAGAAATGTAAATGAATGGGCAAGAAAATTAGAACTCATTTTAATTTTTTCCTCTTGAAGCTTTTATTTTTAAATGCTACCGCATTAATGGTAGCCTTTTCTGCCACTTAAACTTTATACTATGTAACAAGTGACGAAAAACTCATTCAGCTTTTTTAATGAAAAAGAATGAAAAAGCGTTTATTCATGGTAATAAATAATTTTGAGATGTTTATCTCACAGATGAAGCATTTAAATGAATGGGCCAATTTGGCATATTTTGTGCAGCCGTGTGTAAATATAACTGTATTTTTCTACTTTATTTCTGTGGTTTAGAATATCTTTATAGAAAGCCTGTGGCTTTTCAAAAAAGCTCATTTTGTTTTCTTTAACTTTTTTTAAAAACTAACACTAATATTACGTCAACAAATTCATCATTAATTTCAGTTAAACCACTGGTCTTCAAAATTCATAATTATACCTATTTGCACGTCTACATATTTACTCAAATGATTGCGTATTACTACTGTGGCTGGGAATCAAATATCCAGCGGGGCCAATAAATTTGCAGAGAGCAATCGCTTCTGATATTAGCTATATGAGATATTTGTTGTTGGCCAATTACACAGTAGGTAGTCGATAAATAATTATTAGATTTTCTGCGAATATTGGAAAGAATAATATTTGGAGTGAGCAGGTGCGCAGGCACATATCGGAATGTGGTTAAATAACAATCAGTCTTCCATAGCATGTACTCGATTTCTGTCTTTATTGTACATAAGTTTTTTTTCAAGAGTTTGAAGCTTCGTATTGTACAGAATCGCCAGCAAACTTTAACACTGGAAACTTGGGCACACCGCAATAATGTGGCGGTAAGACCCCTCTTTGAGCAATGGCTGGATAGCAAGCTGATAGGGCCTTTCTAGAATGGCCTGCTGATGTCTGTCTTAGCAGGATATCGCAGCCCTGGAGAACGGGAAAAGCAAGATTGTGTAGGAAGGTAGTGTTTAGTCCCTCGAAGGACTCATTTGCTGATTTTAAAACACCAAAAATAAAGGATTGTTATTACCATATTATTTTAATGCCAAAATGTCTTTTTTTTTAGGTCTATTTATAGTAGTAAAAGTACATTCTGAACATAAACTTCGAACTATTACAACTAAATACAATTTCCGTCCGTTTTTGGTTGCTTATTTGTTACAAACTTAAGAAAATTTTGACTAAATTGCCAATTTTCAAACATTCAGATGTCAACTAGAAAAACGCATAACACAAACCAAACTAAAAGAATTCACTCACAACCAGCTGGACATTAAGAAACACCTCATTAATATTTCTAGAGCCCCATGTAAGAAGGTTGGCATAACTTGCAAGTGCACCACCATACGCTCATAAATTGAAATCTGATATTGACATAAATAAGGGGGATTCCATACGTGACGACGGACGACGTCGCATGTGTGATATTATCGTCGCAGCTATCCGAGCCCTTATTTATTAGTGTTGATATTAATTGCAAATATGTTCACGATAGTTTTATGTGCGATCGGTGAAAGGGATTGCTATGCGGGAAGCTTACTCCGTTTTCTTTTTGGTTACTTTTAATCGTTTTATATTTATGAAATTGGAATAGGTATCTGCCAAAGGCCAGTCCAAAGTCAGTCCGCTTTTCAGTCTTTTCCGTTAGGCCGCAACACTAAAAACAATAAAATGGGATTTTTGAGTTTTTTTGTTGTGTTTGTTATAGAAAAGACATCAACGCGTTGCACAGATGAAGGTTAGAATAAGGTGCTTTTTAATCAGACTCTCCTAGAACATTGAAGTTGAACAACAGTAAAGTAACTGCTTATGGAAAGTTTCGGCTTTAAAACAAAAAAAAAATAACAGACACTTAAATGATAAAATTTAAATACATAAATATAAATTTTTTTTTATTAGCAAATGACTTTTTAGATACTTCTATTTTAACTTTAATCAGCATCAGTGAATATTGAAATCGTAGTTGATTGTTCAATATCTTTGCCTGTATACCAATCTGTTTCATCAACAGTACTTCCATGTATGTTGGTTCCAAACATAATGTTGGTGTTGCATATGGATGTTATCAAGGTCTAGGTTTAAGGTCTGTTTGTTTATGTTGTTACGTGTGTTGATATGGATGTGGATGAAGTTTAACTGTGCTCCGTGGATGTTGGTTATCGTTTGCGTACTGTTTTATTTATTTGTGACTTAAATTGTCAAAACACTATTTATTGGACACCCTGTAGTATAAGCATAAAATAAGTATTATTTCAAAATAAAAATTTGACTAGGTATGTTGCAAGATAATTAAAAAAATGTAGTATAATTACTTTATTATTATTCGACGCCTGATGAAAGAAATATCAACACACAGTAATTGTGGTCGTGTTAAGATCTGATTCTTTGACAATAAAAGAATTAAGTCAACTTAGAAAACAATGTAGGAAAATTTTTAATACATGAAACTGCAGTAAAGGTGTATTGTCAAAAGTATTTTTGTAGAAATTATCCAGAAAAAAAACAGAGTAAATCTGTATTTATTTTTCAAGTATTTCACAGATTTTTTTCCTTAGCAACAGAAATATCTAGTTTCATAAACAAATCTGACATTTTAATAAGAAAACCACCCAGTTTCAAACGCATTTCTACTTCTAAGCCCATGCCATGCCGTGCTCATACCATATAAACATTTGTCATTGTGGCTAACAATGGTCTTACGTTAAACAGAACATGCCTTGAGTCCCATCTTCTTCGTATAAAATAATTTGAATAAACGGGTTGAGATAGTGGTGAAATATGCCTGAGAATATTTTCGACTTGATTGTTTTAATGAATAAAGTGTATTTAAGCACATTATTATTAATTAGGCAGGAATATTTTTGAAGTTCTGTTCATATGCAGATACTTTTTTTTGTTTTCCAAATAACTGGCTATTTGACAGTATGAATCTATTACAAATCTAATTCATGGCTGGGACACAGGCCTCCTCTCTGTGAGAGGGGGTGGGCCATAATGCGCCTGCCTGGATTCGAACCCACGACCTACAACTCGTAAGTCGGGGCCGATACCACTGGGCCACCACTGCTCTGCAAATCTAATTAGTTCGTCATAATTATCATTATCTCCTACCATGTTGCAAAAAGATTTTAGCTTTGATTTTATAGCCGGCCGCCTGCCTGAGTGCTAACCCTCTTTTTTATTTTAGGCAGGAAGGTTTACCCGCCAACATTGAGGCTTTTCTTTTGTTTTCCAAATAGCTGCACTGGGTCTTGACAGTATCAATCTAGTCGCCTTTTACGAAATCCCATTGGAATGTATATGGGATGGTGAATATTCTTTATGGTCGGGCACCACACGGACATGATGATGATGAATTAGTTCGTCATAATATTATGTATGTATTTTGAAAGAAATAACGGACACGTAAATTTTCTCTACCCATAACATCAAGCTCTGCTTAAAATTTACCAAGATGTACCACATGAAAACTCGACAAAGTGGAGACTTGACGTCAGAATTAAATAGAAATTGTATTAAATTATGACTCGTTGGATCTCCGTCAATTGAAAGTCGATAAATAAAAAATACGGTTTGATAATCTACAGATTATGACTGACGGAACTCGATTATCAAAAAATATTTACTCATGGAATACTTAATCAGATTTTTAAAGTCAAATAGCGAATTTCATTTTTAATGGTCAAGTACGTAAAATTCGTACTAACGCCTCAGTATTTAAGACGCAAAGAGGCATTATGCAAAAATACAACTTGTTTATGGTCAATATCAAATTTTAACCTGACATTGCAGAACTCAGAGGTCACACAGACCTGACAAAGTCTTCACCAATTTAGACATAAACCAAAAAAAAAACCGACAGCCATGAAAACTGCCAACAAAACCAGTTAACCCAATAAATATCCGTCAAAAATATAATTGCAGTCAAAAAAGAAAATTTCACTTTTCGCTTTAAAAGTTTTAATCAAAACATTGGAACGGTACCTTAAAAGGGTAATTGTAGGCAAATTGGTCGATGTTTTAACAAGGTATGAGAGGACACTTTTTACAACCCATCTTCCTTATGGGAATCTATCACACCGCACATTAATGTTGTGTTAATGTTTCTTGGCCTAAGTTGGTGTTTTCTAATAGATTTTAGCAGTAGCGGTAATGAGATGTAAAACCTTTGTCGGCAAGATGATGTAAAAATTTACTTTTACATTACATTGAAAGATACTTGATGAGATTAAAAATGTACGTCTCAAACCACGTCTGGATTTACTTTCTTATAAAATTACATTATTTTGAAAATGAAAACTGAATCATAAATGCGTAGGTAACTATTTATAAAAACAATATCTGATATACTAGTGTTATGAAAAAAAATTTACTTAAACAAATAAAATAATGGCATTTTAGAATACAAAAGTTATGAACATTTTGTATTTGATATTAAATACAGAACAAGGGAACCCGGATGGAACGAAGTTACTGTAAACTAAAAATCTACACTCCAATTCCACTCTTTGATACCCTTTCGCAACGAGCGATATCCAAAAAGTGCGTGACAATTGAGTAGTAACAGGATCAGTGCTCTGACACAATTAAATCAAGAACAAGTGAAAAAAAAGGAAGTAGTTTTCTAATATCGAAAACCAAAAGAAATAACTTTAGTAATAAAAATAAACGTTTGTGTTACAGTTCTGTGTAGTAGTCGTCCATTTGTAATTCTCGCCTTCACATTTTTGTAGGTGTCAAAGTATGCAGAATATGTCGATTCTCATTACCGTATCATGATTGCGCTGTGCCGTGTCGTTATTATCTTATTTAACGATAATTAGGTTATTATTTATTCTGTACACGTAGATTTTTCAACGAACGTAAACATGCTAGGTATTTTGAGAAAATTATGATTAAATTCCGAATCCTTTTTAGTAATCGTTCAATTTAGTCGCTATCAAAATGATAACTTTCCGTTTACTGATATTTTAGAATAATTATAAGCTGAAACTAACATTACATTAAACATCGCCCGTTGAAAATCGCCTCGAATAGGAAGATTTTTGGACAATTCGCATTTCGAAAAATATCAACTCAAAACCTTATTGCCACTAGTTGTGCGTATGAACGAGAAAAAATAAAATCGTGTTTAGACAAGTCGAGTTTTTAGAAAATCTTCTTAAATAAATATTCTCGAACAAAAAAAAATCCAGCTTCGAATATACTTTTTGAATAATACTTTACAACCAACAACTTTACGGTCTTTGGTTGTTTAGAGATGTTTAAACAACCAAAGACATCGATTTTCACTAAATTATAACACACAAAAAAAATACCACGATCGAAATTACACTTTGCTGTACTTTCTTGGTAATCCAAAGTTATAATACGCACATTCGCAATTGAGTCTGTTACCGGAACGTAATGTGTGTAATGAAGGATTGCACGTCCAAAATTGTATGTTAAAATAATAAATTTCCCGCGAAATATCGGGTCTGGTACGATTATGACACTTAATTGAAAAATTCGGTTATCGGGATCTGTTTTAAGTGCTTTCGTAGAAAAGTTCCAGCGGGTGAGCGCTCGCAGGGTTGACATTTTGAGTTTTTAATTTTGTTTTTTTTTAATGTGAAGTAGGTACCTGTGACATACTACAGCCTGCCTGCAAGTCCAACATACTGGCATTTAAAGCGTTACTAGCTTTATTATTTTGACATGACAGCTGAAAATTTAAAAATAAACAAAATTAAATGGATTTTACTAAAGACCGATTTATTTTTGTTATTTTCTTTATTTGATAAAATTTTATAACCGTATAACATAATTTAAGAATCTATACTAATATTATAAAATAAAAGAGTTGTTTATTTAAGATTTATAGAATATAAGAGTTTTTTGAACACGCTAATTTGAGGAGCTGATTTGATTGGAAAAAATATTCTATTAAAATCTACGAGTACATATACAACCACACTGTCCCCAATAGAAGCCGAGTAGCGGGTTGAAACCGCGGGGAGCAGTAAGTTAATTATGAAACACGTTTTATTAAAACATGTTTATTATGTAATAATCTAAATATTATTAAAAAATTATATGAAAATCCTGATTGCAAGTTCACAAAATTATAAAATGTTTATTTAAACTCATCAACAATCTGACAATAAATTCACAAAATGGCCGCCGGGCAGCCCTATCAAGTAACCATCCTGTCTAAGTAATGACCGTCGAATACCCCCTTTTAGTGGTCAGTGTAAACAAGAAAATTGATTTTGAAAGAACCTACGTGAGTTAATACAACCTTACAACTTCAAGGAAACATTTATTTCAGTTAAGACCGTAGGCTGTATGACTTGATTCCTTGGGACAGCGGGGTTGCAATTAAAAAAAAATACGCCATGAGATACTGCCATGTTTTTTCGAGATTCGAAGTTTAAAATTCGAAGAAACTGTCAGTTCATAGTAAAATTGTTGGAAGGAACATTTTTTAATCGTGTAGTTTTATCAATTTTAATTGTCAGACGAAGAATATTACCAGAAATGAAGGCATTTTTCAATCAATAGAATTTGTTTTAAAGTGTAAGAATGATGATGAAGACATTCTGTGGCAATATTTTTGGTTAAGAAGTGTTAAGACAGTGTCGTTTTAATTCTAGTTTCCAATGAGTCTTCAAAGTATCAAGGTTCTATCGAAATCTAAATTGAACTAGGCAGTTCAACTATGAAGGTAGGTGTCAATGACCTTCATCTGACAACTGTCACTTGAAAATAACATTTAGTTTAATAAGGTACTTTGGGTAATTTAATTTTTTAATCGTAAAATTATTACATTAGTATGTTTAAGTTATTTTCATACGATAAATTGTTTATTTAAAATTGTGCAAGTGTCAAAGAAGCCTGTGTGTATAATATACGCTTAATAGCGTCATAATAATTTAGAGTTAACAAACCTTCCTACCTAAATGAACCACTTAGTACACACGGCTACACGTCAACCTGTACAAAACCAGTATAATCTGACCGTTCAATGTACGGAAAGAACAAACAAAGAGACCACGATAAATTGGTTTTGTATAGCTTGATGCGTAGCCGTATGTACATAGTCGAATAAATTTGACTAAAGTTCTGCGTACAATAATGAAGGTAAGGTTACACAATAACAAAAAGTAAGTATCGATACCTATCGGTAAAATAAATGAGATCGATATTTTAATCGGAACCAACTCGACAGGTCATTTTGAAGTCGATTTTAGGGCTCACTGTTTTAAATGTTCTGATTGCGATACTAGTATAAACATCATAGTGGCACATTTTGCTCTGGTATTATAAATTTAACTTAAGTAGTTTGCCGTGTCTTAGTCCAGAAAACATTTTTTTTTTGAAACCGTCACTGTTTCATGCCTATTTTTAATACCAGAATAAAATATAAAAATGACATATTATAATTATAATAAACAGACCCAATCTTTAACTATATCGAATTCTCGACGACAAACCCCGTTCGAATTTCGAACGTACTTTAAAATATTTGAATCTGCGATGACTTTAAAACAAATGAGTTCATTCCTTTTATGAATTTCCCGTTTTGTGACGTTAAGTAAATTGGAACTGTGACGTTATTGGAAGAAAAAAAATAGTTCCTCGTACGTACACTAGAGGCGCTATTTCATTTTTCCATGCAATAATCGCAATAAATACTTCAAGTACGTTGTAAATAATACACCGAAGCCCCGTGATAAGGTCTTTGGTCATCGCAACAGTGAGCGAAACAAGTGACAATGGTAGTGGTGTCGAAAGCAAAAACGAACAAAAAAGAGGGTAGTACGTTTTGTCTGCTGATAAACATCCACCCGCAATAACTTCAGTTCATCCGTGATCTTAGCACTTGAAACAGTGCCGAAAATCGGAAACTCAAAACAAATCGTCAAAAAAATGGTAAATTTCCGTTTTAATTTTTAATAACAGTATTTTTGAGTTTAAAAATGTTTGCCATGAAGTTCATTGTTTTCTTTTTTTTTTGTTTTAGGTACGCGCATCATTGCTGCAAAATCCTTCAAGAAAAATGTGAGTAACTTGAATATTAATACATCTCCTTATTTTCGCTACATCACAGAAGTAACCTTATCCCCTTATCAGAACGGTCCATTCACACACAAAGTGCGATTAATCTATAAATCTGAATTAATCGCATGATATGAATCGCAACGCCTCGTATTAAGGCGAGAGACCACCGGCAGTGGTCAGCAAAAATGTTGTAAAATGACAGATGAAGAATCGTTGGTAAATTGTTGGCGGTTTTGTTTTTAAATTGCTGAGTTGTTCCATTTTTGAATTTTATGAGAGTGAGGAGTTTTTGTTTCCTGGAAACATTAGATTGATTAGGGCTCTTAACGCAGTTGTTTGATCAGTAGTAAAAGTAACAATTGGTCATAATCTTTCACTTTTTCTACAACCATTTGTTAAAAAAATCTACTGAGTTTTAATAAATGTTTTGCCCGACTAAAGTTACTGATCCAACAATTTGACCTTTATAGGACTGTTATACATACATAAATAATGGAAACTGTTGCTACATATGTGGATAATAAAGATACTGATAAGACAAAAGTAGTAAAATCGAGGATATGAGTCGATACTTTAAATCATCATCATCGTCATCAGCCGGAGGACGTCCACTGCTGAACATAGGCCTCCTCCTTAGACCGCCATCGCCACGCCGAACGACAATTCGCCACTTGCATCCATCGGCCACAAGCTTCAAATATCAATGAATTATTTGGTTAAATGGGAATTATTTTAAAGACACAATGATTTACGCTTGCACAAATTATTTATCTGTCAAATTAACGTGTGTTTTTATTATAATACGTAAAATGCAAAATGTATTGAAGATTTTGACACATTTGGATTGCTTGACATACATAATGTGGCTACCCACATTTCTCTACAGAAATAACACACAATAAAGTTAGACCAATTTAAGTTCTAATGCAGAAATGTTCTAGAATCAATTTCGCGAAACCGTAAACTCTTTTCACAGACCTCATAAATCCCCAACAACAAAAAAAAAACTATCAAGCAGATTGAAGAAAAGACACTTCCCCTTTTCAAAGTCTAAGATCAATCTTAGCCACACAATGGGTAGTTCTAGTGGACTCATTAAAAATACAGCTACAAATCAAGGGTGTTGGATGTCCAATAATTTCTTCTGAACGTATGACTCTATGGTCCAATTATAATGAAAACAATCATATCATTAAGGGACTGTTGGGCTCCATAAAATTGTTGGCCTTAACAATTGGAATATTGGGATGATGTTGGAAAGGATAGATGTGGTATAAATTAAGGCACCGTATTTGTGGTAAAATACCTACAACAATTATTATATTATCTTTCTACATTGAAAAGTTCATAATTGAAAATTTTACAACCTATTTGATTCCCTTGTGAAATATTTCAAAATATGGTAGGTATTTTCGAAAATAGATTTTTTTGTCCTTTTTTCTTTTAAAAACAGAGCACCTAGGCAACTTTTAACTTGTCTTTCTATCAGGGACAACAAAGAAAAGAAAATCAAGTAATGAATGTCAATCCTACTGAAAGTGATTGTATTTATGCGCTTTCGAAGCGATATAGTCACTTATCCTTACCCATACTTACCCTTGGAACAGGAGTTTCTTAAATTCAAGTATCTAAATTTTCCTTTTTATTTACCTGCCATTTATTCCTCAAGAAAGGAAACCAAAACCTTCTGAAAGTTTTCTTCCATCGCATAATATTCCTTCTGTTAGATTCCTCCCTATCTCAATCAACAAAATACCACCTCCACCGACCACACTAACTTTCCCACATCCACAACACCTTAATGGACAATTATGCATTGTGTGTTTAGAAGCGGTCCACTGCGAGATTTAGACTGATAGGCCGGTCTCGTTACGTTTCTGAGTTACTAACCCCATACATACATACCAGCACGCATGCAAATACGTCCAACAACAGATTTATACGTCTCATGATCAGAGATTAGTCTAAATATACGATTCGTGTGACGATTGATGGTTTCGAAGGACAATGATTTAATTAATTTTGATTATTAACGTTAGTTATGGGTGAACTGCTGATTGATTGAACTTTGATGTCTATGGATGTGGCTTCTCATTTAATTTGCCTTATAATCTTAGGTTCTATACAATGGAGGAAACAGAAAATGGAACTGGCCATTAGAAAATGAAACCTTATAACAAGGGTTTTTGAAAAGCATTTTTTTTTTTGTTAATTAAAACCTGTAAAGGTTTACTAAATGTTTCCAACTTTATAATTCTAATTCTAGTGTTCCACAAATCGAAATTAGAACATTGATGAATAGAAGAAGAGAGACATACGTACATATTTTGCCAGTTATTTGCTAATGACATTACATGCTTGATTTTTATAACACGAGCTACTAACAGTGGCATTAAAAATTACCCGGGCTGTTACTAATAAATTGTACAGAATTGTATGAAAATCAAATACAAAAGACATGTTTTGTGGCTATTTGCTTATAATTAAACATTACCTTTGACTTGTGCTTTAAAAAAATACCGTACAAATTGAAAACCTTTTCGTTTTTGAAGTTGGTTATAAAATTGTGTAATGCTTACAATATCTTGACTAATAATCAAGACAAATCAATACATTATTGTTAATACATTCATAAATCATTACCAGTAGCAACACCACCCACACAAATGCAATAACTCAACAAACACCAAAACTCTGTCACTCTAAAACGGGACTACACGAAACTGCCAATCCACCCAATACATATTCAATTTAAGCGATTTTAACAATCGATCGTGACCCAGCCAGATCTCGATATCGCGCTGTATTTATGAATAAATCGGCAGTAGAACGGATCATAGCTCATAAACGGAGTCTGTGAGGAATAGATAAATATCTGGGAATTTTACTGTTTCACGTTTTGTTGTTTCTCACGGTTGTGGCTGGTTGACATTGCGGATGGGACGTGGCCGTACTTCGATGGAGGTGTGATGTCTGACCATAGTTTTGTTTAGAAACAGGAATCTCTAAATCCGAGTAATTTGCTGGAGCGGTCGACTGCTGGGCAGAGCGAGTCGCGTGTATGAACCCTGCAAGAATCAAATATATTTTAAATTATGATCTATAAGTAGTTTGTTCTAGGTCTGTGTATTTGTGAGTTTGTAAACGGGGTGCCTTTCACCATACTCCCCAGGAGAAAGTCCTAGTGTGGGGCAAGTTTTTTTTTTAATTATTTTGTTGCCCATATTTCATTGATAGATCCTAATAGATGCGAACGCCTTGACATCTGTCCTAATCATGGATTTTATTATTACTAGCGTGTACCGTCCCACTGCTGGAGCTGGGTAAAGGCCTCCCCCCAATCCTTTCAACAATCTCGAGTGTGCGCTATATCCCTCCAGTTTTCAAGGAAGGCATCTAATTTGTCCCGCGATCTCTTTCGTGGTCTGCCTCGACCCCGCTACCCCGGCCACTTCTTTAGTACACCAATCCTGAGCTTTTCGGACCCACAGCTCGTTTAGCATGTATGGTATTGTTAGGGGCCCCCTTTTCCGCATTTAGACTCGTAGGTGGTCCGTTATGCGTGAGGTGGGACGCACACCCAGCTCCTTCCAGAAGCTCAAAAGTCTCCAGGAACGTTCACAGGCTTCTTCGAGCGACCTTGGAATGCCAAGGTTTTGTGCCCGTTGGTTAGCAACGCTCTCGCATTCCAGGATGGTAAACAGATGTTTGTTGAGTAGGCAGTGACCGATGAGCATACCCACCACAACTAGTAAGTCTGTTCGTTGGAGTCTGAGAAGTCTGCTGGTCAGTCGTTTAGCATGTAATAGATAATAATATTGTCCAGCTCAGTCTCATTTAAATTGGGCAGTCTTTTGAGCAACGTCAATAAAAAAAAAAATATGTTGAATCAAGAAATCCAACATGATCTTTCAAAACTTTAAAGACACAGTTGGCCAGTAGGTTGAACGATCGACTGTTGCGCAGCGTGTCGCGGGTTCGATCCACGCAGAACTTCTTAACTTATAAGTCGGTAGTTGTTCCGGGTTTGAGTCTTTGTGTATGTGAGTTTATATGTTTGTAAACGCACCAACACACAAGACAAAAGAGAAATACTTAGGGCGGGACAACGTTTTTTTAAGGAAAAAAACAACGCTTTTTCAACTACCTTCACGAACACCAAAAACAATTTCATTTCCTTATATACTACATAGTCAATTTACAACCTTAAAACCCTTTTCAACCTCGCCATCAATCTAGATAACTCAAAAATATCGGTGTAAAAAATGTGTCAGTAACAATAAACCATCATTTCGGTCGTTTACTTCACTTTTAGATGCTCATTATTGTTGTCAACGACCATATTATGCTGCTCTGACCTCTCACAACAATCGCTTCGTACAATCACTGGTTAAAGTGGTTAATACGCGAAATACATAAATTCTTGTTAAAAAAGAGAAGAGGAGATTGATCTGACGACCTGATATCGTGGACTTTCTGAAATATTTTGGAGAATGACTGAGCTTTTGTTGAAGTTCTACGATGTTGTTGAAATGTACAGACGCCAGCAGGTCAACCTACCTGAATCTGTCATTGATGATGATTTTACCAATCAAAAATTAACCTTCTACCCTTGTGATAAGGTTGAAATTCTATAAAAGAAATCTGACAGATTGTGGTAGCTTGATGTGCTGGCGTCTGTACATATCTATAAGTGCTACAAAAAATTAGCTGCAATTTAATCGTTTACTAGTTGTGCCCGAGACTTCGTTCGCGGTATTTTTTATAAAATTGACAAAGTTTCATACAAACTATCATCCCCTATTTTATCCCCTTGTGGGTAGATTGATCAAAATCATTTCTTAGGGGATGCCTACGTCCTAACATGGGTATGCCAAATTTCAGCCCGATCCGTCCAGTGGGCTGTGCGTTGATACTCGTAGATCACTATGTCAGACAGTCACTTTTGAGTTACATTATATTTAAATATTTTACCGACTTCAATGTGTAAGTAAGAAAAAAGATAATTATGAAACCTACAAACCAAATCGGATCCAGTCAGCATTTGGAATTTACTATTTTAACAGCTTGTTTCAACTTGGAAGAGAACCGACGAAGACGATAAACTTCCACATCAATCAAAGCATAGTATACATAAACTAATAATACCCCTAATCCCATAAAACCATATCAAAATACCGATAAATTTTCTATTTTTTAATCACCCAGAGGTGGCAAAGCAAGGTCCGTTCTTCTTCACCTCATATAAGGTAAGGTAGCTTCGCAGGGCAATTTAATGGTCCCATTAGGGCTGGATATGGCAATTATTGCCTCAGAAACAATTAGCGTACAGAGAAGTTAGCCATGCGATTACTGGCTGGACTGAAGCCTGGTTATGGCAAGGGTTATAAAAAATACAGTCGGGTTAATTGATCGATGCATACAGTGGTGGGTATTACGAATTGATAGGGTTAAATGACGCATTTGTTTGTTTGGTAGTTGAGATTTTCATACGAACTAAACCCAGAAACAGGTAGGATCGAGAAAATTTGACAGAGATCCGCCATGGTTTGGCCCGAGTGCTCACTTTGGTATGTGGCAGTGATGGGACCTGACCGATGCGACCACCAACGCCATAAATGTAGCAGAGTTTTGGTCGAAGCTCATTTAACTTAAAGGAATCATAGATACGACGAAGAAGAAGTATACAAATAATAATAAATAATATTCCATAATTTATTACACAACGGCATCTAGTCTCAAGCTAAGCAAAGCTCGTGTTATGGATACTAGACAACTGATAATCATACTTATATATTTCTAAATACATACATATTACAGATAAATAACACCCAGACAAAGAACAAATGATCGTGCTCATCACACAAACATTTTGTCCTGGGTGGGAATCGAACCCACGACCACCGGCATAACAGTCAGGGTCAGTAACCACTAGACCAACAGGCTTGACAAAATTATAAACTAAATTAGGTAATTATAGACTAAGGGCGACTTTCACCAAAAGTTAAACATGTCAAAATTCAATAGAATTTTGACATTAAATAAAATTTTAAACATGTTTAACTTTTGGTGAAAGTCGCCCTAAATTAGGTTATAATGTCCACAAAACAGAATACAGAAGGAATTCGATACTGATAATGTTTGTTTATATCTACTTCAATAAATAATTTTAAAGAAATACAATGACTCGGAAAAGAGGCTATACTCCACCAAGCTTATAAAACAACTTCTTCTTTCTATTCTACTGGTACTTTCACTGATCAAACAAAAAATACAGAACAGTCAACTTACAGATAGGCTATAGAATGTAGTCTGTGAGGTGTTTCCAATTTTCCATGCAAATCTTCTAAACGATAACTACACAGACAGAGCCAGGAAACCAACACCTAGCGAAGCGATTTGAAATGCAGATCCAATGAGCATTATAGGGTATCAGTTTCATGTTTTTTACAACCAATTGAGTGCTAAACGTTATTTTGCAAGTCAACAATTATTAAGTTTAATTTATTCACTGATTAATTGATTCGTTAAGTAATTACAGACTGGATTGAGATACCTAAAGGGGAGAACCGGGGTGTAATCTAAGTGCAATCGGTGGACACAATGTGGTTGAAAAGGGAACTGCCCTGTTTTGTTTGATATGGAGTTTTAAGATAGACTCGTAAAGGAAAATTGCTTATAAGAGTGCAGCTGATGAGTATACGATTGTAGTTTCTAAGAGGCAGGTGGACTGATGCTTCATAAAACCACACGTCCTTATGGTGACATCCTACGCCGTTTTTTAAAGGTAACTTTTTGTAAAGGGACACTTCTGGTAAAGGGAAGAGACAATTCTGAAAGTGTATCTTTTCGTGTAGTAAATAAAGTTAGGCCCTTCACACACATTGCGATGCCTAACGACTTCGACATCCATTGACGCGTGCCTGTGTATGAACCTCTGTAGATTTTTTTTATAAATAAATAAATATTCCACAACTATCACACAACGCCATCTAGTCCCAAGCTAAGCAGAGCTTGTGTTGTGGGTACTAGATAACTGATAAACATAC
The DNA here is from genome assembly GCA_036375495.1 of Agrotis segetum. Classification (NCBI taxonomy): domain Eukaryota; kingdom Metazoa; phylum Arthropoda; class Insecta; order Lepidoptera; family Noctuidae; genus Agrotis; species Agrotis segetum. The sequence continues at coordinate 747,281 of JAQSVV010000062.1, forward strand.
TTATATATTTCTAAATACATACACATTATAGATAAATTACACCCAGACACAGAACAAATGATCGTGCTCAACACACAAACATTTGTCCTGAGTGGGATCGAACCCACGACCTCCGGCATAGCAGTCAGGGTCACTAACCACTAGACCAACAGGCCAGTCAAAAATTTGTATTGCTATAGTCACCTGGATACCAAAGTCGTAAGGTATCGGACACTTGCGTCGCGTTATGTACGAAGTGGCTTTTATTTTGAGTCGCTGCTTTTATACTTATTAAAATTGCACGCAGCAACGCGTTGTTCTACGTCATCGGGGAATATGCATCTTTTGTTGTAGTAAAATAAAGTTCGATTTGAGTCGCTCCTAAAAAATGCGCGCTGCGACGCGTCTCAGTGTGTATTGACCCTTATCGACCACTTTTTTGCCTTCAATGGTGTTTTAATTTTACTACCCAACTGCCTATCGAACGTTTTTTCTATGGATATTTTCTTATATCGACAATTTAATGGACTATGTTGCTGGAAACTTTATTGCGTCGATATTTAGTTTACTAACATAATCATTAATTGTATTTTATTTCTGTAAAACCTAATGTTTGTAGAAAGTTTTTAGCTGTTTTAATGTATTATAATGCCATCTAATAATATAGGTTTTCTGCTTTGAACTGCGAAGGAGAATGTAAATATAGTTGCAACATCATTTATATAGGGTAATAATCTTAGGATAAAAAAACGGTGTTGCAAACAATTTTTATTAACACGAAATGAAAAAAACAGCTAGTATTTGATAATGTTGAACAGCCCACTGGTTTTAAAAATTTTGGTCACATGAGCCACACGTGTTTAACTCTAATTACCAGACGATCAGTTGTATATCATATTGAAGTTTATCACATGAATTCTCGTTCGAATTTAAATAATCTTTTTGTGTCCGATAGTCCACTTATCAAAAAAGCTACAGGCTATAACATGATACTATGATCTATAGCAGTCAAGCAGTGAGAATGAAGCAGCGGATTGTTGGGGACTTGTTGAGCAGACTGTATTTCTTTTTGTAGGTGGTTGATTTTCTGGCGTTGAAGGCAAAGTGTGTGGCGACTGGGATACAAAACTCCGTTTTTTTCTTACTTACAACACGCGTGCACTTTACATAATCATTGCGACTTGACAGTGACATAATAAAAATAGATGTTGCAATTAAAGAAAAAACTCTGTAGGTTGCCAACACATCGGACAGCGAGTAAAGGGCAACTCGCTGTCCGACCATGGACCATGTCCGGGTCGACGGCGCGTCGTATTCCACGCGCGCGCGCCTCAAAGAGCGTCAGCAAAAATGACGGGGCCCCCTCTCAGAGGGCCAAAGCCTGCCGGGGTCGCGGTATTTATTTCCTTACCGTGGCCATGGAACATAAAGGGCTATTGAAGGACACCGTGGATTTTAGTCAGTACATGTCTGACAGTAAAGGTTGGAGGACTCATTTGATGATTTTACCACGCTAAAAAAAAAGAAAGGTGTTGCCAACACATAACAGCTAGTATTTGATAATTCCCACTTAAAAATTCTACACAGTGCCACCTAACTCTTAACCAGACGATCAGCAAAAGTTCACAGAATTGTATTGGCTGATAGTATCTAAGATCAACGCTCTACCCACTACCTAGATACCAGGACTTGAAGATTGACATGAAATGGGGCAAAAGAGTCACTTTGCCTGCACGTGATTGACATTACGTGTTAATGGTGGCAAGAATTGTTCTAAACGGTTTGTTTACCCCCTTTTGGGGAGATGGGGAGATGTTTATATTGTTGCCTTGTTAGTTTGTAGGCCTATTAATGTCGTGGTGTTTTCTGTGCATGTGTAAATTGGTTACTGTTGATGGATGGGCCATAGATTGCTGGCCAGCAATTTATGGCTAGACTAACATTGAATAAGACTAGCATTGGTCAAATGTATTACAGACTCGGTGTTGAACACCGACTGCCATGGACTTATATCATGTCCCAAGTGTTTAACAGGCGACAGTGTTAAGTTACCTTTTTTTTAATGCTAAGCATCTTCATGGTAGATGGCACGGTTGATGCAATGGCTGATTGATCGACAGCTGCGCAGCTTGTCGCGGGTTCGATTCCGACACAAAACAAATATTTAAATGATCTGAAAGTATAGTGTTTGCGCCAATCGTGCCGTCATTTATAACAGTAAAATCTACTTCTTTTCTCCTTTGATTTTATTTCACAACTCGAGAATCTAATGTTTGTTAAACTTCTATCTAACAAATAAATCATTAGTACTAGTAATAAAGTCATTTCAGACAAAAAAGGTTAGCTCTTAGAATAAATCTAATACCTTTATTTCTAATCCGTATTCAATATCCTACTTTCAATCTAAGTAATTAAAACACCACCCACACACATACCATACAAAGCTTTATTGATACCGATAACCCTATACATCACCTAAAAAGTAAATCACCAATTGACGTCCACGTATGCGGGAAGTGTTAACTAGATATATAATAAAGGTTTCTTTTTCTTAATGAATTGTCGTCAGCACGTTAACCCATAAAACGCCCACGATAACCTCTGATGGGGTACTAAATCACCCCGATCACCATTTAAGCTTAATGAGACAAAAGCATTATTCATATGATGCGATTTTTTTCACTGTACAAAATAACTTACGCCGAATGAGCATTATCGGGCACTCTTATAGGCACAAAAGACTATAAATAAAAGCATCGACAATTTTTTCTTTACTTAAAATTTAAGGTAATATAAGCTTTGTTGTGGAGGCAAATAAGGGTGTTTGTAAGTGTAAAGTTAAGTTGGTGCTGACAAAAAGTAGGAGACATTACTCCATTGTTGCTCCAACTAAATTATTGTCAAGTTAACATTCAATCCGTTACGTTAATCGAATACGATTTTAAATTTCCAGATTTCGATTTTTAAGGACGCCGTGTGATCGCTCGACTTTTTTTCGCTCTTTTGTCTGATTTTTCGCAAATTAACGGGGTGATTTAGCCTTATTGGGTGGACTACAAAAAATAATGATTATGTGGTGAAATAATAGGGTTGTTTTTAAGCTAGTTAGTGGGGATTGTTTATAAGTATATACTTTAAAGTAGTATTTATGGCCCCTTGCGGAAGCCAAACTGGATCACCGCCAAACTCTTTATTTTTCTTCCGTCACTTAAGTGATTCAAGTTTTCTTGGCCTTTAACTTCGCAACCTTTTGACTGATTTAAATATGCTCCTGGCTTTTTTCATACTCTGTTAAAGTTATGAAACGTTTGTTTGATATAAGCCGAGATAGTTTGAACTGAAATATAGATACCGGAAGTATCAATTAACGTAAGGGACAAAATACGACTTTTCAGGAGAGCCAAAAAACGATTTTTATTTTTTTATTTTGTCCATAACTTTTTACTGTCTGGTCCAATTTTTATGGTGTTAAGAGCAAAGTTTCTTAGAATTTCCCCTTCTTTCCTGTTTTATACGAAAGATTGAGGAATACCCAGTAGTTTCAAAAATAGCATGTCCTTTACATTAGAAAAAAATGTTTAGATGACCGTTACGTTACTGAAATTTTAGCATAGTGTAAGCAGCAAGAGAAATAGAAAATTATACGAATTTTTATAGTAAAGGACTTTGTCAGTGTTGCAATTTAATGTAACAATAGATTATCTACTAAAATTTATACTATTTTAGCACTATGGAAATGAGATTAAAGAGTAAATGAGTTCAGTTTCAGGTTTTACTGCTAGCTATCGCAGATTTAAGTCTGATTCGAGTCGGACCTCGTTCTACTGCTCCGAGCTAGCTCGGTTACTAGGCTCAAAGCAGTTCTTTATAGTTTTAGATGTTTATGAAGCAGGATTTACTTGTTCTTTGTTAAAATTGCTAGATGTGCGATGTTCTTCGTAATCGCTGAATCAAAGGAATAGTCCAAATTGTTCTCCTTCTCACAGATTACTATCCTTTTGCTATAAAAGACTTATGTGTTTCCCGTCTTAACTCTTCGATTAACATGTCTCTGACAATTCAGATACTATATAAAACAAAATTCGTTTTTTTCTTTGTAGACTATAAAATATTAAACAGTATTAACTACTATCCGTGTACACTTTGTATGCAACTTACTCGTTTGAGCCCACTTGGTCCGAGCGCACTCTGACCGCGTCAACGCGGCTTTGATCGGCTTTATAATTTTATTACATTAATTAATTTAAGTTTTGTTGGAATTTATTGCTTACTACCACTTTTTCTCCACCTGGCAAGAAGTGATGATGTAGGTAGCGGTTCTGAAGAGGATACCTATCTTCTTCAGAGCCGATATTGAATGAATGTAATGGAAACGAAAGGTCGATGAATTAAGGAATAAAAATTGTGCAAAACATGATATTAGTATGATGGCAATGAAAGTAGAAGTGACGAGTAGAGCGGACGTAAGGGGAAAAGACAGAATAAAAGGTGTGGTGTTGCGTGAAAGATGAAGCAATAAATATCTGTTTGACGTATTTCATCTGCAGTAATTTCAGCTCATTCCGACTTAGAATGGAGATCGTGTACTGTGGTGTTCCTTGGGTGAAGCCTATGAAGGTATATTTAGAAATTATAATGATGATGAATTTCACCTGCAGATTGATTCCTGTTGTCTATAGTTTGTTTTTTATGTCTAACGGCCGTAATTTTCCAAATTTCTTTACCCTTTTCTATTGCATTTAAATTGTTTCGAGGTAATCTTTAGATTTTTTTATGTCGTAAGTGTCACCGATCCCTAACATTTTAAATTAACTTCAGATATCGTCAAACAATTTTTTAAAGTAAGGGACATGTTGTTTACAGTGAGAGACATTTTATTTACGGTAAGGGACATGGTTTTTTAAAGTTAGAGGCATTTTATTTAAAGTAAGGGACATTGTCATTTAAATCGACTTATTTTTGACTAAGGTAAGGGAGTAAATTATTTAGTACGGTGACTTACTTCAATTTTTTGAGAAGAAAAAGTATTAATGACTATTACATCAATTTTTTTTTCCGAAATCGTGATTCGCGGTCAAAATTTTTGTACTGTAAGGGACATTTTTTTAAAGATAGAATTTTTTTAATAATACCAATCGATAGAGCGCGAAATTCTGAATCCAATGATATATATAACTCATTTTCGCCAAAATGTCCCTTACGTTAATTGATACTTCCGGTGTCGATATGATGGTTATCTACGGATTACAGTATTCTCCATGTTTAACTTTTAAAATTTAGATAAACATTAAACATTTAATTTGGTACCTTTGGTCTAGTTGTTAGTGACCCTGACTGCTATGCAGGAGGTTGTGGGTTCGATTCTTCCCACTCAGGATAAATGTCTGTGTGATGAGCACGATCATATGTTTTGTGTCTGGGTGTAATTTATCTATAATACTCGTATTTATGGATTTGGAATTATATAAGTATGTTCATCAGTTGTCTAGTACCCATAACACAAGCTCTGCTTAGCTTGGGACTATAGATGGCGTTGTGTAATAGTTGTGGAGTATAAATATATATTTTTTCCGAATTATAAAAATACATTAAACAGTCTCTAATTTGGGACTTGTACAAACTCGTAACTTTATTCTTGATCGACGATTAAATGTCGTTTTTCTAAACAAAAAATAAAAAAAACAAGAATGGGTACTTAACAAATAAGTAAAACAAGTAACTTAACGGCACTTTTAGTACCATTTGTTGGTAAGTGTGAAACTATGTCGTTCACTTGTTGGACAGTTCAAGTTAAATGGTGCAGAAATATTTGGTGTAAGGAAACGCGTTTGTGCCGTGACCTTACACACGTTAGCTTCGAAATGAACATGACTTACTTGATTCTATGGTCTGGTGCTTTTTTTTTAGCTTGGTAAAATCATCAAATGAGTCCTCCCCACCCCGGGCAGGGCGGGAGGGACTGTCAGACTCGTACTGACTAAAATCCACGGTGTCCTTCAATAGCCCTTTCCGGGGTCACGGTAATGAGATAAGTCTCTAGAGACCTCGTCATCATGCTGACGCTCTTTGAGGCGCGCGTGGAACACAACGCGCAGTCGACCCGGGCATGGTCCATAGTCGGACAGCGAGTTGCCCTTTGCTCGCCGCCCGAATGCCCATGGTCTGGTGCTTAGAAAAATATTTAATAGGTTAGTTAATGCACATTCGCCTCTGAGTGAAGAGTAGTGTTTTTTTTTAAATTTGATATGGGGGTAACATAGTGGATCATGACTGTAATTTGACAATTAATAATAAAGCTCTTTACTCGTAGTCAGAGTGACAGAGACAAAGCCTACGATAGAGTGAGATTACCCAGAAGAAGGATTTACCAGTGATGTATACGTTCAGGAACACACAAACATTTTTTTAATTTAATACAAGTATTCATTTAATCAACATGAAGAAAAGAACCATAATTATTAAACCAAAAATTAACTTAAATATTTAATTTTCAAAGCTAATTAATTGATATCCCAATTAATGGGTTTAAAAAGTCCAAAATATTCAACATGTCGGATTAATGTCGCAAAAGACAAGGAACAACATAATTACGAATGACGTACAAAAAAAAAAAGGAAATTAAAAAATGAACCGCTGTCACCGCAGATGACCAATCAGATGCGTTTATTTGCATGAGAACAAACTTACTTTTGCTGTCTAACAACTAAACTGACATACTAGTTTGAACCATATTGCATTATGAAAAGAAGGTTTGAGGTAAAATTTTAATTTTGTGAACTGTTTAGTAAAATTATTGTCACAGCATGTTCTACGTTCAAAAGGGCCGCTATAATTTATTTTGTTCCAATTTCAAAATTTCACGTCTGCTTTTATCAGAAACATGTGAAGTGGAATGTCGCCTTTTATTTGCAAAAATTGTTTTGCCTTTTTTGTTTATGCTTAATACTAACTGTTACTGCAGTTAATAATTATTATTGTAAAATGAAAAAAAAAAAGCTAAAAAAAATCGCAGATGAACGCCTTATTTTTGCTTCAAATGGCAATCATGTCATTTAATTTGTCTGATTACCGCTGTCATAGTATTTTAAACTTCAGTAATTTAAAATAATACCTACTCCAGTCATCTCGAGTCATCAAACATAAAATACAGCTCTGATACTCTCGTTCTAATATTGCTAGCACTCTCAAAACTTTTCACTTATAACAGTAAAATTAAAAAAAAAACTCAGAATTCCCGCCATAAATTCAGTTGTACGATGACAGCTGTCATTATTGGCGGCATACAACGAAAATTTCACTTAAAAACTTCATAATTTTAATACGATTCAAAAACGTGACTTTAGCACCTCACGTTCACGTTTATAGGGTGTTACAATAAAGACATTATGAATTTTTATTACGTATTTTTTTATGGAAATCGACGAGTGTATAAAATAATAATAAAATTTTGAATATCAGTTGTAATTTAAACTGTAAGAGTTTAAAAAACAGATTTTGATCTCGATTCTATAACTGCCTAGCAGAAAATCAATAAGTTTAAAAATTCATGCCACTTTAGTTTAGTGTCACTTTATTTTTTCTGATTTGATAACCAAATAAAAATTTTATGATAGGCATAACCGTGTCATTCTTGATGACAGAATTTTGGACTTAAAATAAATTAAGTCACTTAATAGTAGTATCGTAGGCGTAACTTTATGAGCAACGTTTTAATTATGAAGAAAAAATAAAAAAACATAGATTCAAGATAAGTCTAATGTTTTCTTATATTTGTCACTTTTATTCTACTATCTACGAGTAGAAGGCCCTAACACAACTTTTCATGTATTTGTGGCGGAAATTAACTTTCTTTTTAAACTTCTTTCCGTACAATAAACGCCGTAAATACTTTAAGTACCCTTTATGTAAAAATCGGAATTCTTGTCGTCACAGACAACGCACAATTGTGCATTTTGCACATTAGGTACACAATGTCCAGAATAGCTCCTAGTATCGCTTTCCTCCTTTGACAAAAGTTCAATAAACGTGTCCCGAGTGTTTCTGTCCTGATCTGTGTGACGCCTGTGCACTCGAAGAGCACATGCGCGACGGTTTCCTCAGTCTCCATGCATGCCCTGCACAGGGGGCTGTCCGTTATGCCTATTGTGTGGAAGTGTTTGTTTAGGGAGCAATGTCCCGTTATGGTCCCTGTCAGCAGGCGCATGCCGGTCCTGTCCAGGCGTAAAAGACGTCTGGTTAGCCTGCCATCTAGGGATGGCAGGGCTTCCTTGGATTGCCTGCAGCCTGGTGTCGAGGTCCACCATTTCTCTGCTTGTGTGAGGGTGCGCTCCTGCAGCCATCTACGTATCTGGTTGAAGGGGATGGGTATAATGGGTTCAGGTCCGCAAACTGATGCGCTGGATGCTCTCCTAGCTAGTTCATCAGCCGCGTCGTTGCCCAATGATCCGCTATGTCCTTTAATCCATTGTAGTGTCACTTTGTTGCGTTTAGATACCGTTAGACGTTCTAGTGCATTGTGACATTCTAAGGTTAAAATTGGGGATTCTGTATCACTCGCTCTCGCGCAGTCGCTCGAGCTGCGTGATACAGAATCCCCAATTTTATAATCGAGAACTAATTGTGTAATTGGGGGCTTCTGTATCACTCGCTCTCGACATTTTCTTCATAATTGTGGATTGACTAATTGATGTATTTTTAGCCACTACGGTATGTAAAAGTAACTTATAATAGTTATTAATAATACTATGATTAAAAATGTTGTGCTGTAAAATATAATATATAATAGAAACTGTAATTATCCTCAAAACAAAACATTGAAGAAAACGGATAGCATATTGGATCTAATAAATGCATTCATATACATAAGTACATCAAGCAGCGGTCATCGGATAATGCTCGGCATCATCAAATGATCGGCATCGCTCGATTTATTGAGCGCTACCACATGAGTAAAGTGGCGCTACAGCGTTCAATATATAAGCAACCGTGCAAGTGTATGTCATCGGTGCTTTGGGATACGGATAGAAATCCAGAAAAAGAATTGAACTCAAGATCTAGTATTAAACTGTATTATGGAGATAGAGTAATTGATTATTTTAAAAAAAGAATGTAAGAAATCATAAAAACCAAAACTGGAACAAATTTTCATATGTTCTGTGCGGGAATCGAACCCGAAAAAAAAACACTTTTGATGCATTCGATAAGACATGTATTAAACCTACTATTTACATTGTGATGTAGCACTCTTAGCCAATGCGCCAAATGTGTTTTTAAAGATGTGACAAAATATTGCACTACTTTGTCCTTTCGTTACTAAAGTTAATATTTAATTTATTATGTTTTGGAACTACAAACATAATGTAATAAGTTTCTAATTCCAGTGCAACCAAAAATTATAGTTAAGACCTTTTTCTTTGCATTTTCAATAGCTCCAGATGATTGTTCTAAAATAGATCTAATTCTTACAAAGTTTAAGTTCATATTGCTTTCAATAAAAATAATGCGTTTTACCTGTATTACGTACACAAGCACATTGTTAATATCGACATGTTTAGACTTGACTACCAAGCATAATGTTTAGTTCTAATAGGGATTATAGTATTTTTTTTTTTTTGGCTTTTTTGTATCGACATGTTAATGAAATATATTTGCTATCATTATTATTAATAGAATAAGTAAAGGGTAATAATAATAATTATTAATATTTAAAAAAAAAATCTTGTCTTTACTTATTTCTTTAAAAAAAAATCTTTAAACGCTTTTGAAAATATATTAAAACAATTTTTTTTTACATTATTTTTAAATCATATTGATTTATGATTGAGAAACGGCAACATTTTATAAATTTTAAAATAAAATGATTTATATTTATCATTATTGCGAGTATACTGTGATGAAAAACAAGTATTATTTAAGAAGCTTTTATGAATGATATTATATTATGATTTGTCGGCATTATGTGATTCAAACACGTATGGACGATTTTTCTTTATTTTTTGGTAAGTATGTCTATTTAAAATCTTTTTTTTATCATGTCATGCATTTTTGGAATATCTTTGGAATATTATTTCCTAAATAATAAGATAAGTAAATATCGGCGGCAGCAGATTAAATATTTATTTTTCATGCAAAGAGTAGTCAATAGATATATCAAGGTTTATTATTATTTTGCCTGGTCACTACTACTTTTCAAATTTATAAAAACAGGATAATTTAAAATTTTAGCAATATAGGCCTAATATCTTAATATGAAAGTCAATTTATAATGGGCGCTTAATTATGTTAGTATTACAAACCATTTTAAATAAATCTGCATCAACTATCTAGCTTTACTTGCGAGTACATATCATTGCCTTATAAAAATTTCGTATCAAATTGATGCGACGGAGCGTCGCCGCGGTAGTATTGCATCCAAATTTGTAAGGCAAGGCTTTGTTTACATTGAAGTGTGCAATTTTAACATACGACAATTAAAACTAAGCTTTACACTAGATGGCTATAGAGTCTTATTTATAATAAATGAATTACATTGTGTTAGCTTCAAAATTAATATCATTGTAGAAAATATTACTCTAATCACCGCTTTATAATTTTAGACTATAAAATGTCACTGCTTATGGTGTTCTGAAATACTTCATAGATACCATTTGCCGTAGATACTGCTTAGGCGTTAAGTATGTATGTATTAATATTTGGTTCATACAGCGGAAATATTATTTATATTTCTGCTTTTTTTTTTTACTTTTACTAACTAATTTCTTTTTTGCAGGTCTTCAATAAATCCTTTTGAGTCTGATGAAGAAGGACCTTCTACATCAAAAACAAAAAAAGCCTCGGGCGCTAAAAAAATCTCTTACTCTAAAGCCGAAAAAAAAGCCGCCAACATTGGAAAGTGACTCGGGGTCGGAGACCGATGCAGGGCCGACCACTAAGAAAAAGAAGTTAAATGTCTTCCCTGATTCTGAGGTGAGTCTAAATAATACATCTTTCCTTTTTCTCTGTTTGGTGCAGGTACACACGGCTACACATCATGCTATACAAAACCAGTATAGGCTGATCGTTGTTTGAGAGGAAGCATCATACAAACGAGACCGCGATAAATTGGTTTTGTATAGCTTGATTTATAACCGGGTGCACATAATTGATTTTTATACTTATTTCTTAATAACTCTGATTAATATCTGGGTGTCTGGTTGTGATTTAACTATAATATGTGTGTATTTATAAATTATTCAAGTATGTATATCAGTTGTCTGGTTACCATAATACAAGCTCTGCTTAGTTTGGGATCAGATGATCGTGTGTGAGCGTTGTCCCAAGATATTTATTTATTTTTATTTATATATTAGATAAACAATTTGTCGCATCGTGAAATTTTATATATAGTGATTGAGTTAACTTTTCATTTCTTATTACTTATTACAGGATGAAGAATTTGCACCCGTGCGAGCTGCCACTTTGAAAAATTTCCTGTCGCGTCGGGTAGCTTCCGGTAATAGTCATCAAAGTGACCCTACCAGGCAAGGCGAATATTACCTCGAAGTGCGCATCTCAAGCTGTCGCGAACTGGAGGCGGTAACTGACAACAGGTGGAAACATTCTCTAATTAGTTTTAAAACTGCCGTAGATGTCAAAACGCCCACATGGAAGGCAGTTACCCAGCTGGTCTCAGCTGTTAAACAAGATTTTCGCAGTATTCCTCCAGTTCTATACCCCTCTAAAATGTAATGACCTTTTTTATTATACCTATGCATATTCATTTCATATATCACTTTCTTTTTTTGAATACTATTATTATAACTTTATCGTTTGTTGTAATGGGTTTAATGTAATTTTAATGCTATATTTCTTGCAGATAAATCAATAACACAAAGACGATAAACCAAAAACCAATCAAACAAAGACAATAAACCAAAATTAAGTAATAGTTAATAAATAAAAACTATTAAACACATTGATGATAAACAAATATAAAACTAAAAACAAAATCTATAAATAATGAAAGCACAAAAACCTAATTAATATATTTGCATTAAATTGCCATTTTAAAAAATCAGTAATACCTATATCCAAATCAATAAAATTATAGCATAAAAAAATCATTTAATACATATAAATTTAGAAAAGAGTAAAAGAAAAAAACTCGTAATCCCATAAATAAAAAGAAAGATCTTTTAATAACATTTATCAATTAGCAATAATTTGAGAGCTTTTTCTTAAATCAAAGAAATAAATTAATTATCAGTACTACATAGAAAATATATTTAAAAAATTTTTAGACACTTACAATGTATTTTTGCCAGGCCTGTAATGTGTACGTAAAACAATATTCGAGTCATAAAAAGTCCAATATTCATAAATCAAATAACTTGCTGCAAACTAAACTTGCTAATGTTCGTATAATTGCATGTGCTTTTAAAAATAAAATTGTCAGTTACAAAATAGATCCTCAAAATAGAACAATTTCACCTGAACTTTTTTTCAATGATATTTTACGCACATGCTACTATCTTCTTAAAGAGAAATTGAAAGTACATACTTCATTAAAAGTTAATTTTGAATTGTTTGTTTCATATATTTTACCTAAAAATAATGAAGTATCACTAAAATCTTTTAATACTAAATACGAAATAATTTTACAAAATACTGATTTGACATCTATTTGTAATACATTTGTCCAAAAAATTATAAACAAATGCTCAGAGTTTGAACTTTGCGAGTCAGGTTGGACAATCGAATCAATAAGTCATTTAGAAATAAATATTTTAAAATACAATCCTTTGCGAGCTGGTTCTTACGTTTCTTTGCCTAAAAACATTCAATTAACAAAATCTTGTCTAAATATAATAAATTATGACGACCACTGTTTTCTCTGGAGTATTGTAGCTCATTTGTATCCGACAGTGACTAATCCAAATAGAGTAAAATCATATCCTCATTATTCCAAAGTGCTAAATACGACTAATATGTCATTTCCTCCAAGTTTTGAGGATATAAAATTATTCGAAGATTTGAATTCTAACGTGAGTGTAAATATTTATGGTTTGGACTCAAAAAATCAAGTTACTGGTCCATTGTATAAAACTAACAAACGAAAAATAATGCATGTTAACTTACTATATATTCAAAAAAAAGGAAAAAATCATTTTTGTTTAATAAAAAAATTCGATAAACTGGTTCGTAAACAGTTAACTAGACATAAGTCAAAAATACATCTATGCGATGAATGTTTCACATATTTTGATACATCGGAAAAATTATTAAATCATAACTGTGCAAGAGTGCAAACTGTTCTACCTGAAGATAATTCAAAACTTTGTTTTTCTAATTTTGAAAGAACCCAAAGAATACCCATCGTTATCTATGGTGATTTTGAGAGCTTATTGCGCGAATATTCAGACAAAAATAAAACTTCATATGTTGAAAATGTTCAAATTCACGAGGCAAGTTGCTTTGCATATTATATCTCTTGTCTTTCTAAGCCTGAACTCAATAAATTCATATCATATAGAGGAGCGGATTGTTCAAAGAAATTTGTCAAATCAATTATCAGCAACGTAAAAAAACTGTACAGAATACTTTCACATTCAAAGCCAATAGTAATGAGTGAAAATGATCGTAATTCTTTTGACAATGCGAAGCAATGTCATATATGTAAAACAGTATTTTCTGATTCGGATTTAGTTGTTGCAGATCATGATCATTTCACAGGAAAATACCGAGGACCAGCACATAACAAATGTAATTTGAGTGCTAAAAAATGTTCATTTATACCTATAATATTTCACAATCTTTCTGGTTATGATTGTCATTTGTTTATTAAAGAGCTTTCTGATATTTGCGGTCGAATAAATCTTATCCCCAAAAATAAAGAAAAATATATCTCCTTTACAAAATTTGTTCCAATCGACGCTCAAAATGTAGCTCAGTTAAAATTTATAGATTCTTTTAACTTTTTAAGTTCAAGCCTAGACAATTTAGTTAAATCAATGAAACCAGAAGATTTTCAAAATATGCGTAAGTTTTTCGAAGATGAGCATTTATTTAATTTAGTACGGAAAAAGGGTATTTACTGTTATGATTATATTGATTCATGGGATCGTTACAAAGAAAGCAAATTACCTGAACAAGAATATTTTTATAATCATCTTACTTCTGAAAAAGTTTCAGACGAAGATTATATGCATGCGTTAAAAGTTTGGAATGAATTTAATATCTCAAACTTAGGAGAATATACTGATCTGTATCTAAAATGTGATGTTCTACTTTTATGCGATGTGTTTGAGAAATTTAGGTCTATGAGTTTAAAATTTTACAATCTTGATCCATGCTATTATGTATCTTCACCTTCACTGAGTTGGGATGCTATGTTGTTATATACAGGAATACATTTAGATTTAATTTCGGATATCGAAATGTATCAAATGTTAGAAAAAGGTATTCGAGGCGGTCTTGCACAATGCTCGTTAAGATATGCGAAGGCAAATAATAAATATCTTCCTAATTATAATGATAAGGAGTCTAATAGTTATTTAATTTATCTTGATTGTGTAAATTTATATGGTTATGCTATGATGCAGAGGTTACCGATCGGGAATTTTAAATTTCTCAATGAAAAGGAGATAAGCAAATTCGATGTAATGTCTGTTTCCAATGATAGTGATAGAGGATATATACTCGAAGTAGATTTACATTACCCTTCCGAAATACATGATGACCATGCTGATTTGCCATTTGCAGCTGAAAAATTTGTGCCACCTGGTAGTAAAAATCCTAAATTAATTGCAAACTTGTATGACAAGCATAAATATGTTATTCATTATATTCACTTGAAAAAATGTCTGAAAAATGGTCTCATTTTACTCAAAATTCATCGAATATTATCATTTAATCATGATACGTTTTTAGCACCATACATATTACTAAATACAACATTGCGTCAACAAGCAAGTTCAGATTTTGAAAGAGACTTTTTTAAAAAGCAAAATAACAGCATTTTTGGAAAAACAATAGAAAATAAAAGGAAACAAGTCGATGTGAAATTAGTTAATGTGTGGAGAGATGAATTAAATAAAACTAATAAAATTTGTGGAGCAGAAAAATACATAAGCGCACCAAATTTTAAAAATTTGAACGTAATTACTGATTCACTGGTTGCAATTCAATTACAGCAAACAAAAATTGTCCTTGATCGTCCAATTTACATTGGCTTCACAATTTTAGAACTAGCTAAAACTCATTTGTATAATTTTCATTATTCTGTAATGAAGAGTATTTATGAAAGTCGTATTATACTATGTTATACTGATACTGACAGTCTTTTATATTTAATTCACACAGAAGACTTTTATTCAGACATGAAAAAACATATTAATTATTTTGATACAAGCAACTTTGAAAACAAGAAATGTGATATGCCTAAACTCAACTGTAAAGTACCAGGATTTTTTAAGGACGAAATGGGTGGCGATGTCATAACTGAATTTGTAGGCTTAAGAGCAAAATTATATTGTATAGATTCCATCAATACCTCAATAAGAAAAGCAAAAGGTGTCAAAAAATCTGTTACCAGAAAACTTAATATTAAAGACTATATAAGAACTTTACAGTTTAATGAATGTCTGAGAGAAGATATGTTTATAATAAGGTCAAAGAATCATAATATATTTACTCAAAAAATAAATAAACTTGTGCTGAATAGAGATGACGACAAGCGACAAATACTGCTAGATGGTTATAAAACTTTACCTTGGGGGCATTATAAAACGGTGTTTTAGAGAAAAATAAATATTATTTCATCAAAATTTCTGAAACTTTCTTAAAATATGAAAATACTACATATTTTTGTATAATTATTTCTTCTTTTACATTTATTGTTCTCAATAAGCCAGAAAATACACTGATTACCCAGAAATAAGCCAACGTTTATCAGTCTAAGTGTTATTGATTAGTATTTATTTGGAGGATATAGTTTAAAAAAATTACATTGTAATATATTGTACTAAGCATTAAATTCAGCCTAAATGTATAAACGCTGGTCCCATTGTACAGACCCCATCACATCATGCTACCACAATCTGACAGATTTCTTTAATAGAATCTCAACCTTATCACAAGAGTTGAAGGTTAATGTTTGATTGGTAAAATTTGACAGATTCGGGTAGGTTGACCTGCTGGCGTCTATACTAATTAAATCTATTTTTTTATGACAAAATAAAAATAAAAAAAAAGCAGAAATATAAATAATATTTCCGCTGTATGAACCAAATATTAATACATACATACATACTTAACGCCTAAGCAGTATCTGCGGGCAAATGGTATCTATGAAGTATTTCAGAACACCATAAGCAGTGACATTTTATAGTCTAAAATTATAAAGCGGTGATTAGAGTAATATTTTCTACAATGATATTAAATTTTATTTTGTTGTATAAAAATAGATTTAATATATTTTATACTTTTTGTGGTTAATAAAACAAATATTTGGTTGCTTACATGTACTTTATTTTAAATTTAAAATATATTAAACATAATATATTGTGTAAACTTACATTAATTTTAATGCACTTTAAAAATTAATAAAATATCATTTATTTTAATGGTTGTTTTTTTTATTTCCCTGAGTTCTGTCACAAGGTAATTTGTAATTTAAGATTAAAACAACTTTACAATACTATAGGTAAGTACATTTCACAACAAACATTTATTGAAAATAAAAATATAATTTGCACAGAATATAAATAACGTGAGCATACAAAAACATAAACATAAGCAGCGTTATACTATTCAAATAAATTAGAAAAATTATATAAATCACATTATAACTTTAAATACATTATAGACTATTCGATTGTTTTAACTTATTTACAATTTTACCCACTAAATGCTCAGTTTCAGCCATTATATCATCATAATCACTGGTCACCAAATATTGCACATCCACACTTGCATCCTCTGGATTCACTTTTATCTTATCCACAGGACGACCGTTCACATCATGTATCATAATTTTGATTAAATGTCGAACTTGAGCAGATTCTTTGCGCATGATATAAGATTTGTTGATATTCGCAACAGATTTTGATTTGTTTCTTTTTTTTTTCAATTTTTGTTCCTCTGCTTTTTGCTGACGACTTTCCTCACAAGCCTGGGCAGCTACTTCATCATACCACCTTTCTCTATCTTGAGCGTAATAAAAAGGATTCGTAATTGGATTATCGTCTTCTATTAAATTCTGTAAAAAAAAAACCTTTATAAATAAAAATGTATAAATAATAACAACTTAAATCACTTATAACCTTCAAATTATTACAATTTAAATTATTTATATCCTTGTCACTTACCTCCTGTAAATTAGGTATCTTGGGGTCTTCATTAAATGCTGAAACTTCAGCATGGCTTATAATATCTAGAACTGGACTGTAGCACGGTGAGGTAGACATGATTCTGAAATAAGAACGATATATAATATGTATTATAGAATTTATAAAAAAAACGTATTTAAAAAAAATCTAAAAAATATTCTTACCTCAAAAGTAAATAAATAGCAGTATAAACGATCTGCTCACGTAAATGTCAGCAACGCAATGAAGTCACGCATTTTATTTTTTATAAACAAATGGAGCATGTGATGGCCAATATTGTAATTTAAGAATAATATCTCAAATTTCAGTTTCGTCTTAACGATGCAAGTCTAAACTTGTCGATAATGTGACACAAATTTTTCATTCTGGCAAATATTCAATATATATTTGAAGGACATTAAGAAATAGATGTAATACGCAAAATGAAGTTGATCAAGCAACCCATATCGCTTAAAATTAATAATATAAATATCAATGAATCACCTCGCCAAATCAGGCATAGTATTTTACTACCTAACACGATTCGCTGTGTTATATGTGGTCCTTCAAACTGTGGTAAAACTAACACAATGATTAGTTTGCTGCTGCATGAAAATGGAATGAAATTTCAAAATGTGTACCTTTACTCAAAAACAAGTTTTCAGTCAAAATATCGTTTCCTAAGCGAGGTGCTAAGAAGAGTGCCTCAAATAAAATTCTTTGAGTTCGATGATGATAAAGACGTTATATCTCCGAGTGAAGCTTTACCGAACTCTGTATTTATTTTTGATGATGTGGCGTGTGAAAATCAGATAAATATCCGCAATTATTTCTGTATGGGTAGACATAAGCAAATTGATTGCTTCTACCTATCACAAACCTATTCAAAAATACCGAAACAATTGTTGCGTGATAATGTCAATTTTCTAATAATATTTAAACAAGATGATGTGAACCTGAAACACATATATGAAGAACATGTTAGCTCTGATTTATCATGGAATCAATTTAAAGATATTTGCAAAACAGTTTGGAAAACTCCTTTTAATTTTTTAATCGTTAACAAAGAGTCCCCAATAAATAATGGAAGGTATAGACAGAATTTCGATACCTTCTTTAACTTTGAATGATGTTGCATATTTATAACGAACTTCATAAGAATACAGTTTAGTCTAAATCTGTTATTACTTGAATCCACTTGTTTAAGAGGAACATGGAGAAAAATATTAAAATAGAATTAATGAAGTCTGTCGACTCTATAAAAAGGAAAATAAAACAAATGAAAAATCAGGAACATGAAATGAACTTATCGCTAGATAAAATGCTAAAACCTGTTTCGGAGCCCCTCAACAGCCTTGTGAATTCTAAAAAAAATCTAGAAAACAAAAACCATATGGAAAATGTAATATCTGAAAATTCTATAGCATTCGAGTCGGACGAAAATAGTTCGAGCTCTTCGTCTAAGTGTGATGACTTTCACGATGCTGTATTAAATTCTGCTAGCACTCCTAAAAATAAACAAAAAAATTGCTTAGAAACTTCATTGGAAAGTGAAGACATTTATGGTATTTATGGGGGAGTAAATGTACCTTTTGGTATAAGAACTGAAAACAAAACTTTAATGATGGGCAAAGAAGTAGTTTCATTTTCTAAAATTGATAGTTTAGACAAAGATAATACTGTTTTAGTTAAAATAGGCGGTAAAACTTATAATTTAACCCCAGGACTCAAAGAACTTTTACTTCGAAGAAAACCTAATTTAAAGTTAATAACAAACATAGATAAACTTGTTTATAAAGATATCTTACATCATACTAGCGCTCATAAGAGAGATTTTAACCCCAGTGGTCAAATAAGAGGTGATAAAGGAACTAAGTATCGACAAATTATCAAGCCGTTATTTTGCGAGACTTCAACTGAAAAAAATCAGATGAAACTTGGAGGTAGTTTGCCAAAGCTAAAAAAATATAAAACATACGCTGACTTGGTATATTGGGATGACCCTAATGAATTAGTTGAGAGATTAAAATTATTAGTAGCTTCAAGAGATGCAGGCAACACAAATCATGATAATGAAATTTTATCAATAATTGAAGAATTGAAAGAAGCTGGCATTATTAAAGAATAAATAGTAGGAATAATACGACCTTCCTTCAGTATCACAGAAGACTTGATATTGATATAACTAAATTTAAAACAAAAGAAAAGAAACATGAGCAAAGCCAATATTGTCAACGAAATTCATAAAAATGCAAGAGTGAACTTTCCTCGAAGACATGTTATCATGAAAGATATAGATGACCTATGGCAGGCGGATTTAATTGATATGCAATCAATTTGTAGAGAAAATAAAAACTTTCGATTTATTCTAACAGTTATTGATACATTTTCGAAATACGCTTGGGCGTTTCCTTTGAAAAGCAAGACTAAAGACATTGTCTGTAATACTTTCAAGATTTTGTTAGATACTGGGCGTGTTCCCAAAAATCTGCAAACGGATAACGGAACAGAATTTTACAATGACTTATTTCAGAAGCTTATGAAATCCTATCACATTAATCATTACTCAACATTCTCAACAAAAAAAGCATCAATAGTAGAGAGATTCATTAGAACATTAAAATCTAAACTTTATAAGGAATTTAGTTTGAAAGGAAACTATAAATGGGTAGACAAAACTCTTGATAATGTGATGTATAAATATAATCATACTTATCATCGGACAATTGATGAAGTCCCAGCAAATGTAAATAATAAAAATAAAATACGCATACTGGAAAAATATGTAAGCTTGTCAAAAAATGAAAATAATAAAAGCAAGTTTAGTGTGGGTGATTATGTGCGGATCAGTAAGTATAAGGGGACCTTTGAAAAAGGATACACCCCTAACTGGTCGACAGAAATATTTAAAATTAAAAAAATACAAAATACAACTCCTATTACATATTTAATTGAAGATACAATTAGAGGTCGTCCTATTTTAGGAGCATTTTATATGCAAGAGCTTCAAAAAACGAAACATCCAAACGTGTATCTAGTGGAAAAAGTTCTTAGAAAGAAAGGAAACAGGGTTTTAGTGAAATGGCTAGGTTTGCCTTCAACTGAAAATAGTTGGATTGACAAGTCCAATAAATTATAACAGATAAGTCAGAGCAACGTAGCTTTACAAAACTATTTATTAAATATTTAATCCATGATTCTTCAGTCTTATGATGTGTATTGGAGAGAGCAGTCTTCTTAATTGGCTCATTAATCATTTACCATTCGAATTACACTTACCAGGTTACAATTATTGCGGTCCTGGTACGAAATTAATCAAAAGGCTTAAACGCGGAGATAAGGGTGTTAACAAATTAGACGAATATTGTAAAGAGCACGATATTGCCTATCATAAGTCCTCAAGCTTAGAAGATCGTCATAAGGCAGATTCAGTTTTATTAAATATGGCAAAAGAGCGTGCAGTTGCCTTGGATGCTAGTCCAAGCGAAAAGTTTGCAGCGCGTTTAGTAAGCAATATTATGTCAACAAAAATTAAAACTGGTTCTGGCTTAAAAAAACGTGGTAAAAAGTGTTCTCGCGAAGTTGCAGATAGAAAAGGCTTAAGTCATCATTTTAAGAAGGTTATAACCAAAACAGGAAGACATATAAAAAAATTAAAACCAAAATGTAAAAAAGTTGCAATAGAATTAGCTATGGCTGCTGCGCGAGAATTAGCTGGTAATTCATCTATTAAACTACCTCGAGTTATTCCTATACCAAAAACCGGTGGTGTTTTACCTTTGATTCCAATTTTCGCGGGATTGTCTGCAGCTGGCGCCTTAGCAGGCGGTGCAGCTGGTATCGCTAAAACCATTAATGAATTTAAAATGGCAAAAAAATTGCTAGCTGAGAAAAAGAGACACAATGAAAAAATGGAGGCTCTTTGTGTAGGAAAAGGTCTACACCTTAAACCTCATAAAGATGGACTCGGAATTTTCATATCAAAAGAAAAAAACTAATATATGGGCTGCCCAAACGAGCTTTAACTAATATTGATATTTTAAAGTATGCTACTAATATTCCACATTTTAGAGGTGTTTTTATGAGAGATGAGCTCCCTAAATACCCTTTTAAAAAAGAATGTGGAGTTATTAATTTAGATAGCTCAAAAAAAAGGGGTTCTCATTGGGTAGCCTATGCAAAATACAATGATTATATCGAGTATTTCGATAGTTATGGAAATCTTAAACCACCAAAGGAATTTATAAAATACGTCGGTACTAAAGTACACTATAATTATGATAATATACAGCGCGATCATCCTTATAACTGCGGACATCTTTGTTTAAAGTTCTTAAAGAATTTTTGGTGTAGTGAAGTAATAAAATGAGTGGAATCACTCAGAAGAGTTTAGTATACAAGTATGTCTATTACGGTTACCATCTCCGGAAATAAATCAGAATTAGTTTCATACTTTCAACCACCACTTCATTTATCTGATCAATACGAGTGCGGTTTGCTTTACTTTTCATTATTAAATTCAAAACCTATTGCTCCTAATATTGGAAACAGTCTGTCTGTGATAAGAATCGAATGTGATCTTGTATACGGCTCATATTTCAACGGTTTACCAAAACATTACATTCATGAATTTTTATATGACGGTGCTTCGGATCGTCATTATATAGAAACACCACAAAATGTAGTATACTTTCCAGTTAACAAAAATAATATTTCATCTATATCTGTTAAAATTGTTGATCAGTTTGGCCATCGTATTAACTTTGGGGAAGAACACATACAATTGCGTCTTCATTTAAGGAAAACAAAATGATAGTTTATAATAAAAACACATCAGCGAATATAAAACGTCTTATTTCTTCTAAGGCTACTAAGGTGCACAGACGTAAGAATACATTGCAGAAATTAACGAAAGCGAATAAAAACTTTCTTAAAGTCCTTGGTTTTAAAACATGAATATCCTACAGATTACTGAATTACCACACTTTGACAGTTCAATTGAAAGTTATGAAGTCCATTCATACAATCCCTACAATAACAGCTTTAGAGAAAACGATGAAATCAGAATTCCCATCCACCAGCAAGACATATACGTGCTGCCATCAGCCAGTTCAATTTACATCGAAGGGCAAGCAAAATTCTTCGGTAAAGATGGGAATCCGATTAAGAAAACTGTTGCGTTCACTAATAACCCTGTTATGTATCTGTTTCAAGATATCAGATATGAAGTGAATGGTATAGAAATAGACCGTATAAAAAATTCCGGAATAACGTCGACAATAAAATCATACATATCATTTAATCAAGCAGAAAATAAAGTTGCAGCTATATGGGGTTGGAACTTAAATGGATTTCATAGTGATGGGCATTTTAGTGCTGTGATACCATTAAACAAAGTTTTAGGATTTGCAGAAGATTACAATAAAATTATGATAAACTGTAAACATGAACTTATATTAACTAGAAGTAACTCCAATTTGAACAGTGTTTTACTTACTGACGATGTTGCTCATTTTCAAATAGATATAGAAAGAGTTCAATGGAGAGTACCACATATAAAAGTATCAGATCGAGAACGATTAATTCTTTTAAAACACTTAGAAAAAGATAAGTCTATTCAGATGGCTTTTAGAAATTGGGATTTATATGAGTATCCTTTACTTCCTAAAACTACGAAACATTCTTGGTCAGTAAAGACCGCTTCACAATTAGAAAAGCCTAGATATGTTATATTTTGCTTGCAAACTAATAGGAAAAATAATAAGACTAAAGATAGCTCGCTATTCGATCATTGTGAAGTGAGCAACGTAACGCTCTTTTTGAATTCTCAATATTATCCATACGAACCTCTGAGTTTAAAGTTTTCTGAGAACAAGTATAGTATATTATATGAAATGTATGTGAAATTTCGTCAGTCGTATTACAACAGTCCATTAGATCCGTTATTAGATATACAGGACTTCAAAGAAAAGGCTCCCCTTTTTATTATAGACTGCTCAAGACAAAACGATAGTCTAAAAACAGGTCCAGTGGACGTGCGGTTGGAAATTGAATGTTCTACATCAATACCAGATAAGACGACTGCATATTGTTTGATTATAAACGATCGACTTGTGGAATACAAACCTCTGAGCAACGTAGTGCGCCGATTATCATGACTGCTATTGTAGACGTCCAAGGCTTTAAAACGGAAGCAAATGAATTTGTGTTAAAAGAAATTGCTATAATGTGTGGTGATAAATTACAAGTGTTTTTAATCAAGCCACCATTTCCATTTTACGATTTGACAAAACAAGAACGACGGCAAGTTGCGTGGATTGAGCGTAACCGAAAGATATACTGGGGTGAAGGATATGTGCCTTATTCAAATTATCAGTATTTAATTTTAGATTTATTAAGGGATAAAAGTATTTATATCAAAGGTCTTGAAAAAGTGTTATGGTTAAAAAGTATTTTAAATAATAATAATAATGTGGTTAATTTAGAAGAAAAAGGTTGTCCTAGTTTGCCAAGTCTGTATGATCTATATAGATATTCTGAAGATTCTTATAGTTGTATTTATCATAACTCAATATGCGCTTTAAAAAATGTATTGTATTTAAAGAAATGGTGCTCTGATAATAAACTTTTTGTATAAATATATTTTTTTTTTACTCGTAATATATCCCTTCCCTCTATTAAAGATAGTGGTTCAGTATTTCATAACATTCTTGACGACACGATTGGCGCATAGGTTAGGTCTATGTATCAAAAGGTAAGTGCGCGCCACGTGTCGCGGGTTCGATTCCCGCTCGGATCAAATAAGTAGTATTTGATACGGTCTGAATTTTTGTTTTTGACTTTTTTAAATTCTTCTTTTATTACTCTCTACAAACCTGTATGAAATTATCAAATATTATATTATAATAATATAATATTCCACAACTACCACACAACGCCATCTAGTCTCAAGCCAAGCAGCTGATACACATACTTATATATTTCTAAATACATACATATTATAGATAAATTACACCCAGATACAGAACAAATAATCGTGCTCATCACACAAAAATTTGTTCTGGGTGGGAATCGAACACGCGACCTCCAGCATAGCTGATAGGGTCACTAACCAAGTAATGTTCCCATAACTGCTGTAAACTGGAGGCAATTACGATCCGATAGCAACAAATTCGCTCATCATCAGTTTAAAACCGTAGTGGTTAAAAATACGTCAATTAGTCAATCCGCAATTATGAAGAAAATGTCGAGAGCGAGTGATACGGAAGCCCCCCAATTACACAATTAGTTCTCGATTATAAAATTGGGGATTCTGTATCACGCAGCTCGAGCGACTGCGCGAGAGCGAGTGATACAGAATCCCCAATTTTAACCTGTATATCCTCAGCTCTTTCGGGCCTGAATAGTCACACTGCTCTTCCGCAAGTGTGACATTGTAGTGCTTTTCAAAGTGGTATTGTCTTGGGGCTTTGTCGCATGGTGATGCCATCATTGGCTGTTGTTCGATCGCATCATTCTTAATTCGTGTGTGTTTAATTCTGGAGTCTTTGTTTAGGGTTCCCAGGGCATGAAGCCTAAAGGCGGCTAGGGCCGCCTCCTTCTGCACGATGAGGTGTAGAGGTGGCAGTCCAAGTATTGCCTGTAGGGCAGCGGTGGGTGCAGTTCTCATACAGCTAGTAACTGCCATACAAGCAAATCGCTGCAGCTTTTCGAGGTCTTTTTGGGTTGTGCTCAGGTTTGTTCTGGGCCACCAGACCAATGAGCCGTACGTGACTGTCGGTCGTATGACAGTGGTATATAGCCAGTGAGTGATCTTGGGACTGATCCCCCAATTCCTGCCAAGCATTCGCTTGCACTGCCACAGAGATATGCTAGCTTTTGTGGTGATGTAGTTGATGTGTTTTGCCCAATTCAGCTGTTTATCCAAGAAGATGCCCAGATATTTGGTTTCAGTTGATAGGCTTAGGGTGGTTCCAAAGAAGCGTGGAAGCTGTAGGGTCGGTAGCTTCCTCTTTTTTGTCAAGAGAATCAGCTCGGTTTTTGAAGGATTTACAGATAGCTGGTGTTTGTTGCACCAGTCCTCCACTATTTTCAATGCTTGGCGCATGAGGTTGCACAGGGTATTTTCGTGAGTGCCATTTATTATTATGGTTATATCGTCGGCATACCCTACAGTGAAATAACCGTTTTCATTTAGTGTTTTAATGAGGTCATCTACAACCAGGTTCCATAGTAGCGGTGAGAGGACTCCCCCTTGTGGGCAGCCTTTCGCCACGATGGCCCTTGTAGTGTCGTTTACTGTAACTTGTACAGCTCTTTGCTTGAGCATGTTGCTAATCCATCCGCTCAGGGTTGGGTCTATGTTGTGCCTGTCTAAGGCCATGTTGATGCTGTTGAACGTGGTTTTGTCAAAGGCGCCCTCAATGTCAATAAAGGCGGCCAGTGCTGAGCATTTGTGGTCTACTGCACATTCAATCTTGGATACTACGCTATGTAGCGCGGATTCCGTTGATCTGCCCGTGGAGTATGCGTGCTGTTGTTTGTGAAGCGGTTTTTCCCGAAGAGGTCCGTCTCGGATATACCTATCACAGAGTCTCTCGAGGGTCTTCAGTAGGAAAGATGTGAGGCTTATAGGTCGATAAGCCTTGGGTTGGGTGTAGTCCGTTTTGCCAGGTTTGGGTATGAAGATGACTTTTACCTCCCGCCATGCTAGGGGTATATGTCTAAGTGCTATGCAGGCCTGATAGATTTCCATCAGGTATGGTAGTAGGTGTGCAACCCCCCACTGTAGTAGGGCCGGAAAGATGCCATCTAGTCCTGGGGACTTATATGGCTGAAAGGTGTTAATGGCCCACCTTATCCGGTCTTCCGTTATTATGCTGTGGGCTCTGGACCAGTCCATGTCCGTTGGGGTCCAGTCTGGTTCTGCCTCCCATGTCCTGTCCTCTAGGAGTTTACAGTCAGGGAAGTGAGTCTCAAGAAGGACCTTACTGGTTTCCAGGTCCGTGAGTGTATATGTATTGTCGGGTTTTTTCAGCGTTCCAAGGGTTCGGTCTTGCTCGGTTGAGAGGATTTTCCTTACCCTTGCGGCTTCGTTGTTGGTCTCAATAGATTCACAGAATTTGCGCCAGGCTGTCTTTCTGGCTATTCTGATTTGTTTTTTATATGTGTACTGGGTCTCTTTGTATAGTTCCCAGTCGTTTGGGAGTCTAGTGTTTTTGGCTCTGTTGAATTGCTTACGTAATGCATCTCTGAGTTTACCAAGTTCAGCGTTCCACCAGGGATTCCTCTCATGACTGGTTTTTGGCTCTCTTAGTTTACAGCATGCATGGTAAGCTTCTGTTAGATATTCCGATAGTTTTGTTACTGTGTATTCTAGTTGGGTTGGGTCTCTTATGGTTATTTGTGATAGGTGTCTAGCCAGCAAGGAGGCTAGGAGGCGTTTATATCCAGGCACATCAGTGCGCCGCGGGTTTCGCCTCGGTGTGGGTTTTCTCGTGTTGGTGGTCAGTGTGAAGCGGATTCTTCTATGGTCAGAGCAGGAAGGCTCGTCCGATACGTGCCAGTTAGTGATGTGGTTAGTCGCGTTTTCTGTAGCAATCGTTAGGTCTATAATCGTTTGTCCTCGAACTGTGACCCAAGTGGGTTCAGAGCCCCGGTTTACGATGTTAAGGTTAGTAGAGAATAAATAGGTGGATAGTACCTCTCCTCTGGCGTTCGGTGCGTCGCTGCCCCAGAGTGGGTGGTGCGCGTTTGAGTCAGTGCATATGATCAGGTCTAGTTTGGCGTCCTCGCAGTGTCGCACTAGGTCAGCCATTTCCTTCGGCGGGCAGTCTGTTCCCTCGCCTGGCATGTATACTGAGGCCAGTACGACATCGGGGACGTCGCTTCCTGTCTGCAACCTGACGGCTGTCAGATCTCTGGAACAGAATTGAGTGAGAGGCGCGGTGGGGATTTCTTTGGGTATGTAGGCACATGTCCTTGGTTTGTCTGATCTGTGTGTGTCGACAATTATCTTACCTCCGATGTTACTGAGGCCGCAGATTTTGTTGTTTCTGATCCACGGCTCTTGGATCAGTGCGATAGTTCTGGGTTTTACCTCCAGGGCCCTGCGTAAGCTAGCCGTGGCAGTCTGGCTATGTTGGAGGTTGGTCTGGATGATGTGGATGGGCAGTGATGGCGGTGGTGTGGAATTAGTCGGAGGAGGATCCATTTGATAGGTTCTCCGCTTCCTCCACACCATGTTGGCCTATGTGTTGGTCTCCAGGCGACGAGACTAGCAAGGCTTCGCTCCAGCATGGTGATGCGGGCGGTACAGCGTTGCAGTCGTCCGCCACTGCTGCTCGGGCCATGACTTCCTCCAGTTGAGTCATGTCCATGTCACTCGTCTGGGTCGATGTCAGAATGGTCTGGGTCGTCGTGGTGTGGGTACCGTCAGTACAGTCGCTGTCCGCTGTTTGGGGCGTGGGCCAGAAGCGTACATATATCGACCCGAGTAGGTACGATATTCGTCGCTCCCGGGCCAGGACCCGCTCAGCTTCCTCCGGTGGTAAACCCAGGGTCAGGTAGGTCCCGGGGTTGTCCCCACAGACCCTGGTAGCCCTGTACAGTGACCACCTCGCGATGTCGTACCAAGCATTCTGACGAATCAGAATGCTATGGAGTCGCTCCACGTCGCCAGTGAAACGTGGGACGAAGAGCGAGGCTCGGACACGGGTGGGCACGTCGGACTGTCTCAGCACCGTGAGTGATTGGTCTGTGTTCGGAAGTCTTATTTTCGGGACATTCTGTGTCAGCCAGTTGAGGGCGTTTTCGTCCTCACACCACACCTGCACCGTGCCCTCCGCCACCCTAGGGTATCCGCGGAAGGAAGGGAGTGGTGTGGCGGGGTCCGAGTCCATTAGTCGGTCCTCAAGGTCCGATTTTATTAGTTCTGCCTCTTCTTTGGTCAGGTCTCTGAACGGGGGCGGGAAGCAGATAGCTACGGCGTGCCGCGCAGGAATGTCCTTTGTGGCCCGTGCGTAGGTTCTCCGCTCCCCTTGCGCAGAATGGACCCTCACACGCTTGGCGTATCCCTGTAGTGCACTCGGTGAGGCCGAGTCGTCAGGGCGCTCCCTCTTCGCCGGTGCTGTACCACTCGGTCCAGCCTGCGGTTCAGAGGTGCCCGGTTGGGTGCTGCTCGCCAGTGACGCCCTGTGTGAGGCTCCAGCCCGCCTGCCCCTGTGCCGTCTGGGTCGAGGTTGGTCGTGTGTCTGGTCTGTCGCTGTGTCTGTGTCTTGGGGACGGCTGGTGGCCCCGGTGGAACCTGGCGTGTGTGGAGGCATTTCGCGTTGGGTTACCCCTTCGCGCACTTGCCCCTGCTCACGAGGTTCCACGTTCGGCCGCTTTTCGCGCTGGGTTGCCCCTTCGCAAACTCGCGGCTGGTCGCCGGGTTCCGCGTCCGGCTGCTTTTCGCGCTGGGTTGCCCCTTCGCAAACTCGCGGCTGGTCGCGTACTGCCTTTCCTTCCCGCCTAGGTTTTCCGCGCTTACTCAGCGGGCGTACTCCGCTAGTCGGGAAAGTTGTGGAGCCACCTGCATCGGTCCCCGTCCTTTCTGGTCTAGTTCGGTCTTGGTTCTCGTCAGGGTTCGTGATGCTGATCCTCACGATGCTCTGCTGCCAGAGGCTCGTGGGGGGCATACTTTGGGTAGTGGAGACTGGCGCGTCGGTCGCAGCCTGTGCGGTAATTGGTGGCGCGTAAGTCGCTGCCTGAGCTAAGGGCGCTAAATTAGCTGCCAGCCGCGCGAAGTCGCGCGGCGAGGTGGTTTTAAAGCAGTTGGGTGCCCCCCCCAGATTACGATGGGGGCTGACCGCCGTAGCGGTGTGGGATTCCCCGGCTTGGCCGGGACCCACCTGGGTAGATGATTGTTCCTCCTGCTTGTTCATTTTGGTGGGGGTGGGCTTTTTTGGAATCGAGGTTGCCCTTCCTCTGGGATCGACGGGATGTAGGGATGGGATGGAGGGATTTTGGTTGAGGGGGAGGATATTTTATAAGGAGTATATATAAATAAATACAATAATTTAAAGAATATCGCCCGGTGGTTTCTGTTACGTCTATTTCTTATGGAATTAGACCGATAACGGGGCGGCAACCACGAGAAGGTAAACTCACCAGACTTGCCTTGAGGATCAACGTGACTGTTGCACTCTCCCTCAAGGCCTCGCCTCCTTGCCTCCTCAGAAGGAAGTGGCAAGGTAGGTTTGCACCTATGCTACCAAGCAAAGCAGAAGCAAAGCGTGTCGTTGTGCAACCGCAAAAGCATATATACAAACCCTCCCCTACAAAAAACGAAACATACATTTACGGTCACCAAATTCTTTGATACCTAAAAACCCCAACCTGTACATGTATGGTACCGCCGGATACCAAAGCGTGGATACCTAATTGAAACTAAAGGGGCGTTCGTACCCACCAATAATGTAATGAGCGCGACATGCAACGGCTCTGATAAAATAACACGTCATCATTGTACCGCGATACAGATTCGGGTGTAATGTCCGGGATACAGTAGTGGTTGGTTGGTACGTTCTCACTGTAACCAATTATATTGAACCGGATTTCGTGCATGGCAAAATCAAAAGGCTATATCAACTTTTGTCATATTCTTTGAAAGGAGCTTTGTTGCTAAATGTAATATTAAAAAAAGAAGAATAATAAAGAAAGAAAAATGGAACTGTGTCTATAATTTTGACAGTTGCTCTAGTTGGACTTCAGTATTCATTTATATTATCATGAAATATAAGTTATGTTTATGAACTGAAATGGGTACGAAACTAAAACCTAGATTGTACTGAATCTTAACAACAAAATCTATAATACTGTCTGACCTGACCATCTCGAATCATAACGATAGACCCAATAACTAACCATTGCAAAAGTCATGTTTTTTTTTTACTTTGTTACTTCCAATTTTTTTTTGGTCTTGTTACAATTACTTCAATTTATTTACTATGTGATAATAAAGTCTTGGAATCACCACACAACAAAACTGTATGATGTCAGATTTAAATACAAAATGAAAAATAAAAAAAAAAACACTCACAAAGAATAGGCACAACTCAAAAGCACCAAGTGGAACGCACCATCCTGCTCGCCGCGTAGGACGGTCATCAAGGCTCATTAAGGTTAATATCAAAATTTTGAACGAATATCGATTTAAATGTATCGATGAAAGTATCGAATCGTAACGATTATGTCCTTAAGGCCACGGTTACGTAAGAAATTTACTTAATGATGCGTTTAAAATGTAATAAATTATTGCAAGCACGATTTTGGGCGCTCGGCCACGCCTTCTGAAAGTTTAAAATACTACGGCGGCCAATCTTAACGGAGATTAGCCGAATGCGCAGGTGATTTTATCGTGCTGAACGTGTGTGCGAGTTAATTCAGTTTTGCTTTCTACGAGTGAGACTGCATTGGTGCACTGGATCGTAGCAATGGATCAACATTCAACGCATTACATACCGCAATTGCGTCGACACTAGGGGTTGCAGAACCGGTACCGAAGTTTCGGTACTGGGCCATGGAACCGGGTTTTCCCGGGAAATTCGGTACTTTCGGTACTCACGTAGAAATGTCGCTTATCTTACGAACGTACACTTATCGTATGAACGGCACGAGTGCGTGCATACTACATAAAATTATTTAAATCAGTTGAAAAATGAACTCATTACAATTACTGTGTCCGCATCGTGGATACAAATCGTTACCGCATCGTATGGCCAGCTTATTAGGCGCGGGCCACATACATAGAAAAGACATAAGATGCAGAAGACAGGGTGGAGGCATGACGCTTCGGTGCCTCTTTCATAAAACAAAATTATAGACGCGTCGCGACGTAAAACACACAGAAGAGACGGGGCGCGGACGCGGCTCTCATACATTTTGGCACGTCCGCAACGAGTCCTCGTCTGACGTCTTTTCTATGTGTACCGCGCCTTAGGACTCAAATTACTGTCAATTTATTTTTACCAAATTACAACTGCCAATTAACACTTAAAATGTGTTCTAATAAACTGATTACATGCTTTATTTTATAACTATTATAAAAACTATATCAATCAATAAAAATAGTAACCAATTATATGGAAAGTTGAGCATAGCCACGAATGCGTAAACGATTTATTTAAGTTCATTTTATCTAATTTGATATTTGTATACAATTATGGACCTTATCTTATAATACATAGCTAAGATTTGATAAAAATTAAAAAGTTACTACAAAAACATTTTGAAATCAATTTTAGACTATGGTTTTTACAGTCTGATTTCACGTACCCGCTTAGATTCGATTAGACTTGGATTTTTTAATCTTATTTTTTTTATATTTTACATCATTCTAAAATCAAATTCAATCGTTTACCTAGAATTAGTTTTCATCTACACACTGATTAGTTAGTATTTCTAATGTTCTTTGTTACTCGAAAATCAATTCAAAACTCTAGTACTTTTGAGTTGGTTTTCGTGTAACTAGCAATTAGTTAGAATTTATATTGTTTCAGTTCAAGTTTATTAATGTTTATAGTACAAATTAAGTTCAGCCAGTTATAGGTAGTGTAAATTGTGTGTTATCTTATCTGCGGGACAGTTTGGGTTTACGATGGTCGTGTTGGGGTGTTTTGATTGTGTTTCGTGATAGGTTAAGGGCAAGAGGTATATTTTCATAAACCTTATCGTTATTAGCTGATGCTTTTTTTATTGTAAAAGGGTACTAGTACCTACTACAAAAATGTCGAAGAGCGACAGTCGGTCACTCAGCCTCTCTATGCCAAACGTCTTCATCACCAGCCGAAAGATGTCCATTTCTGAACATAGGCCTTTATCTAAGACCACCCAAACAAAAATCCGCCTACAACTTTTAAGACACACAAGTCACAAAATTGCAAATATTGTGGAAATTCAGATATTTTAAACAGAATGATAGAACCAGTCACATAGAAATGCGAAAGCGATTCGATAGTCTATGTGACTGTCTTCAAACAATTCAATACATTACAAACCAAAACGCCTCGCTTCACGTTCGCCACGCCTGTCTCTTTGACAATAGCTTAAGAGTTTTGGAAATTCGCAAAAAGAACAAAAGATATTTCATACAGATGGGCCCGATCAAATTCTTATTTTGCATGAAAAACCTTGTTTTTTGCGAATTACCAAAAGTCTTAGAACAAAAATTATTCTGAAACATGGACTGAGTCACCCCACGACAGGTTTTTTGCATTTGTTGTTACATGTTGTATAGTAATCTCTCAAGATACACAAGTTACAAAACTGCAGTAAATATTGTGTAACTTTGGATATCTAGTTATGTAAAAATATTTTAACATGTATAAACTCTGAAATGTATAGATCAAAGACAAAGTAGAATAAAAATGTACTTATTTATTTATTTATCACAAACACAACTATCATTACAGGCAATAATCCTAATGCGGTAGCGTGGTCATAATACTTTTCTTCAGTATATTTTATACATTTTAACAACGCAGTCTACCACTTAACAAAGAAGACAATTTTAATTGGTATAATTAACATAATTTTACAAATTTCTCTCGGCAATAAACATTAATTAGATGACGTCATGTATCTACAAATTACGGAACGCTCATTAAATGTTTTAAATTAAAAAAATATAATTATGTACAGATATCATATTTCATTGATCCAAATAAATTAACACTTTCTCGGTAGTTAACTAATTGACGGAACTAATTTATTTTTTACCCGACTACGGCAAAGCCAAAAGGAGGGTTATGATTTTTTGTTAATGATTTCTCAATTGAGTATGTACGAGTACCTACGATTTAATCATGAAATATTGTTCATATATACTACCCGCAGCTTTGGACGTTATCTTAAAGTGTAACGCGAAAAGCGCAAAACCTCTCGTGGGGTAACTCAGCCCATGTTATAACAATTTTTGTTCTAAGACATTTGGAAATTCGCATAAAAAAATTGTTTTACATACAGATGTGCCCGACCAATTTCTCATTTTGCATGAAAAACCAATTTCTTTATTTGTGTATTTTTTTCTTCGTCGTTTTGGGAGCAGTGATGAAATAAATTAATTATGAAATAAATTACACAAAGTAATGCGCCTGTTTGGGTACGAGCCCACGACTTACGATACTCGTAAGTCTAAGTTCAAAAATAAGGTACCTATAAAGAAATAATTTAAATGGTTAGTGGCAAGAATTGATAATGCTAGCTTTATTTTAATTATGTTACTGTTTAGCTAAGATGGCCTTTTAAAGCCATCACATCTAATTTTATGTCTTCAATACTACTTTAGTATATACAAAACCACTCATCAATAAATTAAAGGAAAATTTATTACGTGACTGTGACAATTAATCTACTTTCAAACTAAACCACATAAACGACACATAATTCATCACAAGCTCATAAATAAATCAAACGGGAACCGGTGAAAACTAGTAAAAACTGGTAGTAGCTGGTTGGAACCGCTTTTTTCCGGCCGCACGCGACTAAATGCTGTAATTACAGCGTTTAAACTAGCTTTTATTACTAATTATGACACTCTTGTAATGGCGTGTAATTGTGACGGTGATTACAAGAACTAAGGGGCTTGATAGTCTAGTAGATGCAAGAGCTACAGTGAGCATGAGTTCCTAGTTTCAATTCTTTGGTCAGGAAAAGTTTTATAAGGTTACTAGCACTTTGCCCGCGACTTCGTCTGCGCGTGTTTCTAACTTCGAACTCAGTGAATTTAATTCCCGCTCACCCTCCATATGGGATAGGTACTTTTGGAAAATCTAAAAATGCTCTAGTGGTTTCAGAGAAAATAATAAAAACTTTTGAAATGTAAATAAATAATTAAATACGCATCCTTAATACGATTGAGAGATAATTTATACCCAGTTTAGTTTATCGAAGCAAGCAATAAAATCCTTCCCTTAAAACTTAATCACCCCTTTTCACCAATTTAGGGGTGATTTTCGAAAAACCCAAAAATCGAGGGTAGTTTTTAAAAAAGAATAATGTCCATCTTTTTTATTTACGTATACTCATATCCGTGCCAAGTTTCAAGTGTATAAACCCAATTAATACAAATTTTACATACAAAGGTTTTCACCCCTTTTCACCCCCTTAGAGGTAGATTTTCGCAAAATCCTTTCTTAATGCTTACTTACATTATAAACTGCAACTATCATCCAAAATTCAGCTGTCTACGTTTAGTGGTTTAATATCCTCCCCTTAAAACTTGGATACCCCTTTTCACCAACTTGGGGGGTGATTTTCGAAAAATCCAAAAACACGTGTTTGATTAATTCTTATCTAGTATATAAATACTGATTTTCAAATTCATCAGCTCACGCGTTATGATTTTTCCATACAAACTTTAACAACCCCTAGATTACCAATGGAGGGTAGTTTTAAAAAAATAATGGTGCTAGTCTTATTTATTTACTTGTGTTCTCATTCGTGGTAAGTTTCAAGTTTATAAACCCAAGGAATAAGATTTTTCATACAAACGTTTTCACCCCTTTTCACCCTCTTAGAGGAGGATTTTCGCAAAATCCCGTCTTATTGCCAATCTACATGGTAGACTGCAAATGCTGTCCAAAATTCAAGTTTGTGCGTTTAGCGGTTTCGGCTGTAGTCGTGTCAAAAGAAAAACCCCTGTTCTTTTATATATATAGATTTCAGGAAGTTCTCAGAAGTTTCCT
This sequence comes from Agrotis segetum, assembly GCA_036375495.1. NCBI lineage: Eukaryota > Metazoa > Arthropoda > Insecta > Lepidoptera > Noctuidae > Agrotis > Agrotis segetum. The sequence goes on from JAQSVV010000062.1 coordinate 782,331, forward strand.
GAAGTATAGTTGCATCACGGATAAAAACCTGGATATCGATGGCACAAGAACGTGGGCATTGACACCACACACACACCTATTTTCAGGACACATAGGTTAAGAGCAACTATTGTATTCTCGTTTAAGCACCTATCGATATTACGAGTAGCTCAATCGAGAACAGAAATAAACATAATTCAAATCAAGAGAAAGAAACAAAGAAAATAATTTATTTGGCAAGCCTTATGCTCACAATTTTAAAATTAAAAAGTTAAGAGAATACAAAAAAAAATATAGGTTCCGTGTGCCTCACGGCTGTGCCAAATAGGCTCAGTTCAGCATAAAGCCAGGCCACATGACAGGGAGCCTGACGCTGACACAGAGAGGCTATGTTATCCAATAGTGGCAAAATCATTTCGCAGATGACAACCACGACTAGCCCCAAATTACGTTTGTCTTGTTTACTTATAGCCTAGTCTTTATTCTTAGAGAACCAGCCGTGATATAATGTTTATTACTAATTATAACGCTATTACCGTGTAATTACCGTTTATAATAATGCGGTAAAAGTAATAAGTATTACGCTGTTTTTTGCTGTGAAACGTCTCTGATAAATTGTGACAAATTGTTTGTAGCTATGGTTATGACAGTAAATGGGTAGTGAGGAATTATTGTAAGGAATAATTTAATGTAATGAGTTTTCTAATTGGATTAAGTTGTTTGTTTATGAAACACGCACCGGTTTGTGGCTGAGTATGCACGTGTCCAACAGAAAACTAGAAAGGAAAAGTGGTTTCTTTGTTTTAAAAGTTTTACCTACGTCTTAGGATAAAAAAAACCAGATACGTGTTCGAAACATAGCGTAAACGTTTTTAGTGAAGCCACATTTTATATTTATGTGTCAGTGAGCACACATTTTTTTTTCCTTAGAGATGTTCTCTTGTTTTACAGAGGAATCAAACGACGCGGACGGGGGTAGTAATTAAAATAAAGTTAGTGAATAATAATATTTATCTGTCACGAATTAACTATTGCAAGACACAATAAATTATGAAGAAATAGCAGCAGCATAAATAACAGCATTGGGCCAGTCAAGACTTAAGCCTACAGTGGACTTTCAGCAATGACATTTATGCAAAAAAACAAAAAAGTATTGAACTGAAATAAGCTCTTGGAAAACCTTAGTTATGTAATGCTGAATCAGTTTTATACCAATTTACCTTTACCTGACCTTACGGTCACGGTGAAAGCTATAGTTGTCTAATAAACACAAGATATACGTTCAGAAACAGTTAAGCACTTCCCGAACTCCATATTCAAAATAACAGAACATTAAATAACCAACTCCAATAAACTAGAAAATTGAATCCGTTAAATAGCAAGTTCTAAATTGGCATTTATACCCATCATTGGTATTGTAGGTTCAGCTTCAAACTGAAAACCAGACATAACTCTTATTCATAATAAATCAAAAGATTTTGCAATGGAGCCTATAACCACCAGGATTATTAAAACAACTAGCTATTGCCTATTGGTCTAGTGGTTAGTAACCCTGACTGCTATGCCGGAGGTCGTGGGTTCGTTTCCCGCCCAGGACAAATGTTTGTGTGATGAGCACTATCAGTTGTTCTGTGTCTGGGTGTAATTTATCTATAATATGTTTGTGTTTAGGAAATAAGAATGTTTATCAGTTGTTCAGTACCTATATCACAAGATCTGCTTAGCTTGGGACTAGATGGCGTTGTGTGATAGTTGTGGAATATTATTATTATTATTTCCCGAGGTTTCACCCCTGCAGCTCAGCTTATATTGGTCGTAGCGTGATGGTTTAAAGCGTATAGCATTCAATAAATTATCTATCCAGTACAAAAACGATTTTTCAATTCAGACTAGCAGTTTCTGAGATTTTTGGGTTTAACCAAAGATACTCTTCAGCTTTCTAATATTAGTTATAGATAATTTTTGATATTCAATTAAAGTCGTATGATGGATCACCGTGCTATGCCTTCGTAAATATCACTGGTGCTTCCGTAATGCTCTATATTGTGATTGATGATACCAGAACACGATTTGATGATGAATGATTAGGGAATTATGATTTAGTTTGTAGGTTGGTCTAATTGTGAGAGTAGGCTTCACCAAGTTCATTTGAAAATGACCTAGTGTAGGTCGTATTAAAATTATTGCGAGACAAATTCTTTTGTTTTTGGTAAAATGTTTTGGTCGTCGTAATACGTCGTTCATTGTTAACTAAAAATATATTGTAGGTCTCAGATCAAAGAAATAGGCAAAGAAATAGAACGCTCAGAACACGCGAGTGTCTCCTCTCCACCAAAGTTGATACAAAATCAAATAGAATTACATAACATAATGTTTTCTTTGTTTTTGAGAACAACTTTTACGATGGTTAAACGAGACGACATATTTTGGCAAAAAACAACAACAACGGGCAGCTTAGTACGACGCGTAGCTTGGTACTGTCGTGACTTTGTATTCGATTTTGATTTTGTATTAACTTTGGTGGACCCACTAGCGTGTTCTGAGCGCTCTATCTGCCTATTTCTTTGATCTGAGTTGTAGGTATTAACTTTATCTTATATTAGCTGTTGCCAGCGGCTTCACCCGCTAAAACTCGAAAATTATCCCACGGGAACATAAAATCGGGATAAAAACTTTCGCCTTTATAATAGTAGTAGGATCTTCTTAATACTCGTACATGCAACTTACCTTAGATTCGTGCTCTTTAAAAGGTTAACATCTCAATGAAACGTTTTTTATTTACTTATGAATGGATGAGGCAAATGCATAATTATACAGTTGACTTTCTTTGGTTTCTGCCATTTCTTAGAAAAATGCATATGTTTGAAACTTGTTCATTGTAGTTCCGGTAATTTAAAATAACAAAATTCAGTAGCAATCTCGTCTCAGTGAATATCAAACTAAAATAGAAGTATTTTTATCAGATGTTGACTTAGTTTAGAAAACGAATGAGTCTTCAAAAAAACCTTGATCAAGAGCATTATCCATAACATTTAATACTGTTTACTCCTTGTAGGACAAATTAATATAAATATTAATTGATTCTTCATAACATCCACCGCTAAAGGCAAGCCAAGTCTCCCAATACGAACACGCTCTATTTAAAAGTTAATTATTATATTTTTTCTTATTACACCGTCATTACGGAGCTACCGTCAATTAAAATGTAATGAAATCACGGATACGGCTCTATTTGTTTTTTTATTGTGACTTAAATGAGGCATAAGTAATTATGGATTAGTTTGTATGTTTCTGAGTTATCATAATCAGATAAAAGGTCAGTCTGACACAACAATTTGATGATGCAGCTTTTTGAAAACACCTAAATCATGTCTTACCAAGAATTCAAAGATATGTGACGTTTTCCAACCCACACTGTAACCGTGTCGGGCATAATATGGATAAATGGATTAAGACATCTTGCCCTCACTATAGGCTGATGATACTGAAATTTAATATTTCTTCCCAACTCTCATTTAGCTAAGGGTACTGACCTATGTTTTTTTTTATTAACCCCCTTATTAATAAACGTGGACTAAAGTTACAACCAGGATAATCCTCGAATTAACCATACATATTTTAATTGTATTTTTGTATTTATTACAAGGAATAATTTAAAAACGATGATTTTTTCAAGAAGTTGAAGTCCTATTTATTTATTCCTTATCCTTTGGCTATCATAAACGAACCGTACTACACAGACACATTAGTATTTCTCCCTCGTCGTAATCTACTTTTATCAGTATCTATAAAAACTATATCAGCTGCAGTTAGTGCAAAAACTAGCGAACGTTGCGCGTGCGCTAGCAAACTTGTCAATCTGCGACGACTAGTTGACTGCATGATCTTATCATGAGATACTTTTTTTGCTGTATAGCCCATGCCGTCCCATTGTTGAGAAATATCTCCACAAAGTCTTTTCGCGACCTCAAAACATTTCTCCCAATATGTGTGCTCAATTGTTAATTTGAAGGAAAACAATTGTTTTTCTTTCGTACACTAGTGGTACTTCTTTATTTTTTCATACATTCACGTACGCAGTAAATAAAATACAAGAATCTTGTAATAAAGGCCTCTGATCTGCATGATTTCTGGACTTTAGAAGAGAGAGTGACTTTAAGTTTATAAAAAAACATGTTATCGTTTCATTAATTATTATCATTTCAAATGTAAAAATTATTATTTAATTTCAGCACAATTTTTAAGACATAAAAAAACTGCATGTTTCAGAACGTTCGTGATCGATATTCAAATGATTATACTACATCCATTTTTAAAAGTGTGTCCTCGGCTTTACAGAGCCCATTTAGGGCGCAAGCAGGTTTTTGCCTAGATCCAATATTTCTTATGCACCCGAGATATAAACTGCTTCTGTATCGGAATTATTACATACTAATACATTTGCAAAAAATATTGATCTAAGTATTATTCTAAATATTAATTAAACTATATAAATATAATAATACTAAATTAAAATAAAACTAAACTATTAAAGAGCATCGAAAAATTCATCCTCAACGCTGTCAGCTGGTAATGTGCCCAAGAGACTGGCGGCGTTGCCTCTTTGAATGGCAATACTTAGCCTCTGGCCAAGGTAAAAGCCAGCTCTTGGGTCACGGGAAGCGTCAACAAGTCTTTTAGCGATATCTCTGTAGAGACTGTGAGCACTCGGACCCCATGGCCCTATAGTTTCAACCCCAAACGGCTCAAATATATAGTTACCACTAAGGTTGCTATATTTACGCCGCTTGAGGTTTTCAGCAACCGCAGCAGCAGAGCCAGCAGAGCACGATGAACTTGGTAGATGGGATGGCGCAAGAGTATCGACACAGGTAGCGTCCCATACTAAAGGCCTACCCATCTTCCAAGGAAACAGAGACATACCGTCCGGTCTCTTGCCATCGTCGCGTGCCAAGCCGTTGGGTTCTAAAACAGCTGGAACGCCGACGGTAACAAGAGCTCGTCGAATAATAATAATAATAATAATAATAATAATAATAATAATAATATTCCACAACTATCACACAACGCCATCTAGTCCCAAGCTAAGCAGAGCTTGTGTTATGGGTACTAGACAACTGATAAACATACTTATATATTTCTAAATACATACATATTATAGATAAATTACACCCAGACACAGAACAAATGATCGTGCTCATCACACAAACATTTGTCCTGGGTGGGAATCGAACCCACGACCTCCGGCATAGCAGTCAGGGTCACTAACCACTAGACCAACAGGCCAGTCAATAATGTCGTTTATGTTCGCGTGGCGCGCAAAACGGCCCGCGCTGCGGCCGCAAGACAGGCCATGGTGTCCGAGGCTGTTGACGGCTTCCCCACAGTGACAGCGATGAGGAGAGCAGAGTGGGGATCCTAAACGGAGAGCAACAGCGAGCCGGAAGGTGGTGTCGTCGAGTGAGGTACCAATGCTCGACGACGGCAGTGCGTGAAGCCAAAGACCCGACTCCCACCTACCCACAGCCAGTAGGCGCGCACGCTCAGCAGTAGTAGCAGATGTGTTCAGTAAGTTATTCTGAACTACACTGCAGAGCGGCTCATCCCACTGTCTCTGGGAAGATGGATTGCCGGGTATATCGGAATTCGGGCAAGCGATTTTCCAAGCGTCCAAAGCCTCCAAGAAGCAAGGCACATCGAAATCAGTTAGTGTGGAAGCCAGGATATTCCTAACTAATTTTTCAGTGCCGTGCACAGAAGAAATAAACGCCGGTAAGCTGATACTGGAAATTTTGCGAACGCCGAGACCACCCATGCGAATGGGAAGAGTAGATTGAATCCAAGCTCGGTCGTCCAAAGCCACATTTAAAATGGATGAAAGTGTTTCTCTGATAATGACGTCAATTTTGTCCAAAAGATGATTGAACTTCCATAAATGGGAAGCACGAAGGAAATATATCAATTTGGGGCCGAAACAACAATAGCGAATTAGAGTAATGGCCGAATGCATGTTAATTTCAAGCAATCTATCTGAAATATCAAGAAAATTTTGAATTTTTTCATCAATGAAGTCAGGAAAAGAATTTTCAAAAATTGGGGACCCCAGGAGGCGAAGAGACAATTTGTCAATAATTTTGATGTCTGGGGCTATTGAGTTGAATTTAGGAATTGTTAATTGTCTGTCGGTGCTGTCCGTTAAAAAAGTTCACATTTCGAAAGGTTGAGGTCTAAGCCAATGGAATGAAGTTCATTCTTCAAAAAAATTAGGTCATTCAGAACGGTGTCAACATCGCCACCCAAGGTCCCATCATCGAGGTACCAAACGTTGAATTTAGAATTTAGCTGTCGAACAATGGGGTGAATAGCCAAGCTGAAAATCACTGGCCCGAGGGGGTCACCTTGTTGACAGCCAACAGCAGATTCTAAAAGGTTGTCTCGATACAGTAATTTAGATGGGTGCCTATAACACTGCCAAAGAAAACTATAAATTTGGGGTAATTCTTTTTTAGTTTCAGCCAACAAGGTGTCCCTGTTAACCGAATTGAAGGCATTCTTAATGTCAACCTTCAAGATGACCTCACCTTTGCCAGAATTTAGGTAGGTCGACAAAGCGTGTACGGCAGCCTCACAGCCCCCTTTAGAGCCGTAACCTAGCTGCAGGGGCTGAAATTTATCCGAAACAGCCTCACCAAAAAATTTGCAGCAAATCTTGGCTGCCATACGACGGTAGGTTGTTCCCACGGCAATGGGGCGAATACCGCCATCCCTCTTGCGCAGGGCACATAAATTTGCCCCGTACAGAACGTCGATGACAGACTCGCTCACATTGCCGGAGAGCATGAGGTTAATCAGAGCCGTAAGCTCCCTCAACAACGACTCACCAGCTTCCCCGGCGCCCAAGCAGATAAGATCCTTAAGGTGTTGGGGACTTAGGCCGTCGAGGCCGCCGGCGGAGCCGCTTCGGAAGGAGCAAACGGCTGAGATCACCTCTCGACCTGTAACGGTGAGGCAGTGAATGTCCTGGTCAGGAGGGTCGGGAAAGGAAAGGTCATCAGCTGGCGCAGGGTGTTTAGACTCCAGGGCTGCCAGTGTATCTGGAGAACACGGTGCCAGCACATCGCTGCTGAAGAGAATCCTGGCTGCACCACTTATGTCACCTTCCCCTAACTTAGATTCCACCAAGTGGGATATGTTTCTAGCGTTATTAAAGCTCTGAGTCAGTAATTTGGGATCGAAATGAGCCGAAACGTTACAGTTTTCTTTAATTTGAGAAGTTAAAGTTTTTTTGGTTGCCAAATTTTTTTGAACGTGGAGAATTCTGTAAGGGAAGGTGAGCAGTTTTACCCAAGCACTAAGCGAGTTCTCCCGGACCGCAAGGCGGACACAACCAGCCAAAGTTTGTGCAACAAGAGGTCTGGCGCCTCGGGGAACTCGCTTTAATATAGGGACAGAATTTTTGAATTTTGAAAGTATTTTCCAAAGTGGGTCAGAACAGGTTGTTGTTTGTGTTGTAGGAGGAGAGGGTAAGACAGGGTCTGAAGTTGGTACATTTTGCGGTTTGTGCGCTTTACCAATATGAACGTTCAGACCCCGCTTACCTTTAAAAAATCGTGCCTGGGAACAAAGTGGGCATCTCTCCAGGGATGTCAGCGATGTTGAAGATTGACATGCACTATCACCTACCACATCACTGCTGCTACAACTCATGAGTTATTGAAAAGAAAAGGGCTTAAAAATAAATATAATTAATTAAGATACTTATAAAAAACTAAATTGAAATAAACACACGAAAGTAACTGGAATATAAAGGAACTAAAACAAAGATGAACACTAAAACGGTAGTCAGGAGCAGTATCACTGTTGGATTCACAAAGACACGGCTGCAGGTGTCGCACTTCGGAGCACGGCGCGGCGCTGCGAGCTCAGCGACACACGGCACCGGCTGCACACACGTCACACCAAAAGTCGCGAGCTGGCCGACTACAAGCCCTTGCTGCATGTATATGATTCTTCGTCGAGCTTCTTCTTTATTTCGAGTCAGACATTAAACTACTGGCGGTCACCATCGTTTTATTTATGGGGTCACGTTTGACCAAAGCGCATACTCCATCTTTATAGGTGGCACCAAGTCAAATTGTGGAGTATATTTAATAGCGATTCACATCGGAATATAATCAATTTCACAAAAATAATTTTGGTGTTGAAAAAATTTAAGTGTCATGCCGTTGACATGACAATTATTTTTTTATACATACTAATGAATATACATAAATGGGCTACGTTTTTGTAATAGACAAATAATGATTTTGTAGGTACAGTTCCAGTAATGAAAGGAGGGTCGTGCAGCTCTTTTCTGGATACCGAGACCCTGAAACGCAAAGTGCAATCGAATGAACTAAATTCACTCTTAGTCCGTAAGACTCTGATGACCCCTTCCTCTGACTATGACTAGCTTAGTGCTCTCACTACTCTGCCTACATAAGCCTCCTCTCTGTGAAAAGGAGTGAGATGTAATCACCCACGCAGGCCCAGTGAAGGTTGGTAGATGATACAATTATGTCTTTGAATGTTTGGTTCTAGGCCATGAACTGAAATATTCTGATGATTTTACCACCCAAAAAAGGAAACTGCGCATGCGAGGAAACTTGCAGCTCAGTATCAAAAGCTACATAAAAATGTTGATTAAAATCATAATGAGGATGTTTACAATACTTCACAATTACGTTCTCTTTGACTCAGTACCCTCATATCGCATCATCTCATAAAGTCATCGATACAAAGTAAATGTCACTTAGCTGATTATTTTGAAGGACGTCAACGCAGTGCCGGATTAAGACAGTAACAAGAATAGGAATATATACGGGGCTCGCGCATAAAAAGAGCCCACGTACACAAAAAACGGGGCCAAAAATAAAATACTCACCGTCTTACCGTTGAACACTTGTCTTGTCTAAAAAAATTGACAACGTCAAAACGACATTTCTCCTTGATATAAGGGTTGTTTTTGCAGTAACACTTTTTTTGTTCAGACGCCAGCACATCAAGCTACCACAATACCAAATTATCACAAGAGTAGAAGGTTAAGGTTTGAATGGTAAAATCTGATAGATTCGGGTAGGTTGACCTGCTGGCGTCTGTACAAGCGTTCAACGGTCGTTTATCTTTTTTGTGGTAAGGCGGTCGTTATTTCTGTTTGTTAGTTTCTTGATCAAATATCTTGCTGCCCCTAACCTATATTACCTTGGGGTTTCCACAACGCGTTCTCTTCCTTTCTTCCATTCACAGACAAAAAAAAGTTTAGTAAAGTCTGGTCAATACCTACCATATTATTGAATATTAAATTGTATTTTTTCAACATAAATATTCAAAAGAATTCAATACTCTGCTCAAAAAAAGGACCCCTTAGAAGAATTTTATTTGCTAAGGGCCTCGCGAATCGTTAATCCGGCACTGCACCAACACGATCGGCGAACGATATACTTAATAAAAATAATCATAAAATATAATAGGGCCATCATATTTAAAATAAATATCAGCTCATTATCACAATATTACAGTCTTTCCGAGGTTCTGACGATGTAATCTTCCCGTGCCGTATAAGGCGGGGTTCAAACGGTACAAATTAGATATAGGTCAGTTCCAGTCAGCGGAGGGGCTTGATCTAGACTTTAACCTTTGAACGATACGAAAGGATAGCGGAAGGTACTGGCAACTAAGAAACTAAAGTGATGTGAAATCTTGAAATACAAAAAAGTCGATCATCAAGATGTAAAGAGGTTGACATAACCCACTCATCATCTTGGTCAGAATATTATTATAACAGATTTTTTCGGTAATTTTTTAGTAACCTCTCAATTTTTACGTTTTACTCGTCTGTCGTGATAATTCTATGATTGCTTTTAACCCTATACTTGACATGGTGCACTTAAATGCACATTGAATTCAGATTTTTTTTTAAACAAAACATTACATCGAATCGTTTTAATTATAACTCCAAGTGATTTCCTATACGTCTGTTTATGTGAGAAAAAGAAATCTATAATTGTCTGGCTCACACTTTGTCAGTGGTGAACAAAATGGCGAACCGTCCGTCAGAGCCTGTGCATTGCTCTGTAAGTATCGTATTTTATCTCACTTAGATAAAATTAAATGTATGAATTTGATATAATTTTACTTTATGCAAGCTTTACGCAATAGTCTGTTTATATTATTTCTTTGATATCTTTTTTGCATATAGCGTAATTCACGATTTTTGTAAGGTGTGCATTTAAATACACACTGCCTGGTGCAGTGTGAATGACAATTTATTTGTTGTGTATATTTAAATGCACACTGCCAACGTCATAGATGGTTACTACTTGTGAATGTTGTGTTATAAATGCTGTGCTACTACATACTCGAGCCTTTCCTCAGACAGAGTTTTTTTTATAATGCATGACAACAATTCGTATCACACTTTCCACCATATTCCTTTGCTTTAGCTTGCAATACTTTTATTTCAGATGATTAGAAGTTGAAATTTCTAGCGTTGGTGCCTAAATGTGGAGCTAAGTCTGATGTAGAATCTTGCGAATCTATGGAAAATGCATTCCAGATGTGTGTCTCATCAAGATGTCTCCGAAGACGGGTGCCCGGACCCAAAAAATGGGTCCTCACTCCACAAGTTGTTCATTCGTGTTTCACTATCTAGCCTAAAATGAGTTTCTGCGCTACTTTTTACTGCTCCCTCGGTGGGAGGAAGATAAGAAATATCAAGCATCATGGTGTCCACCGAATTCAAGAATCACTTATAGGTACTTCTGGGCATTGAGGGAGGCTTTTTAGCTGGAGGCCCATTCCACCTCAAGATGTAGGTTTCACTTGACTTTGTTCATCTAAAGTAGTGAAGGGAGGGTCTCAAATGACTGCTGCTGGTTTCTGGATCTTTTGCGATATAAAATACAACTTTCCAAACGCAAACGTATTTAAGTTTTTCACATTGATACATACTTAGATAGACATGTAAGAAAACGTTGATCTCAGAGCATTAGGACTGAATACTGTAATAAATAGTAATAGAAAAAATGTTTTACTATGTCCATATCGTAACTATAACGAACCAAGATCCTAATGAATTTCAAATTGTTTTGATATTTTTCGAGAATAATGTTATTTTTATGTTATTGTTTCTTTTTTAGATTAGTGATTACATGGCAGTGTGCATGTAAAGACACAGTTTTCTTTGTATTTTTTTTCTTGTGAGCTTGGCAGTGTGCACTTGAAGACACATAATATATCCTGAAAACTGAAATTCAGAGATTTTTTGTTTTATTTTTCCTGACATCCTTATGATCCAATTAACATAAGGAACTAGTAAAAGTTAATTTTTCTTAAGGTAAAATTCTCTGCCAAGTATAGGGTTAATGGATAATATCAACAAAAGGGCCTTCGCGCCTTTTAAGCCGTAAAAACGTTACATTCTAAAGCATACTCCTGATTAACGGCTGGGTGTAAAGATTGAAAAAAAATATATGTCGAATGTATATTCATGTACAACAATGTGAGTAAATTTTATTTTCGTATGACAAATAGTTGAACTGTAAAAAAATATTTAACAACACGCTATTTTGTTCAAATAAATGCTCACTCCTTCTAAACGGCTTCTTTTATTTAAAATGTTTTTGAATAGATCAATCGGTGGTAAAATTTACTACAATCTGAGTAGCGCTCATGTAAATCAGTCAATATTTTACAAAGAATATGTTGAAAATTGAGATTTCCACATATAAAAACCGGACGAAGGCGGGTTTTTGCAGCTGTTTCTGCCTAGCTGCATAGTCTATGATATCATTTTGAGGTATCGCGGTATGCTCGGGACATATTAATATGTGCGGTGAAGATATGAAAATGTGCGTTTAGCTCCGTCTGGATGTTCAAGGTCATTGAGGGTACTATGCGCCTTAATATCTTAAATATAACATAGGTATTCGAAAAGCAGCCCATAACATGCACTTTTTGTGTGCTTATTAAATACAAATATTACCTTCAGGGTTTGTTTTATAAAGACCTCAACAGACTACCTGACTCATCGCTGAAGTTGGCTTCTCCTTTTTGTGTGTTTTTATAAGCAACAAAACCAACTTTTGTTCAACTTGAATGTGGTCCAATTGAAAATAACAGAGGAAGAGACTTTTCCTATGTTTAAGGATCTGCGCGGCATGCGGTCGGCGAGTAATGGGCGACTCGCTGTCCGACCCTGGACCATGCCCGGGTCGACGGCGCGTCGTGTTCCACTCGCGCCTCAAAGAGTGTCAGCATTATGACGGCGCCCCTCTATTGAGGGGCAAATCCTGCCGGGGTCGCGAGACTAACGTTTTACCGTGACCCCGAAGCACAAAGGCCTATTGAAGGACCTATGGATTTTAGTCAGTGCGAGACTGACAGTCCCTCCCGCCCTGCCCTAGATGAGAGGACTCATTGAAACAAAATGTTTAAGGATCTAACTATGTTTCTATCCACCTTTTCATAGATCCTTGTGTCAGCCGTGAGAAATAGCGCGTTCGTGGTCCGTCCCATCCAGTTTAGTGAATCGGGCGATATCGCTCAAGCGCTTATGATCGCCGATCTGCCGATCGTTGATTTATTCTCAATCGCCGCGAATGTCTCACGAACCACGTGATTCTGTGGCACGACATTGTTTTCGAGATTTAGTGCATTTTCTTGTAGTTTAGGTTTTGTATTGTATTTTGGACTATCTTTCTTTATTTGATAGTCATTGGAGATGCTTTACTCTATAATCCTATAATAATAATAATAATTTGTTTTATTAAGACAACAAAAGGGCCACACTGACATACAAACGAAAATCACATACACTCAACAGAACAAAACAAAAAGGGTGTTGAACAAAATAACAATTTTATCTTACAAGCCTATGTTATTTTTTCTTAAATACGAAATATTTCTTAAATATTAATAGGTATGATGTTAGTAACAATTTGGCTTATACTATAGATGCTAGTAAGTAAGTCCAAGTCTAACAACCAGTCTTACCATGGAGTATGGTATTACCCAGTTACTGGGTTGTGGAGGTCCGATAGGCAGTCGCTCCACGTAAAATACATACTGATATTCATCTGCATCTAGTTCGACTGGAAGCCGACCCCAATATAGTTGGGAAAAGGCAGGCAGATGATGACTATAGATGCTAATACTTATAGTGTTATGTCTATCGTTATCGTAAATGTACCACCTACAATCCTTAAAAGGACGAGTAGTCTAATTTCTACTTACAACATACCTTTTTTGAAACAACCTCTCTGTATAAACGTCGTACTCCTTGAAACGGGTTTGAGTCATCGTGGTGAGAAGATTCGTCAGCTGGACTCAGCCTTACCTAGAGCTGGAAGTCTCTCAATTGATTCTGAGCTCAGGTGGCCGCTGTAAAAATAATCTGGCCAATTGGGGAATACTCGACCCATTTCAAAGACAATGCCAGTATTGAGCCTCCCCTGCAAGATATACCCCACCTAATTTTCTGCCCATCCTGCTTAATTACATACACCATTCAGGATTTGAACGGGGCAAATGACAGAGCTGTTTTTTTTTAACCTGGCAGTATCATCAAATCAGTCCTCCCACCCCGGGCAGGGCGGGAGAGACTGTCAGGCTTGTACTGACTAAAATCCATGGTGTCCTTCAATAGCCCTTTATGTTTCGGGGTACATTTACCTCGAAACATAAAGGGCTATTGAAGGGATTGTGGATTTTAAGAATCTCTGTAAGTGGCTCTGTCATTACAGAGCTGTTAGGGTAGGTATTTTCCAACACAGCTCTATCATTTTCCTCGTATTGATATATGACACAAATTGATCGTATACGATACAATTTGACTCCATCAACACGCAAAGAAGAAGTCATTCAAATCATTACCTACTGATATACCTACTTACTTCTTAATTGAAGTATACATGGAAACCCTGTGTTTATCCAACTTTCAGCACTCGTTTGTATCACGCCTTACAATTTACCTCAATCACATCGCGAAATCATTCACAAAATAAAATGGTTGCCACTTCCTAGCAATAACCATTCAGAAAACATTAATACCTTTTACAACCAAACTCAATTTCAAAATGAAGTAATAAAATTAAGTGCTACACTTGAAAATTTAACTCAATTTGTGTAATGTACTCTACGAACCGATCTGAACAATTATTAGTAACAATATATTTTCGTTTACTAAAACTGATATGGGTTCACGAGTAGTTATTTGGCGAAATATAATGTCCTCTTAAATGTTACGGCTCCAGTTAACATTTATGACACTTAATTTTGTCGGATAATATGCGATACATTGGTAGCGTAATAATAAAATCGTGTAACGATACGCTTGGGGTGTTGGTGTGTGGTTTTTGTATAAGCGATGAGCGGTGAGCGGAGCGAGTTATCAAGGTCGGTTGTAACAGTTCCTTGTCACTTCCCACTTTCAGTCTTTATGAGCTATAGAAAACAGGAGCAGTTTGTGTCACTGCCATCAGAATTCGTGCCAACACGGGATTTTTTCTTAAATATTTTTGGAAATACAACCGTTCACAGGATCTATTAAACAGCTGTTCAAGTCTTGCGAGTGCGTCGAACATTATCCATACTTATTTTTTTACATTTTAATAACCCTACTTTTTTTGTTTGTAGCTTTATTTCCTCGGAACAGCTACTCCACGATTTATATACTTATGTTTTTAAACCATGCTCCGTTCAAAACACTTCGCACAGCTTCTTACCTCTGCTAAACACCGCTACATCTCTTCCATTGGGCCACTCAACACGCGAAAAAATATAAAATTTTATGCTCTGCTTCGCGATCGGACGGGTCGTTTCAGCACATAGTAAGTGTTATTGCTTAATTTCACTATCGTATCAATCTCGGGGATCGTGTAAAGACCCCTTTATGTAGAGCGAATATGGGGAAACGTTTGCAAGGTAATGAGATGGTCGCCCATTTATTCTTACCTCGTAACAATTATCTTACTGTTTTTTTTTAACAAGAAATGATGCCAGAAAAAAATGAAAGGTCGGGCCAAAAAATTTTGTAGTGACACAAAGTTGCATTATTATCGAACAATTAATTAAATTTTAATTTGCAAGTTGAAGTGGCAATGGGCAGGCCGCAACGCTCGTAGAACTGACAACCGATGAGGAAGAAAAGTTCTCGAGTGGCGACCACGAGCCGATAGACGCAGCGTAGGCAGGCCTCCCACTATGCACTATGAGCACTTGTTGTCGACGACTATAATGTGAAATAAAAATATTTGATTTTGATTTTGATACGAGTATGTGGACCGACGACATCGTGAGGGTCGCGGGCAGCCGATGGATGCAAGTGGCGTTCGGCGTGGCGGTCTAAGGGGGAGGCCTATGTTCAGCAGTGGACGTCTTCCGGCTGATGATGATGATGATTATCATACATACTTTTATATCATACGTCTGTTCTTATTGCTAGAACGTAGGCCTCCTCTATATTAAAAGGAGTGGGACATTACTTTCATACATTATGATAAAGGTATGCATGACGTCATAAAATGGCCCCAGCACAGTTTCGTTCTCTTCATTGCTAATGTAATTAGTGAGGATGACAATTTCGCAACACAAAACACGAGCCCCTGTGGCCTAATGGATAAGGCATCGGCCTCCTAAGCCGGGGATTGTGGGTTCGAGTCCCACCAGGGGTAGAATTTTTCTTTTTGTTTACATTAGAAGGCAGGTGCTTTGATTATTTCTACGTTTTATATTATGTTCTTGTTGTTAACAACGAAATGATTTATTTATTTCAAACCAACTCTGTTAGTATTCCTTGACAACCGTCACGCGAAAACTGTTTATTTGCAACGTTTTCACACAGAAACCGCTGAACTGATTTTCATGGGTTTTGGTATAGAGATAGACGAGACCAACCAGACCGGGTAAACCTCTATTGTGTCCTCCTGGCGGTCGACACCACTGGTGGTGATACCCGGAACAAAGTGGCATTCTATCAAAAGTTAAAAATGAACTCAAAAACTTATGACGGGACACTGTAGGTCTTCCCTTAGACATTTCGAGGCCGACAGCCCATCTGGCCACTGGCAATTCCAAGTACAAACATTAAATTAAAAATTCGTTTACCCACAATATTAAATCATTCGATTTCATATCGTAAATCGTACCGAATCGAATCGGTACCAAAAACGATTCGATTCAATCGAGACTTGATTGTGATATGTTATTGTTCGAATGTTGTAACTTTTGTTGTCACTTTCCTTGTAATAATTCTAGTGAATATTTTGGCAAGCGTTGGGCAACTGAATAAGTTATGTTTCAGGAAAGGTCGTTCTGTAATTATTGCTCGATTTGGTCCTCTTTGTAAAGGGCGTCCTTGAAAATTTTCATATTTTTACTTATGTAGTGACTTTCAAAAGGTTTTACGCTTATTGACATACTATGTCTACTGACTAGTGACTAGTTAGGGAACAGTGGATAAGACGGGGACGCGAGGGCAAACTTAACACAATTACTAACGTAGCGCAAGCGCTAACAGGACGCCATTTTTGTTAATGACCGCTTCCAAATAACGTCCTGTTGGCGCTTACGCTACGTTAGTGTTGTGTACTACGTAAGTTTGCTTGAAGTGTATTATGTCTCCATTATACTTCCCGTCCCCGTCTTATACACTGTTAGTATAACGGAAATCACTAAAACGACTGCTTACTTTATATACACTCAGTCACGAAATTGTACGTTTTCCAATTTATTTCTTACTCAAAACAATAATTACGACAATGACGCCATTGATTAAGAAATATACAATAATTTATACCTACAACTTCAGGCCTTGGTAAAAGTCCTACTAAACTACATCACAGTCACTTCCGTTACATATACGGGTTCCGTTCATATTTATTTGTCCACCAAGCTCTTAAAGTATCAACATTAACATATTTTGTCATGTTTTATTGGCACTTCACACCAGTTTCGCCTTACGGGGTAAACGGAACCACTAGTTCTGTCAGTTTGTATTTACTGGGAAGTAAATCAGTGTGGCATGCTGGTAGATTGTTTATTTTATTGATAATCTGAGTTACTATAAAATTACAGCACTTACAAGTTGCCAGTTTTATTTTTCTTTTCACTTATTTATTTCATTTTACTTTTTCTTTATAAAAAAAATTAAAAGTAGTCTATAAGTATCAGGAACGTGGTCCGGGCCACCGGTGGTCAAGGCTCTTGAAAGAGAAACCTCCTAACAATACGCACCGTGACCAGTAGTACTGCCTTCTGAAACAAGTGCTTGATCTAGCCAAGCGAGAGCCTCCTAAGATGTCAAAATTATTCAGTTTTATTTTCATTGTAAGCTTGATAGAAATATCTATAAATAATCTATGGTAGATAGAATCCATATCAAAGCATGAAGTCCTGAGAAAAAATCGTGGTACTACATTTTCTAATGCATTTTGATGTAATGATTTAGACACTAGTGCCACGTCAAAAGGAATTGTCGTTGTCGTGTCGCAGACTCTCTATGAAAATTTGAACCTAAATGTGATACATAACCTAATAAAATTATAAGTTGGACTTTCAACTTATTAAGCAATTTGATCTATACTAATTACTATACGTGAAATGCTTAGATCACTGGCCTTTTTAACTAAATCATTAATCAAATTAGATGTGGTATTTTTTAATTAATCAACAGCTTTACGTTTTATTCTTCCATTGTCATCAATTTAATAAAAAAGTGATTTAAAAAAGAGAGAAAGACAAATTAATATAAAACGCAAATGGTGAAAATAAAATCAATTTTTAACAAAAAAAAAAAATATGAACAATACTCTTTCTCGCGGTTAAAGAAATTGAACTACAATTCGGAGGTTTTACATAATATCTTCACGCCAATTGGCAAGTTTTTATGTATGAAACACTGAAATTCCTCTCCCGATCCAAGTTTTTCTTACACATTTTCGTAGCTCCTCGTCCGTCTCTAAGTAAGGTTTTTATAAATAAATTCTTGAGTAAAAATGTCGGTTTCTGAGCAAGGTGAGAAATGCCCTCTAAACTAATAAGTGTCGAGTATTTCCGTAATTACCACCTTATAGCGATAGATATAGGGCGCACAACTCACGTGTGTTAAGGGCAAGTCAGACAAAGTATTCGTCTATAAAATATTATGATTTTACACATACTTCTTTCGCTCTGACCGTCAAGTCTCAGACGACGAAATTAATTACTAGAATATTATAGTACATGCTTCTGCCCGGCGTTTTAACCACGTTATGTTAGGCGTCAGGCCCTATGGAAGCCCCGTCAGTTCCCTTGGGGAACGCGGGGAACACGTGTCGACTTAACGTCGAATTAACCTCGCAATGTCCAATGCCCTGGACGCCCTGAGATTGAGCATGTTCTCTCCCTACCTTGTTTCGACTTCTACTAAATAATAATAATAAATAATAATATAATAAATAAATAATAACTGCATTTTTTTTCCAGTATAATATTACAAAAACGTAGTCGAAAAAATTAAATATCCACATTTAAACCCTGCTGCCATTCCTTAATAACATACTTTCCTAACATTCGCATCGACTCTTCATTAGTTGTGTCTTCACCTTAACTCAAAGAATTTACCACGCGAATAAAATAAAGGTGAGAATTGTCTCACTTCCATTAACTTTTCTACGTGATCCAAGTAAATTGATCGTTCTACATATCTACACACATCCTAAGGAAATAAATAAACCACGGTAAAAAATATTAATCGTTCGATTGATCTCAGTATGGTAAATATCCTTCTTGATTCGGTAAGCTTTTACTTTTTATACGAAGTTTAGGGTGAAATATAGAGCGCAAAAATGTCAGTTGTTTTCTTTAGAAGGTATGATATTTGCAGTATTTTTGCTTAATCCAGGATTATTGGGTGTGACTTTTATGGGAGTTACTCAAGGTGTAGAACCGTCTCCGAACAATCCATCAGCTCCTAAGCTATAACGAACAGAATTAAGACAGTTATGGATAAGTGTTATTTAGGAGTTTTTTTTTGTCGTAAATGCGGTTTGTAATTTAAAGTCTGTTACAATAATTGCCGCATAAAGAAATTAACTACATCGATGTTTATTTGATTTGAAACGGGAAAAGTCATGATATCTTGTATATCATGACTTTTCCCGTTTTTCTGACGAAAGGTAAACCGGGACTTTGACGTTAATTGGAAGGAAAAAAATGTTCACTAGAGTCGGTTTTTAATTGTTCCATACAAGAAACGCAGTTCAAGTATCATATGCTGTAAATAAAATATAGAAATCTTGTAATAAGGCCTCAGATAGGCATATTTTATTTAGAAAAAATAGATAGAAAGTCGATAGAATTTGCGTTACTTACTCAGAGCGTTCACCGATCCGCTCGGGGCCTGCATGGTGGATTACCGAACACACTCTCTCAATAGGGAGATCTATATTCCAGCAGTGCTAACACTATATGCTGATTATGCGCTATCAGTTATTTACATCCGCTGCTTTAGTTCGGATAGTCATTCGTAGAAATTTACCAATATGTTGCTATTAGTCAGAACGACGAAAGTTTAACAACCTGTCTTGAAAAGGGGTATCGTATGAGTATCTCCCACTTACTGGGTTGTGGACTACTCAAAAGTCATGCCTGCATTGCATGCCAGTATCAATTTTGACACAACATGACAGCTTTAAAATTTTAATGAAAACACCCAGCATTCTTAAACTACTCGTTTTATTGCAACAGTAGAAATACGGTTGAAAAACCGAATAAACATCGGACCTAAATATCTAATGGTTTTTGTAAAATTATCTTAATTATTTCGTATGGAGATTAAAGCTCTCAATGGCATTTGAGAGAGTAGGCAGTCGCTCTACATAAAATACTGACATACAGCTGCATCTGGTTAGACTGGAAGCCGAACCCAACATAACTAGGATTATTAGGGAAGACATATAAATCCAGATGCATTATGAGCGTTCGTAGTATGCCTCCTTGTCATTTCTAGTACACCCATATTTCTACAACAATAATCTACATTGTATCCCAGTACTTACTTATACCGATTAACATCATACAGGTCCACGCCTCACCTCAGTCATCAACGAGACGCCATATTATAAAGAGATCAAGAGTAACGTAATTAAATCAGTTAGGAAGCGTGACTGTGCATTCTGCGGCACCTTTAGTTCGGTTTTTGTGTCGGTCTTCTTAGACATCCCATCATTATTGGGTTATTGAGATGTATGTAGGTAGTGTGAGATTGAACGAGTTTTACATTGTAGATTTATTTGGATTGTAAGTTAGGGTAAGGAAGGCGTTACTTTGTGTAATTTATTTCATCACCACTGCTCTCAAAACGGTGAAGGAAAACATCGTGAGGAAACCGGCATGTACTAGAACCAAAAAAATTCGAAGACATGTGACATATACCAACCCGCACTGGGCCCTCGTGGTGGATTATGGCCGACTCCTTCTCACAGAGAGGAGGCCGGTGTCCCAACAGTGGGAACATTATAGACTGATGATGATGATGAAGGAAGGCGAAGCAGTGGCATAAAATGTGGCTGTTGTTTTTATTCTGTTTCCTGCTTATCATAGAGGAAAGTGGAAACTAGTTTTTTTTCTACTCTTCTGATTAATTTCGTTGCAGATCGAATACTGTTAAATTATATTCATACATTTAATTAATTTCATTCTGTCGGCGTTTTTCTGATGGTAGCGACTGTTGATTCTGGCTTTCAAGAGTTGCAGTAATTTGGGAATAGTGTAGGAAGATTTTGCTAAAAAAAAACCAGTGGCACTGATTTTGTTAGAGCATATTTTGAGAGATTTGGCCAAAACAATGATTGTATGACACAATTATTTTAACTTTTTTTTGTAAAACTTTGATGAATTTTTGACTGAATATGATTTTTTTTGACTGTGATTTTTTTGACTGGATTATTATATCTTTGCTCATTAAAATTGACAACTACAATTTATAAATAATTTAAATGACTTTGTGTTTACAGAAATGACGAAGAATATTAAGGCTCCAAAAAGCATCATAAATAACGTTAAGAAATGCTAAATAAGGCCGTCATTTTAAGTCGTTGAGAAAATAATTTCTTAAAATATGATTACACAAAAAGCCAATTAGCGTTAGAAAAAATAATTCCAAAGTTCACAATAAGCGCAAAACCCACGTCAAAAAGATAGTTGATTACTTATAGTGAAGGCTTCAGGTCCTAATAGATAGTAATATTAGAGCAATCTAGTTCATTTCTAGATGACTGATCTAATAGAGTCAGAGGCCAGACTGGAGCGTAATAACCGGTAATCAATTATTATCGTTATGTAATTTGTTATTGTTATATCGTATTTTGTTAGTTTGTCTGTCTGTAGTAGGATTTTTAAGGGACTAGGAATAAACGTAGAAATATTTTTCTTTTAATTGTCACCTGCATTGCGCATCGCGCGGATCTTGAACCTGCGACCTTCCAATTGAGTTCACCGGGCGTTATACCAACTAAAACACCGCAGTCATGTCCTGCTACCTCGAAACAATCAATCCCTTGTAACATCGGAACGTTACAGGTTCAAGTCCTGTCTGTACTCGAAAGATTTATTCTTGAAATTTCAACAAATAAAGTAACTAGAATCACCGCCAGGACTCAAGTCCAGTGGAAAATTTTTGGTGCTATGTTTTGTAATGGATTTCATGTAATGATAGACACTAGCGCCCCGTCAAAAGGACTTCTCAGTCGTGTCGCGGATTCTAGACCTTACAATGCTATTACTGGGTAACAGTGTTTATCCGTTTCGCACATTCAATATCTAGAAATTGATGGAAGATTACGTTAAGTTTAGCAAATCACACTTATTGCTGCTCATTTTGATGCGGGGTAATACGGGATTTTTGATCACTAATGGGTGAAAATAACAAAAAAAGAACTTATCTTTTTTTAACCGACTTCAAAAAAGGAGGAGGTTATCAATTCGACTGTATTTTTTTTTTATGTTTGTTACCTTATAACCTGCGACTAGGTGAACCGATTTTCATGATTCTTTTTTTATTCGAAAGCTGGTGCTTCCCGTGTGGTCCCATTGTCACCATTTCATGATCTGATGATTGGATCTTGGAGAAATCGAGGGCAACCCTTAAATTTTATTAGCTGACACATAGTTTTTCGCAAATCTTATGAAGTAATTCAAGTACTTGCGTATGGAAATCATCATCTCATGTAGCTGAGCTAATGATGGAAGGTACAACTCCTCAAGTAAGAAAATTATGTTTGAGTTCGCATATCTCCGGAACTATAAGTCCGTTTTAAGTAATTCTTTTTTTGTTGTACTAGGTATCGTTCGACTTAGGGAATACTGTAAATTTCATCAAAATCGGTTCAGCAGTTTTTGAGATAGGGAATGAATGAACGATGTTATTACCGGTGCAACGGATTACAAAATTCTAGTGCACATGTAAGAAAATGATGTATTTGACAAGAATTTTGGTTCAATATTTAAATTAAAAAGAGTAAAATAAAAACTTTTTCAAAAAAAATTGACCGCCTTCAAAAACAACCACAAAAAAGAGTAAAATAACCTACAAAACTTTTCTGTCGGAAGTCGGTGGCAAAAGAGACAATGAAATTAATAAAAAAGTCACCGACTTCCGACAGAAAAGTTTTGTAGGTTATTTTACTCTTTTTTGTGGTTGTTTTTGAAGGCGGTCAATTTTTTTTGAATTTTTTTTTTTAACCTTCAAGCGGGCGCGCGGTCTTTTGTAACGGGAGCGGGCGCGCGTAACCGAAAAGACCTATGCGAAGTACAAGAGAAATAAACTACAAATTGTCCAATAATTATTTTTTATTATGTTCGTAGATGTATTGTGCTTATGATCAAAATATAATTTGCCAAAAAGAGTCATTAAAATTATGAAAAATAAATTATTTTAAATCACTCAAACATTTTTTGGACCTAAACAAAAATTAGGAACACAAAACCCTTTTACAGGTTTATAAACTTTTCTGAGGTATCCGACTAGTTTATAAACATAGTCAAGCGATAAAAATTACAAATTAGGAATAGAAAATAATTTGATTTGGTTTACTTTTCATCAGAATCATTTACTGTTACATTTTTGCCACTTCTTTACTTTATCACTCCCTGTAAAACAGCAATTTCTTTCTGAAAGTGGCTCATTTTTGTCATTTGAATCCAAGCAGTTAGATTCCTCATCAGACCGAGTTCCTTGAAACAGTGTGGTCGGAAGTTTCAGAGCCTTGGTTGCAGAGGTCTAATTCACTATCTTCTTCATCTTATAGTAGTCCCTCGAATACTGCACTTTGTGATAACCTTCCACGACTCATTTAAAAAAAAAAAAAACAACAAAATTCCAAGCATAATACGATAAAATTGAGAAGAACCACTACGATTGCGTAACGAGCGCATGACGACAGGCGCGTGTAGTCTGACTGCGCCGGAGCTAAAACAATTGCGATCTGTGGAGTGGAGAGATCACCCTGAGAGACGGTATATTCTTTATTTTACTCCCAATGATATAGCGACAGGCTACTAGAAATGAGAAATACGTGTGATGAGTAATAATGATAATATGAACGAAAACGTATTAAGCGCGGTCGATTCGACTACGCGCGCCCGCTTGAAGGTTAATTAACAATTTTCTTCTGATTTCCGATGCATTTTACCGACATTGTGCAGATATAAAATAAATTAACAATTTCTGATACAAATCTTAGTTTGATTATGTTACGAATTATGTATATCCACAAGCATAGCCAGTAACTTAACATAGTACCCAACAAAATGTGCATCAAACAAAAATAAATTATTACAATCTCACGGGAACTTGCATTATACTCGAGTTGATGCAAAAAGCTGTGCAAATTGAATCAACCCACATCAGATCAAAGAAATAGGGAGATAGAACGCTCAGAACATGCGAGTGTCTCCACCAAAGTTAATAAAAAATCAAATTGAATTACATTCCATAATGTTTTCTTTGTTTTTGAGAACAAATTTTACGATGGTTAAAGACACGACACGGCATATTTTTTCAAAAAACAACACCAACGCGTAGCTTGGTACGACGCGTAGCTTGGTACAGTCGCGACTTTGTATTCGATTTTGATTTTGTATTAACTTTGGTGGACCCACTCGCGTGTTCTGAGCGCTCTATCTGCCTATTTCTTCGATTTGAGCAACCCACATTAATATTAACGACAGATACAGTTTGTAAAATGAGCAGAGAACTTGCTCTTGTAATTTGTAATCAATCAAATGTGAATGTTTAAGTGTTAATGTAATGTGTAATGAAGTGTGTTCATCAACCATTTGTCAGGATAACTTGGTGATTCAAGTAGAAAATTATAAAATTATTGACTTTTCATAAAATATTTTACCCTCTATCAATTTCTTGCTTGTTTTAGGGAAAACGTAAAAAAAACTTACTGTCTATATTTATTAATATATATAATTACTGTCTAAACAAGTTGTTTTTTTTTAAATCGTATTCTTGTGATTATTTAGTACTGAAACTGAAAAAATACTTCCTACATTATAAATGCGGTAAATCAGGGTAATTCTTTAGTCCCGCGACCCCGGCAGGCCTTGGCCCTCTATAGAGAGGCGCCGTCATAAACTAACGGACATAAAGTTATCTTTTCCAACTAATCTTTTCCACTATCCGAATAGTATTCTATAAAACTACGATAAAATCAAAATTCAAACCTATCAACGCCTAACAGTCCACCTACCAATTTTCATATAGCACATCACCTTAACAAAACTATTCTAACTAAACTAATTCAACATTATAGAATGATAGAATCCAATTCACTAAGACCATTCACTTCAAACCTTTTGAATTGATATTAAGATTAATGTCTTTCCTCTTTCCTAAGTGTATGAATTAAATTAACTTTGCATATAAATTGGCATATTCACACAAGATTGATTTAAACATGTCAAACTATTTTCTTTGGAACTGTTTTCTGTGTGCGTGACACTTAATAGTTCTAAGATCCTTTCCACGGTTTTGTGTCGGAAAGTACACGGGTTTGACGTTAATTTTACGGATGATTCACGCTATACCGTGTCGTGTTCTGGCCGTGTCCCGACCGTGTCGTGTCCCGACCGTGTCGTGTCCCGGACGGGGCACGGTCCAACATTGTGGTGTACTTTTTGAAGAGATTCATGCATAACCCTGCCTCGCCTGTGCCCGGATGTGCCCCGTCCCGGCCGCAAGCAAGAATCATTTCATACAAAAAGTACACCACAATACTAGACCATGCCCCCCGTCCAGTGCCCGGACGTGACACGGACGGGGCACGGCCCGGATACGGTACGGTGTTGCGTGAATTATCCTTTATTATGAGATGAATTCCACATTCGTACAGTCACGAGCAATAGTATGTATACACTAAGCAGTATTCAAAAGCTATGTTCTGCTACCATATTGATTAAATTTTTGCCATTTTATTACACTTCTATTTCGGAAGCCAGACTAATACGAAATAGGTCTTATTTCAAAGTGGAAACCAGTATTTCCCGAGTAATTTGCAATTGAATTTTGTTAAGTGCATACATGTTATTGCTCGTGACTATACACTGGAGATGCTTTTTGATTTTCCATACAATAAACCATTTACATTGGTACTTCAAGACCGCTGTACCTTTTTAAAAAACACCCTAATAAATATCACCATACTTTCTCCCACGTTTCAACCCAAATGTTCTCCAACCCGAAGACTGATGCGCAAACATTATTTTCTTAAAACAAGTGCATTACTTAATTCTGAGTTTACAAGCATGGCAGAATGGCCTGTAACATTTTGTATGGCGGTTAATATCGGTCATATATCATACGGATGGATACTACACAATATTTTATATGCTCGTTACGATTTCGGGTGCAATAACCGTTACCGTCGGAAATTATGTTAAAAATTGCGGTGAGGATCGAGATTTTTTTTGTAGTGCGGGTTCTGTACATGTTATTTAAACGAGGCAAAAAGGACCTGTTTCAAACGATGTATGTTGTGTCGACTAAAATCCACAGAGGTCACGCGAATTTCTGAAAAATTATCTTTGTTCAAACGTGGAAGTAGAACCAAAACATGGAGTTATTATTGCCATGTTCAATGTCTTGAAAAAATCATGTCAAAGCACAGGTCAAGGTGACTTTACAATATAGGCTAGACTAAAATGTGAGGGATTGGATCTTATTATGCACTTGTACATTTTAACACACCCTCTGTAAATTTTTACTTTTTTAAATTAACTAAAACTACGCGTCGGCGTAACACAAATAATGACAGACCTAATTGCTTCTACACACACTTACATTTATAACTCTGATGGTCAATTGTATTGTATTTGTGATTGACAAAAAAACAGTCTGATTACACACAAGTAATTTCAAATAGTTACAAGTGTCTTCAACTTCGAGGAACATTCAGCGTTGTAGGTACGTAATAAATGCTCGATATAAGTTTAGGTCCAAAAAAATCTTTTAATCAAACCCTCACCCTCGATGACCTTTACCAGCGGACTCCTAAAACCTGCGCATGCACTGATGATGTTAACAATCAAGGCTAATGCAGTTCCGTGGCGGGTATCACGCATCTCGTGAATTTTTTTATGCGTTCAGTTCATCCTTGAATTAAATACTTTAATTTGGTGTTTTTTTTTATTTTGGATGGGGTATTAATGTGAAATTAAAATAATATTCTTTGCAATGGAGGTAGTTTAAATCAGTGAAATCAATCCGTATTTACTTATCAAACAAATAGGGAATCGATAAGTTCGCGTTCGGTGAAAGTATAATTCAGCGGAAATAATAACACAGTAACATCTCACGATAAAATCACAATATTATATTATTAGCCTATGGTCCCACTGCTGGGCAACCTCCACTTCTTCATCCAGAGGCCATGAGTGATCCAGCTTATAATGATGCCATAAAAACCATCTTCGCAACCCAATGCAATGAAATTGATTGTACTGCAATTAACCATCTTCGCTCGGGCGTCACACGACTATAATAATATTCAACTTTAAAACCAAACAAAAAAAAACTCTGTGAAACAAGAAATCGTGCCTCTAAAAGCATTTTCACCTATTCTTTCAATATGGGTCACAGAAAACATCTCAAAAACGTTTCTCAGACAATTCTGTTGGTGCAAGAGCGCATAAAGTGGCGAGCGCAGTCAGGAGGTCAAACACATAACTCTCGCCACCTCGCCGCTCGCACATGTAAATAAGGGCATATTTCAAATGTACTGGCTACGACTCCGGTGTTAGGTTGCTTCTCCAAACTTTTAGGGTCCGAGTTGTTTTACGCGAGCGTTTTGTAGACTAGCGCCTGAAATACATTTTTTTATTTGGTTAGAGAAACTATTGGCTAATAAAACGAAGAATAGGTAGTTTTTTAATCATCTTGAAGCTGTCTTGAAGTTTAAAAAAATTAAAATGTAGTAAAAGACGTCAACGTGCAAGCTTTTTCCGTAAATGAAGGAAATAATATTTCAGAATCCACAGAGTAGAAGTAATTTCAAATATGTTTTGTAAGGAAAATATCAATACTTGCTCGTTTTCTTATTTCAATAATTATGTAAAACCAGCCTCTTTTATTACAGACCAATTTTATGTAGCAGACTAGTTGTTTCCCGATTTTTCAACTATGCAAACTTGTCAGCTTATAATATTACCTATAGTTTGGATTATTTGAAGATGGGTTAAATTAATGCAGCCACTAACCGTACTTACTAGTCTCATAAATAAATTCTATCTTTCAAAGAAAATCCACTTTAATCATTACAGAAAAAGTCTGATGTCCTGCGACCATACACGAGCATACCGCTCCATGCTCGCGTAAGACAATCCGCACCCTTACAATCACCATACACGTTAGACAGGAATGTGTGAATGCGATTCATAAATAAATCGATCCAACAACGTCAGTGCTTCCGTGCGCTTATTGATATGGTAATAAGTAGTTAACGTATACCATTGTATATACTTACTGTCGCATATGATGGTTGGTTCGCAAATTAGCGAATATGGGAGAGCTGGGGTCTAATTGGTCTGGGTGACCCCGGGTCATGATTGACGTCCAGTCTTTTTACTGCTGCGAATTAAGATAAACCCTACAGGATATTTTTTTAACACTTTCGCGTGCGGCGCTCACTTTTTCGAAACATGTGATGGAGCACTGTTTTCACGTAACAGCGCACAGCCCGACTGACAGTACGGCGGAGCATACTCCAGTTGACGTCTATGGACGTTCTGCGTTTGTGGGTAGGTGTCTTTGTATGTGTCAGAAGTACCGACAAAACGCTTAAAATCTCGATGCTGTGTGACACTACGAAATCAAGATTTTGATATGTTGTGGCACTGTGACGTCACTATACGAGCATTAAATGAGAATCGGACGTTTCCTTACGTACTGAATGATAGAAAAATATAAAATTTGACGTATCGATACGTTGTGCGACATCGTATCTCGGTTTTTTGACGTATCCATACGTTGTGAACGCGAATGTGTTAAGAAAGTTCCGGGGAATAGTTCAAAAAAAAAGCTTCAAAAAATCACAACTTTTAATTTTTTATTGTTTATTTTACTCAAGGTATGCTGCACAAACGCTTTTGGAGTGCAAACCGATACTTTGCGACTTTATTTCGTATTCCAAAGTTAAAAATGAGCCTGTAGATATTCTTAGACGAATTTGAAAAATCTAAAAAAAGAGTATAAAAAATATAATCCAAAAGTAATATCGACCTAAAAAGAGATTTACATAAAAAATCGTCACTTTGGTAGTACTAGTAGTCAATTACCTCGAATTCTCACAGTAACCCGTCACACTAATGTAGTTTATGATCGACCTAGAATCGAATAGTTCATTCGAATGAATTCGATTCTCGATTTAAATCGAATTGATGCGCCCCGCACTGCTCTTCTTTGTGTCAAATAAATATAGAGCTTTAGTTCCAAATACTGACACCGGTATGTCAATGGCGGTAGTTTAGATTAGATATGGTACTGTGCAATAGGTACCTACGTATGCTATAGATTTTGATTATAATGCAAGATTTTTTCGTTTAGGTTTGACTATAAATGTTGAAATCCGGGATCATGAAGTTGTATTGAAATGATGACATTTTCTGTTCAATAGAAATATGGTAGGTTCTATTCCTCGATTGGCTATTATTACTCGTATTAAATGTTTTTTTTGTAGATTCTTAATAGCAATGACTGAGTGTAACCCAATTGATGTTAATAGGCGCCCTCTTATTATTTGGGAAATTAAAATAAATGGAATAATATGGGTGAATTTTAAGGAACACACTATCTAGCTTTTCAAAGAGTACAAGGTGTAATATTGGGTTATGATTATGTTGATCGTCAGTCCGTCTCTGGAACGCATAGTGTAACTAAACGAATAAAGTGGATTTCAAGTCAGTAAGGGTCTGATAATCCCTTTCACTATTTTTCTTTGATTAATTTCGTTGCAGCATCCAAGACAGTTAAATTCCTTCTTACGAACACGTCTAGCTTCATTGTCTCCCCGCTTTTCTGGTTGATTCTGGCTTTTAGGACAAGTCCTCACTTCTAGTCAAGTCAAGTCTAGACAAGTCCTCTAGTTATGTCTAGTCCTCTAGTTAAGTTTAGTTCTCTCCTACTAGTTAAGTCTAGACAAGTCCTCGCACTATTCCCAAACCACTGCTTGCAGTGGTTTGGGAATAGTGCGATGGGTTGGTCACAAAAACAAAGCTTCTTCCACTTCATCTGGAGACCTAAGGAATCATTAGATTTTACCTACCCAAAAAAATCGGTTATATTTATATCATGAGGAAGTCAATGTTTTTAAAAGAAATACTATAGTTTTTTTAAAGTTCCTGCTCCTATTTCAATAATCCACATACCATAGTCGGGCAAGCGAAGCCATCGACATCCAACATCCATCACGATGACTGACATCAAGTAACATCTCAGTCTGCCCCACTAAGAATGATTTAAAGCATCAGTCACCAATAAAAGGATCCAAGCATTTCTAGTTCTAATAAAAATTCCAATATATTACTCCAGCAACATTTTTTCATACGGAAAAACTGAACAAACATAGATACGGTCAATTCATTAAAAATCATTAACTTGTCAGCATTTTTTCACATCAGGATGAACTGACAAGTTGAACTGACAAACGACGACAAATGACTGACGAAACGGTTGGATGGTGAATGAATATCTGGTTGATCGGTATCCTATCCCACGTGAATTAGAATTTCAGATGGGGCCATGTTTAATAATGTATTGGATAGGAATATATGATGTGTATGTAAGACAATAGTTATGCAATTATATGCATGATTCTAAATTGTAGATTTAATTTGTTGGTAGTAGCGGTTTCTTTGACTGTATGTTACAGACGTTCTATTGAATCATATCTGATTAATAGCAAAAACAAATAGAAAATAGTAGAAAATTCACTTGTTTTTTAAAGTTGCATACCCATAGGATAAAAAACCCTTTTACTAAGACTTCACTGGCCGTCTGTCTGTCTTAGATAAAAAAAATTATAATAACAATTTTATATCCCATACAACGAACGCGATTTTTTAGTTTTGGGCGTTAGTGGAATTTGTTAAAGCATATTTTGGATTAACTGGTAATGATGAAAGATATCAGAAACCAACATCTCCTAGATATTAAGGTGACGTATTACCTATAAGTGCTCGTACATGTTTTTTTTGTTGTAAATAACCCTGTGAGACAGGATTGAATCTTGCCGCGATATGAATCGTTGTTTTTTTTTGTAAATATTTCTGCAAAACAGAGTTTACCTTGCGGTTTAAAATGTTGATGTCTCCTTTATTTATTCAAATTTATCCAACATAAAAAAAGAGAAATGAGGGCACATACTTCAAAAGAGACATCATTGCAAACCAAACCTTCGCCACAATTTACAACATACAGACGCACATCACTCACAAAAATTTCACCACAATCTTTATTGTTTCCTCATTCAAATAAAAAATATCTTACATACTGCCCTACGTGACTTTGATCGTTGTCCCACTACCAGCGACGAGCGACTAACTATCCGCTCTCTTCTCGCTCAAGACATAATAATACACATAAAATGTCATAATACGCATTCTGTCCAAACAAAAGGTACACATAAATTCATACATTTATTTATGTAGGCCAGTTACAGGCTCTCTTTAAAATAAAAAGTACAAAATTACTTATAAAAATTGTTATAGCGCGACAGTTTCAGTCACAAGACATAAACAACTATGAAAGTACTGTAGGTGCCCATTTAACAGTCGATAGCTATAAGTTGATCGAATAGCGACAAGAACTACTAAGATAATACTCACTCAGCGATACTCTCTCGGGGATAGATTTATCGCTTTTTTCAGTTTGGCTTAGAACTGACCAAGAGCGAGCCGTGCGATTAACCGCCCGCGCGCTAACAGCCTAGCGACAAAATTACGGGAACTGCATACTCGCTGATCGCTAACTCGTTTTCATTTGCTCGCTTTACTCTCTACTCGCTAATCACTGGCGGTGGGACAACTGCCTTACTCAATGTATTCCATGAACCTATAAAACAAAAGGTAGACTAGTACACAGTGGTACCTACCTATGACGTGTCATAAGGAAAACGGTGTAAGCAGAGATAGGTATCAGGTTTTTGGGTTTTGGTTGTACGTGTCGGGATATGAAGTTTCTGCGATGAGTCTTGGCCTAAATAACTTGAGATAAACTCACACCTGTAATCCCCCGATGACTTCTAGTGGATTTTCGGCTTTATGCTCCAAAGTCTAAAGGTGAAAATCTATTACAAGATCATCGGCCCTTTAAGAGGGGTTGTTGTAAGTTCGCCACAAAAATTATTCCCCTCGATAAAAAGTTTTGGTCTTGGTCTCCTAATACTTTCTGTTCAGCCCCCCTAGACGATTCGTAAACGATAATCGTTAACGCTTGGTTCTCCCCAATAGATTTTCAACCTTATTCCTTCGAGTCTTTAGTTGAAAATCTATTGAATATTTCATGGCGTTGTCGTTCGTTCCAGTCGCTAACGCTTAGAAATCCTAAATAGATTTTCAACTAAAGACTCGAAGGAATAAGGTTGAAAATCTATTGGGGAGAATCGAGCGTTAACGATTATCGTTTGCGACTTGTCTAGGGGGGCAGATTCCAAATTGTGTCCTCGTTTTCGGTATTTTTGTGCTGGATTTTAATAATTCAATTGTTCTGCTATCCCCGTGTTAAAAAAATGGGTCGAATGTACAAAAATCGTAAAATTAAAAAACAAAAACCTTTGGCTATCTTATACATACTTTTTTTTCGTGGGGAATTATATTTGTGACGAACTTACAACAACCCGTTTCGAATAGCATTACTGTTTGTCTAGCCACCAGTGAAAAAAAAAAAAAGGTTGCACTCCAGGAGTGCCGGTAGAAGTGAAAACTTTTTTGTTACTATGTTTTATTTTTAATTTGAATGACGTCTTACTCATTTTCGATCAGGGTCACGTGACCCTGACGCGAGTTTGGTCACGTGACCCTGACGCGAGTTTTAAATTTTTTACCCATTACAGAAAAAGTGTACAACGCCGCTAAAGAAGTTTTCACTTCAAAAAGAAAAATCGATCTAACCTAGAACTTCGATCTATCATAATCATAACCGCCTCATTCTTCTAATACCAGTGGCCTTATTATCATAGTTTCTATATCAAATTGCAGCTGATTTTAAAGCTATCTCGTTATTAGACTGACGTCTAAGTAAGCAGCTCATTAGTGCGTCCTGCGTGTGCGCACGTTGGCTATTACACTGCTAGTGACCAGATGACTAGTCGTGATGGTATTCTGTGTTAGGGTTGCCAGTTACTTATTACTATTGAGTTTATTGTTAAATTATTATTCTAGGAATATTATAAAAGCTCATTTGCACCAATAAATAATAGAGGACTTTTTTATTGTTTGTGTGTGGAGGATAAAAACTTTGGAACTAATTTTATTATGACTAATTACATTGCGTTATAATTTTTTTGGAGTGGTAAAATTATTAATTTAAATATCCCACCCGGAGAGGAAAGGACTGTCAGACTTACTCTTTCGATTGTCCTTTGCGTTCCTGGGTCACTGGTCCTCTTTTATGAGTCTCGAACTTCTTACTTCAAAATTGTCACTTACGGGATATCTTCCGTGATTATTTGATACTTTGAGTTCCCGATATTTCGACGCTGTTGCAAGCGCCATGATCGCGGGTTGACTGGAGATTGCGGGTGGATGAAAATAAAATTTGTTAGGAGCAGACAAATCTGTCTACCCTCTTTCTTTGTCTCTTGTTACGCGCACTACTGGAACTCGACACTAAGTCACGGCAAAACACACTCACAGTATCAACAAGTTTTTTGGAGTCTTTATAACGATGCCGGCTGCTCTTTATGAGCATGTTCACAACTTTCGAACTTCTTAGGTTGGAGGCTCATTCTTAGCTGAAACTTTTTGTATAGAAAAACTTATTTTTCCAATCAGTTCGCGAATGTGATTTTATCAAATAAGAAGTATTTATCAAAGTGTTATCTGTTATGCCTTTCAACTGACACTCCTAGATCCTGAGCTAACTAGAAGATCACCCCCTGGAGGCTTTGATAGACATTGAGGAATCCTGAGCACCCGGTACAAATTCTACGTCACAGTTGTAGTTCACGTTAACTTGCCAGGGGGCGCTAGTTGTCATTCTTTAAATGTGTTGGTGTTTACAATTTAATTAAAAACCTGTATTCTTTTAAGCGGAAATTAAAACACTACTGGTTTTTAATTAGAATGAATTTTATTTGTTGTCTAGGTTCACCTGTTCTTTGTAGGTAATGAAGAAGCTTAAACTTTCGAGTGACCGTTCATTTATGTTTACGTTTTTAAAATAGGGTAAAACACCCAACTATTGACCCCTTAAGCGGTTTTCCTTGCTTCTTTCGCAAAATAAACTAATGTACGAGTTGCAAGTGGAAATTAATGTTTTTGGAAGATAAAATAAACATTGGAGAATGTAACTAAAACATTATTTCCAGTCATACAAAGGTAAAAAGTGTATTTTTTATCGAGTTTAGCAAGAACAGGCCATTTGACCAGTTATTAACATGCTTGTACCAAATTTTATCATGCAAATGACCAATTTTTGACCTCCTGTAATAGAAGAATAAACTCAAATAATTTTTATTATGAATGTGATACGAGGTTTTATTTGACAAAAAAACAAACAAAGCTAGTCTTATAGCCCTTCTCATTTTCTTTTTCACACTATTTAGGTCTTCAGTCTTCAAACGCCGTCAATAATATTTTTGCACTTAATTTTGAAATTTTGTAGTTTTTATCACTTTTTGTTGTAGTTTTTATCACTTTTTGTCCAATTTTTCTTCTTTATTAGTAGTTATTAATTTCACTGTTCTGTATTATGCAGCAGATATAAAAATACTCGCCGGTAAAATATAAATTGAAAGAACACGGCTTTAGTTCTACAAAGTGAGTTTCAAAACCTTTGAATTAATATTTTCCTAATTACATAAAACGGTCTTAACTTTTTAAACTTATGTAAAAGACCTCACAAAAGAAGGGAACATAGATACAAATAAAAAACTAGCTCACACTTTGCCTAAACATGCAGGTTAGGGTATATTTTGTCATTTTATGCATTAAACCAACCTGTGGCTGAGGCATTGCTCGTGTTATATTCTGCAATTGTCCCACGGGACCATATACCGACATAAAAAGTATCCTGCGTCCAGGTACACCCACTTAACCAGGTTTTAAAATAATCTGCTTGCCAAATTGTGTCAAAATCCATTCAGCCGTTCACTTTTCCTATATAATATTAGTAAGTCTAAAATATTCAGGAGGATCCAGAATGTGACAGTAGACCGAAAATTTAAGTACCTCACTCAAATTATGCTAGGTAGTCAGGTTACTACGTAAGGTATTTTTTATGTTTGTGATTATGCAGATACACACCTTTAGGGGTGCCAACGCCCATGGGCTTAATACAGATGCATTAAAGTTACGCTACCTCACCATTAAAAATGAACTATACGTACACACCGCTGTGTCAGTAACTGGTATTCTCGTAAATTTGGTAAATTACCAGCTATTGACATGACATGTTAAAAAAATGGTTATCCATACATTTGAGTGTACCAGATATTGACCTCATCATTTTAACAAGTTAACGCTCATTAAAACTTGAAAATCATGTGGAAAAGCATTGTGTCTGTCTTAAATAACCAAAAAATACCAAACTCAAAGGGATGTATCGTGTAAAACTGAAATAAAATGACATTGAAAACAACCGTCAGCTTAGCAAATTGTTAAATTTCTTGATGATTTTAGGAGTGTATTTTGTTATCATAGGTTTACGGACGCATTATTGCTTTATTTAAATTTTCTGTGACGCCAATATATTACAAGATAAATTATGTTTCATTTTCTGTATTCTTTATGCAGCACTGCAAGAAGATTTTTTATTATTTTTGATAAAAACTGTTATGCAGTCAATAGTTGGTGGGAGGTCAGCAGTTGGGTACTTTACGTAATCAATCAGATTACTTAATATTTTTATTATTTCTCAGGCAATGACTATCTAAGTCTGAGTTCAAAATCTAAGCTTGAGATGGGACTAAAAGGGCGGTGATAATATAATGTAGAAGCAAATAACATTGCTAAGCTAGGTAGTTTCTGCTTTTAAATTCCTTCAGTGAAATAGCTTCCGAGTCCGAACCGCCACTTCACATCCAATCATCCGTCACTATTTCTTTTTCCGACTTGCTGTATAAAACTTATGATAGCTAGGCCAATTCGCACATACGAATGTACAATCGACAAATTTGAATTATGACCCACCATAAGCTTATTTTCCTACAGATATTCAAATACAATTAGGTCCACCATCGTGTAAACATACATATCTATGGTACCAACTTTGATATTTAACAATTTGACAGATTCAAACGATTTACTGTCAAAATGGGTCATGATTCCACTGTGTCGATTGTACCTAATTTATGACCTCTGCATGTACTCAGTAAAATTCCAGAAAAAAAAAAGAGATTTGTATCTGAAAATTTGCATATAAATTTTCTTTTATCATACCATGCGTAGAATTCAGTTTTATTAAAAAAAAAACTTTCTGCAAGTGCCAACCCTTACAACTAAAATATAACTATCGATACAGATTAATACTTTTTGCTATTTTCCGCGTAATTATAATTAGTGATAAAGATGTATTTACTGGTTGCTTTTTGTATCATATCACTTACATTCATCAGGGGTAGACAGAAATGGCACAAGAAAGTTTAGAAGAAGTATGGAATGAGCAAGTTACACTGTTCCAAGGATTTTCAAAGGTATCTGGAATTAAATGGTATTGATGATTTATCTTAGGGTACAGTCAGGAATGTACTGGTCCAGACAGCATGGTGAATATGCCATTACTGACGGAGGTTTTTTTACGGTAGCCTTCATGGTTTGTCCATATTTAGTTATCTTTCAAAGGTATTGTCTGTCTTATACACTATGGGAAAAGAGTTGTTCATGTAAAAAATATTCTCTACTAGCGGTCCAGTACGTGCTTCGCTACTTTGACAGCAAAATCCCCACAAACAAAATAAAAAGCCGTTTTTTGAATTCAATTGTTACAAAAAATGTGATAAATGAAGAACCGCTCGACCGATTTTGTGCAAACTTCACATAAACCATCTACTAAATAGTCCGAACAAAGTCTAAAGATTTGGTTTGGATAGGTTAGCCCGTTCTTGAGTTATGAAATTACAACAAAAAGTGGCATTGATTTTTATATAAATGCCTAGATGATAATTTGTTACCATAGAGGTATTTTTTTTTTCCTACAATTATACGTTTAGGCTTTAGTAATAAGCATGTCAGCCTCCTAAGGGCTCTCTTACACTTAATCACTATAAAATATAGGTATTTACAACAAAATATAAATATTAATCATGTCCTCATTCGTAAATATTTTGAAATAAATAAAAACAAAGACTTCGGATTGAGGACTGCTCAGAACAACGCTCAATCCACCATTTCTTAAACTTTGATAGGTATCATTGATTAGTAAATATTGGCAGAATAATTATTCAACTAATAGCACGCGTAGCATGGCGATTCTATCTCTATTCTACTAAGAAAAGACAAAGTTATTTCATCGTTATTTGTATACATTTCGACTGTTTTTACTGCATAAATATGACACCATCCGGACACTATTGAAGAATAGAACGTTTATTTTTTATAATTTTTACATTACCATGCTTAAAACGCTAAAATTAGACGGAAGAATAGATAAAATGACAGTACGTCGAGTACTGTCATTTTATCTATTCTTCCGTCGACAAAACCCCTTTCTACGGCGCCATGTTACGCCTGCAGTGTATAAGAATCCATAATATTATCTTTTATTAAAAAGGTAGACAATCAGACTGATATTATAACCATTGAATAACCAATCGAAGATTGTCGTCTGAATATGGTATGTTATAATGTAATTTCTATTCTTTGATTATTCTACGCTTATGTGGAATGACATTTGCGTAACTTTAAAATCATTTAATGAGTCCTCCCCACACTGTGTGGAAATGGGACTATCAAACTCTTATTGACTAAAAACCACCCTGTCTCTTCACATGCCCTTCGGGGCCGCGGTATCTAGCTCAGATAGTCCCAAAATCAGTATGCTGAGAGAGCTGAAGATTTTTGAAATAGTGTAATTTGTTAAGAGTAGCAATTAATCCTCATTCTCTTACTTCCAAAATGCAGTGGAGCTGGGAACCTTTATAAGCAGTCTACACAAAAACAAGCTACCATTAACCCAGCTTATCCCACAAGTGGAGCGGCGTGAACATCGACATAGCGATGAAATAAACCAAAAAACAATTATGACGACTAATTACGATGTCGTTTCGCTTGTGATTAAAATACAGTGTGTGCCCGACTTTATTTCTGGTCGTGTGCACCTGTGCTTATAAAATGGTTCCGTATCAGTGCTTACAAAAACTCACATTCTGGAATGACTCATAACTACTGTCTACTAAAAGGATATCATAGATATGTAAAGGGGGAGATCTGGTGTCCTGAAATACTGGCCCTAAGACTTAAATTTGACACCTGTTTCCCACAATACAGGTAGGTAATAACTATATCGAGTTTTTCCCTAGTTTTCTTATATTTCATGTAGGTAAATTTTGATGAGAAAATAAGGCTTATTCTATAAAGAAGATCTGTACGGGTCGATATTGATCGGTGCAGGTAATTAACCTATGTACATTATTATCATAAAATCACCAGCTATTTTGCCGGCACCGGCTAGTATTAACCATCTCAATACCAATTCAAAATCATCATTCATCCATCATCAATTGATAAACACCATATGCACCGAGTTTCCCTTCCAACTTTCAGTTTTACTAAAAAGGTTTTATATTTATGGGTTCACTTTAAAAAAAGAATAAAGGGCGATCCCACTGGCCCGATAGACGCGAAACTCTCGTTTTAATGTCCGCTCGTCATTTTTATTGGGACCACACCTTAATACGGTTTTGTAATAAAATTGTTCGTAAAAACTGATTGATTACTGTTTCTGTGATGTAATTTTGGTGTGAAATTTTCTTTTAAAGTGCCTTGTGAAGCTTACGTTTATTATTATTTGTTTTTGCCACTCTGAAACAAATACATTATGATCGTTATTAAAAAAAAAGAATAATCGTACATTGAAGGCCCTATTTTATTTTCCATACATACTTCAAGTAAGTTCTATGTACTTTAGCTACAAGAATCTTGGACAAAGGCCTCAGGTCAAGTAGTCTTCAGTTTACAAACCTAGTATTTGCCAAACCAGAAACCATTAACTCTTACTTAGAAATTCTGTAAACAGAACATAAAATAAAGCACATCCGGAGATATTGGACGACAATCCACAAATTCATAGCTTGTACTACGTGGATGACAAACACGGTAATAAGTTTACACATAGAGAAAAACAAAGAAGTTCCAACGCACACAAACTCCAAGTTGGTACCCGGCACGTAAGTTGGCAAGATTATGGTGTAGCGGGGGTAAGTTTGTGCATCGCATTTAGCGGCACGCAAGTGTAAGCGAGAGCGCGTATACTGGGTGCGAGGGGCAAAGACGAGTGACGCACCAATCGCGTGCTCGGATCGGCACTACCTCATACCCCGCGACCCGCATGACCACAAAAGAGATCTACAAAATGACTTCTGCACATCAAACGACTCCTTCTAACTTACTGCCACTGTATTCTCTCGTGGTTGAGTAGCTAGTAACCAAAGAGCGTCTGCACTGCCTGGGGTCTACTTTCTAAGTCCGTCAACGATAATAAGGATACGGATGTACGAACGTAATTAACGTCAATATTAAATTGAGAACGGATAAGACATGTCTGAAGACCTATAACCGTGGCGCTGTCTATGTAATTACAACAAATTACATTTGAAAAAATGTTGTAGCACAAATCCGCAGGTCATGAATGGTGATGCGGGCGCTAAGTAGCTATTTCTTAAATCGTAGTAATTATCATTCATTCTTCGTTCGGGCTGGTTGTCAAAACACCCGTAGCTAAGTCTGAAACTGCGGGTTTCGTGCTTAGAGATTATATATCCCCTGGTGCAAAACAGGAACAAATTTTTTTATGACTTTTAGTTTAGACAATTGTTCCGAATTAAGAGTTTTGCTGTTTGTGTATGTATAAAATATGTTTCTAAACGCACTTACGATACATGAACGATTTCTGGTTGTTAAGTTCCACCATTAAAATAAGATATGATATAATAGAGTTGAAATAATTATTATGTCGCTTTGGTTGGGCATGGCATTCGATTTCAACCTGAAACCCAACGGGGATCAAAAAACTTTATTAATTTTATTGGACCTTCTGTAATTCTTACATAGTTGTACTTGTTGTAATCGTCTTATACAAAGCCTGCGAATTGCGATCACCTGGGCGTGTAAACTGTGCTTAGTGTTCAATATAATTTGATAGTTTGTTTAAGTATTATTGATACTCCAAGTTGCAGACCTCTAAAACTGAATACTGATGCTTTAGAAAATAGCCAAATACATTATTACATTTGTATAAAAATGAAGAAAGTAACACTAACACTCGCTAGTGATGCGGTTCATAATCAACAGATATTCTACCAATTGTTTTTCTTTTTTTTTATCTTGCGATCAGTCTTTCAGACTATGAGTAGGTGAGATGACTCTATAACATGATAACATTTTCAGCCTATAATTTTCCTAGTGCTTGGACACAGGCCTCATAAAGTAATTTAATATAAAAAAAAAAAAGGTTGCACTCCAGGAGTGCCGGTAGAAGTGAAAACTTTTTTGTTACTATGTTTTATTTTTAATTTGAATGACGTCTTACTCATTTTCGATCAGGGTCACGTGACCCTGACGCGAGTTTTGGTCACGTGACCCTGACGCGAGTTTTAAATTTTTTACCCATTACAGAAAAAGTGTACAACGCCGCTAAAGAAGTTTTCACTTCAAAAACGTATTTCTATTACTGAGTAACGAATGCTGGACTTTCTTTCATAAACCCCACACTACGGATTTCTTCTGTATCATGGTTGCGTTTACAAACATAGAAAATCGTACGAATATAACTTTCTCAATACAAACATAGAATACAGCAACCTATAAATCGTAAATCATACCGTAAAATACATTTACAAGCTATTGTTACCTATTACTATTTTACGAGTATCTATCTAATACTTTAAACGGGCAATTCTTGTATATTTATTTATAATCAGGATCTGGGAAACGGCTCCAAGAATTTTCATGAAAGTTACAGATTAGGGGTTTTTCGGCTCAAGGAATCGATTTATCAAGGTCCCAGGTTCGAGAAAAGCTCGGTTCCTAAGATATAGACATTTTAAAAACTGAGCGAAGTTCGGTTAACCAGATATTACTATTTAAAAGACGACATTTTCTTTTCCGAGGCGAGTTGTTAACGGCGTATGGTCAAGCGAAAGCATCGTTTGATGAGTCGGAAAAGTTGCCACGCGCCGCCACCAGGAGGCGTTAGTATCGCAAAATTAACGCAATCCAAAGTTTTATGAATTTCATTTCGTCAACTTCGACATTTCATAAAGTGTTCCCCTTACGCAAAATACATGTATTACTCTAGAAGAAATATTTTGATATAAGGATATCGAAACATTTACTAAAACAAAATGATAGAAATCTTTATTGATGTGGATTAATATTTTGTGAATATTTTTATCATTCACAGTCTTAAATTTATTTTATAACATTTTGATGTCCCGAGATTACGAACAAAACTACTATTTTGGTAGAAAATTAATGATAATTGGCATACCTTACGAAAGTGACAATACCCATTATCGTTAAGCCCCAAACACACGCGCGCACGGGCAAGGGCATGTGTTTTGTGTTTCACACGCGCCTGAAAGAGTGTCAGCACAATGGCAATGACGGGGCTCTCTTTTAGAGGGCCTACCTGGGTCGCGGGCTAGCGAATACCATGACCCCAGAACGTAAAGGGCTATTGAAAGACATCGTAGATTTTAGTAAGTATTCCGAGTCTGACAGTCCCTCCCGCCGTGCCCTGGGTAGGAGGACTCATTCGATTATTTTAGCACTCTAAAAAAAGCCCCAAACACACGCTCCTTTTATTAACGTGCGGTCACAAAGCTGGTTGCGTGATATCTTTATATGTTCGAGAGTGGAAAGCTAAGGGTGCTTGACACCCTGTCCTCCATCATCTGGTGTTGGTACTAATTTTTGATGCATTTTGATGTAATGACAAACACTAGAACAATTTGATGTCACCTCTTTATAATTAAATCTTCATTCTATACTATCTTATCTACAGTATTTTTTTGGGACAATGTTGTAATAATCACTTTTCTGATAAATCGACGCTGTCCTTCAATAGCCCTTTCTGTTCCGGGGTCACGGTAAGGAAATAATCCCGCGACCCCGGCAGAGTCATTATGCTGACGTTCTTTGAGGCGCGCGTGGGACACAACGCGCCGTCGACCGGGGCATGGTCCATGGTCGGGCAGCGAGTTGCCCTTTACTCGCTGCCCGCATACCCGCGCCTACGGTGGCCGGAGATCGTCTAGCGACGTCCGTCGCCGTGGGCTTCACCAACGCGGGTGGGGCGGAGGCAGGACACTGTCCTCTCTCGCTCGCGGCCCGCCTTCTCCTTCGCGAGCATTACTGCTTCGCAGAAGGAGGCCTGCTTCCTTCTTCTGTGCGCGAGAGGTCTCCGCCAATCGCAACCGTGAGGACACGTCGGTGCTCTGCCCAAGCTGGACAGTCTTGCACCGTATGCTCCACCGTGCCCTCCGGGCGATCTTCGCAGTGGTGACACCCAGGCGTTTCCTCCTTTCGCATCAGACACAGGTACCTCCCGAAACTTCCGTGTCCGATGAGTACCTGCGTCAAGCGGTGAGCGGAGGTCAGGACGCCATGACTTCTCTCCAGCTACTCCTCAAAGAGAGGTCTTACCGCCGCAATTGCGGCGTGCCCGGATAAATGAAACCCTTAGAGATATTATCTATCGACTGCAAAAGCATGAACCCAGTACTGATCTTT
This sequence comes from Agrotis segetum, assembly GCA_036375495.1. NCBI lineage: Eukaryota > Metazoa > Arthropoda > Insecta > Lepidoptera > Noctuidae > Agrotis > Agrotis segetum. The sequence continues at coordinate 824,997 of JAQSVV010000062.1, forward strand.
TTTTACTCCAAAGCAATAAATAGAGCGAGAAGCAACTTGTACCGAACACGCGGTGAGACAGCAATGACCACCGATTTTTCATCATAGGCGATATTTAACAGGGTGGTGGGTGCTATGCCTTATTTGTAGTTGACAAGTAATTTTGAAGTATTCAAAATGACAGCAGTTTTCATTTAATTTATTTTAATCCTGTTTCTTAGAAATTGTTATAAATCTGTGACGAAACTAAATAAATAATAATAAAAGTGAAGTGCTTCTTATCCTATATCGCAATTTGATACGATTAGAAGTTGTTTTCAGTTACATATTATCTCAAAATGTTGATTGTAAATCAGTTTTTATCATAAGTTCATGTGAAATGGTATTTAGATGCATAAAGTTTAGATGGGAGGAGGATGGACACAGAAGAACCATCCGACAACAATAGTACGATATCACGATAGCATTGATATACTTAATATCACTGTGAGTAATTTATTATATTGATAGGAACAATTTGTAATTTAAAGAATCATACGTATTCTAACTAGTGATGGGTTTTTGCCCGGGAATTTTCCCGAGGTGGGAAAATTCCCGATACATTCCCATTTCTTCCCGGGAATATTCCCAAATGACGGGAAAATATTTTTTCGTATAAAATTATGCAATTTAATTAATTTTTTACAAAGTTTTGCGTTTGTGTAAGTCTGTGCATGCATGACGTGGTTAAAAAAAAAGACATTAATTGTAAAAGTATGGTTACAGCATAAAAGTAAGGGATTTTATGTACGGAAATGTTTGTAAGATACGTATTTATTTAAAAAGACTTAGAATCAACTTCGAACAAGTCTCAAAAGTACCACACCGATCTTTTTCTGATTATTAGGTTGTTTTTTGAATATTAGTTTTGCTATAAATGCGGCTTTATACCTATAAAGTTATCAGCTGACTTTGAAGATCTATTACTTGGTGCGCTGAAAACTGGGTATTGTACGTATAAACAGCCGCATTATCATATCTCTAATCTCACAATTTATATATTTTTTTAGTTATGCTTTGTAGACAAATGGTAAACGTAAACTCACGAGTCTGTAACAGATTTTCAACGTAATATAATATGGTCTTAAAAAATTTACTGCAAGCATTTGGTGTGCTTACTCGTATAACCAAAGTACAATACTTAACCATTTTTTTTTCAAATATTATCATTAAAAAAAAAAAAAATGTGTTTTTTTCAAGCACTTTTCTTTTGGCCTATTAATATGGCCAATAAAAAAGTTGTTTGTAAGTATTTCGCTGAATTGCCAGTTCAAAGTCTGCAAAATGTGGTAGAAACATTGGAATCAGCTGTGAATGCTACACACGGGTAAAAGAACTCAAACAGATATCAAATTCATTAATACGGTCAAAAATAAATGCTTGAAAGGCTCGCGTGGAACACAACACGCCGTCGACCCCGGCATAGTCCATGGTCGGACAGCGAGTCGCCCATTACTCGCCGCCCGCATGCCCGCGCCTACGGTGGTTGGAGATCCGTCTGCCGAAGTCCGGCACCGTGGGCGTCTACCACTGCGGCTGGGGTGGACCTCTCCCTTACTCGGCCCATGCATGACTGCTTCGCAGAAGGAGTCCACCGCATCCCACACCGTCTCGCCCCGAAGCATGGCAAGAACTGGGTCGAGCACATACCTGTAGTAGGGCACTTCTTATTCCAAAAGGTAGTATTTTAGAGCAAGTTGATGGATTATTCTAGCTACAGGGTTGTGTCTACAAATATTCTCCGTTAGCGAGACGAGAACACCCGGAGAAAATGTGATAGATTGATTTGCCTGGACAAGGTGGCATGTCCGACATAATGTCAGCCCTGCTATCCTTCACAATAAACCTCCGGTAGTTATATGTCATCATAACTTCATCCATTATTGCTCTGACAAAACCTTTGGTTTCTCTAAAGGAGTCTCCGGATCGTAGCCAGGCTACCGACGCAGATATGTCTACATCTGCATCAGGCCTATGTACGGCCCGCAAACGTCCGTTAAGCTCCTTGTTCTGTCATATTTCCATGCGACCATTAGTGTCAAGCACTGCAGGTTTGCGCCAGTTCTCTTTAGCCCAGGAGAGTGGGGTAAGGGCCTTGTCCACCGCTTGTACATCTCGATGCATTCCCACGTCGGCTTTTAGGAAATATTCACTGAGATTGCATATCTCACGATTGTGGAAAGTCTTAAGCTTGACGTTTAGAAAATCTCAACCTCGAATATACAATCTCATAACCGAAGACCGTGAGTGATGCATTCGATATACAGTAAGCAATGTACGGACCCTCCTATCGCCTTGGATACGAGGGTCTGTACAATTAAGTTCTGCAGTTTGAGTCCATGAATATGTCAAAAGAGTACCTAAATCAATACTGGCATGACCCAGCCGTTGCAGGCCTTACTACCACCTTATTACCACCGAATACAATAATTATTTACATATTTTTAATATCGTTATTGGTTCAATGTTTATTTTCCCGTCGTTTGGGAAAATTCCGGGAATTTATTTTATTTTCCCATATTTTCCCAATCTTTTTTTTCCCTCCCATTTTTTTCTTCCCTCCGGCCCATCACTAATTCTAACATTTCCCTTGTTTGCTCAGTAGGGGTCGTCAGGAATTTCCTGCGTTGATTTTCAGTAAGTTTGGTTTATTTTATTCTTTATTTATTCATCAAAATAATGTGTTATTTAAAATAGAAAGTTTACGTGACTTATTTACAGTCATGTCCGTTTAATCACGTCCCATTGAACACAGCGGAACATAGTTTTGAATAATCTATAAGCCTACGTATCATTCGTCTTTATTTTCTCGATCTTTTTATCCGTTCCAATTTTATTATTACGAAAATCTGACAGCCGCGATCTGAAAAAAAGTGTCGCAGGTCTAGCCTGTAAGAGCCACGCTGGCTGACTGATTCGTCAAGGAACGAAAGTGATGACACTACTTTTAAAAGGCAAAAGATGAGAGGACGATAGTGGATGTGTGCTCAGAATAAAACGGCGTATGTGCCCAAACATATCGGCGTCTTTTTATGAATTAAAATTGTTATTAATTGAAAAAATGTCTTTACAGAATTTAGACACTATTATTTTATACAATTTAAAACAACATCCTTTCAATAACTCATATTAGTTATTCCATAAAGTCCAAAAAATAAATTAGATAGACCGAACTTTGCATTTTTTTTGTATCGAGAAAATTTAATTGAATCGTGTTTTCAACTTTGTGAGAATTTAGATCATATAGTCAATAACTATATTCCAAGTTGTAAGATCTGTAGTCCAGATATGTACGAAGAAAAGTAAAAAATAAAAACCGTATTTTTACTGACCTATCCCCTTAACTTTTGGTTCATCATGACTTATAATAATTTAACCTGATTCAATTATATACACAGCCTCTCATTTCCTTCTAATAGGTTAGTTAATGCAATACCATTATAAATTAATATGTATCAGGATATTGGGCAGTATCCTGTGTACATAGCATTAATTACAAAAAGGCATACTATGACCAATATCCTATGTAAATGGCAATTATAATATTAAAAGCTGATCATGAGATGAACTAGATCGGCTTTATTACAAAACGTGGTTTAACTTAGACCAAGCTTTAAATCAAAAATGATTTTTTGAATTTCGAACTTTATTTCTACTGTCGTAAAGTTATTAATACAAAAACCAAGTTTAGATCCCGGTCTAAGTTGTCAATGTGCATTTTGGAATTTTATAGCAGTTGGAATAAGTTTTTCGGGTTTTCGTGTTATAAGTTTTAAAACTGTTATGATCATTAAGCTATAATAATAAGGACTTACCTGACTACTTACTTACTAAAAAAACACTCCGAGCCTGACGAAATATCGGAAACTCAAAAGAAATAATAAAAATGGTAAATATCCCGTTCTATAACTCTTATGTTATAGTAAATAAAATCAAAATCAAGTCTATTATAACAGGTCAGTATAGGTTAATAAAAATTGTAAAGAGTTTAGAATAGTCTATTTTAGTAAGTATATAAGTGTGAAACTGCGTTTTCGTCTCATCTGCCCCTGGCTGGAGGCTTTAGAGTATCTTTGGCAACCACAGGAAAGTCCGGTTAAGCAGCTCTTCTAGGTTGACCTGCGAGATGCCAACATTAACAAAAAAAAAAAATCTTCTCATCTCATCTTTATGATATCAAAATAGTATTTATGAAATTAAATTCAAACGGAACCCAAAACCAATGAACTCATAGCTAATTTTAAACAGACAACCAAATCACATTTCAAAGTTTTTCCTCATTAACCAAATAATCGAAATCCCAACAATTTATCACCAGTTTAACTAACAATGGTACACTGACGTGGGGTGAGACCAAAACTAAAATAAAAATAAACATCAACAAATCGTTACAAATTACAGTCGCTTCTAATCGGTCTCTTCAATAAATCGATTAATTTATTCACATCACTAATCTCATTAGTGTAACCGTAAGGTTTGGGACACACTGGGACATACCAATTTGATTTTATGTTAATGTTAGTTTAAGTTTTGATATCTAGGTCATGATAATGAAATTGCCTGACAGAGTTAGCAGTCTTAACGTAACCGTATTATTGTTTATACTATTGACATTTGCAAATCTATATTTTTAAATACAGAAAGAATAAGAAATCATAATACCGTATTATTACCGTACCTACTATAATCGTATCATAACTACCGTAACGAAAAGCGACCTTCAATAATAGAATAAAGATTACAATGTTTCAAAGAGATCGCAAACTTTGTTTAACGTCTCTATATTAAAGGAAATTTAGTTGTCAGTTACAAATGAAAAAAAATATATATAATCTCGAGTTTTAGAAATAAATAATCTAGTAGATGCACCGTAAAAATAGAAAATTATACAGCTGTAAATTAACATTATATAAAAAACGTAGCAATGCTTCAGTGTAGTCCTAACTTTATACGAACCTGCCGATTCAAATCCTCTTATAAGGGATTGATTTACAATCGTCCGTCCTAAATAATGACTGTTTTGGTACAATTTTATTATTGGACCGTTTTTTTCGTGGGTCTAGTTATCATTTCTTAAAATACGGATTAACATCATAAATCATATCCTTGTTATTAAAACTAATGTTTGGCTGTGGGCACGCCTTGTCGTTTCTTAAAAAACATATTGAATGATACCTACATACGAAGTAACTTCTCTACTATACAACATGTAACGTTGATAGCAAAAAAAAAAACATTTTTCATACTGATGGGACCGATATTTTTTTTTTGCGAATTTCCAAAATTCTTAGAACAAACATTGTTCAGTAACATGGGCTGAGTTACCCCACGAGAGGTTTTGCGCTATTAACGTTACACGCCGTATAAAAAAAGGGTATTTTGGTTCAACTTATGACAGACTTTAGTTTGGTAGAAAGTAAAGAACGATTTACAACATTACATTTCAACAATCAAAAAACTTTAAAAACAAAAAACTTGAGAGGTGTCAAGGGACACACGGATGGATGACAACTTTTCGTAAGATTTTTTTCCGTCTAGCCCCCTTTCACAACGCGCGATAAGGAACTTCGTTCCAAAAATGCATGATTTCGAAAAATTGACTCAACAGACCAATACCTACACAACATCCAATTAAGATAAGAAAGAAACAAATTCATCTTCAAAAACATATTGTTGTAAAAATAAAAATAAAAGAACACAGATGCCCTTAATATTAGTAGAAAAACCCAACGAGTGCGTCCCATTCTGTCGACCATAAAGTATCGATGTCTCAATTTTTGGGCCTCATTCCAAATGATTTATTATGTCAGTAAAATGATGTATATGAAAGTGCCAATACTTTGGTCAATACCATTGTGCAAGATTTGGCGAATTTATGGGCTGTGGGACTAAATTCAGGCCAACTTTTGAGGTTTCGAGCGAATATTTTTGGGCCATAAAATGTAAAGGTAGTCGTGGATTTTTATGACGCTTAAATATGGAGTTGTCTAACAAAACAGTGTTTTTTTTTATGCATTAACAATTTATAAGATCATCATAAAGTTTTTTCATTCATCAAATTCAAATGCCTGTATTTTACTCTTTTTTTAAACTCTTAAGTTGTCTATCGGTCATTATAGGATTTGTCTATGATAAAAAACATTAAAAAAAAAATTAACTGACTTCAAAAACAACCACAAAAAAGGATAAAATAACCTACAAAATAACTTTTCTTTCGGAAGTCGGTGGCTTTATTTTTTTATTTCGTTGTCTTTTTGCCACCGACTTCCGAAAGAAAAGTTATTTTGTAGGTTATTTTACCCTTTTTTTATGGTTGTTTTTGAAGTCGGTTAATTTTTTTTTTCAAGTTTTTTATTTTACTCTTTTTAGTTTAAATGTTCAACCCAAATTCTTGTCAAATACATCATTTCCTTCCAAGTGCACTAGAATTTGTAATTCGTGGCACCGGTATTAACATCGCTCATGTACACATGCTAATAAAATTCCCTATCTCAAAAACTGCTGAACAGATTTTGATGAAACTTGCAGTATTCCCTAAGGTGAACGATCCCTAGTACAACAAAAAAAAAGACTTTTGAAAATCGGTCCACAATTGGCGGAGTAATCGCGTAACAAACACGCAAAAAGTAATGTCATCCAAGTAGTCGAAATCAATAAAAGTGCTCACAAAATAAAAAGTACTGAACTAAATTGGATGAAAATTTTATGGAACTATACTGCAAGTATACTGCATCGAATAAAAACAGAATGTCACTAATCGGACTAGAAACGTCGGAGTAATCGATGTACATACATAAAAAAAAAACATACCGACCGAATTGAGAACCTCCTCCTTTTTTTGAAGTCGGTTAAAAAGAGGCTCCATACTGTTCTGATAAACGTATTTAGACCTATGTACCTTATCTAAGCGTAGTTTATTTCGAAAAATAAGGACTTAGGTATTTACGATAGCGCTGGACACGGCGAAAAGTGAATTTGTCAAAAAAAAAAAAAACAATACAGAAGAGTAAAAATGAAATTTTACCACATGAAAATTATTTGAGTTACTTGATATAGATAGAATACTTGCGAATGTTAAATAAATACTTTTTACAAAAGAATAACAATATTTCGTTACAACTAATAAAAAAAAACGAAAAATAACCCCAAAATACCGAACACACAAGAAACAAAAGAACAACGTATCATAATTTTCCCGGTAACATTTTTTCGCCTCCCAATTATTTGTAGCTCCGAAACAGATAAGTTGCGGCCGTTTTAAGTGCGCGTAAGCATCGGACATCGTAAATATGATCGTGATCAGTTGCATTATGTTAAGAACGGAACGAGAGCAACCTAAGGAATCTGTCCAACTGCGGGCGGGAAGCGACTAGCTATCGACGATGATCGGTATTATTTTTGAATCTCTTCAACCAGTCGCTCTTGTGTGCGGGTAAATACTCAGACCTGTGGACTTAAGACATTCGAGGAACGGGGTTTAAAAATCAACATCGTTGAAATGATAAGATTCTCCGACTAGGGGGTAGACTGGTAAAATTGCTCGAGGGTTTTTGTTTGAACTTATTCATCTTGCGGTTAAATCCAATTTTTCAATTCAGGATTCTCTACTTTTGCTATAGATGTGGCGACAAGATCCTTTTAGCTACGTCACTACAAGAGCACCAACACTGAGGAGTCTTTGAAGAAGACAACCCAAATATAGCTGTTAATATCCCACAGAAAATGTAGAAATACTAAGTACTGTGTGAATAGTTAATACTAGTGGCACCAGCGAGGACATTTTCAGATTAATTAGGAAGTTGTTATTCGTGGCGATCGACTCGCTTATCGCTCGCAGTGGTACATTTGCCTGACCCTTAAAGGATCAAGCGTGGGTGGATATGGACAGAAATTGTGCAGTAATCTTGTATCTGCGGACTATTTTTGTATAGATGTGCAAAGTTGTTAACCTTTGTACGTTTTTGTTTGAGGAAGGGAATCTTTGTGTTTTTAAATGTTAAGGCCCTAAAGACTTATCATTATCTACCTTGTCTTTTCCCTACCATTTTGAGATAGGTTTCAGCTGTTTAATAGTATTTTATATGAAAACACAATCACGAACAGGCTTCAAGGAATTAAAGCTATTAAATTGGTTCGGTTTGTACCTAAAGAGCTAGGAAGATTTTTGTATGAAGCCTAGCTTGAATAAGTTCTGCATATTTTGATATTCTGCAATAACTCATAGGTATTTTGCTCACCGCCAAAATTTTCTAACACATTTCCGAGATTTCCAGCTATCACTCAAAATAATGTGGAGCGAATGTATGTGTACGTGATTAATATAGCTATAACCTTGGGGTCTTCAAGCCAAGAGTGAATAGGTTACTTCTAGGCAAGCGTGCTTCACTGTTGACCACATATTCGTTCACCATCGTTGTCAAACGCGAAGATATTACAGTGAATAAAAAAAAATCATTTATTACTTTTCATACACGGCAAAATTCTTTGCCTTAGTTTCATCTATTTTTACAGCTAACAGTTTCTTTTTCAAAAAACTTTGAATTGCTACTTTTTTAATTCTTATAACTTTCTTATCCAGAACAACGAATCCAGGACGCTACACTAAGCGCTCATGTACACGACGCCGCCGCCGCGCCGCCGCCGCGCCGCTACCGCGCCTCTAGGCTGTGTACACGGTCGCTACCGCGCCGCCGCCGCGCCGCCGCCGCGCCGCCACCGCGCCGCCACCGCGCCGCCGCCGCGCCGCCGCCGAGCTGGCACCGCGATGCCATTCGCTTTATCTAACAAAGGAGATGTCTCATTGCGGCCATATAATGTTTTTTTTTTGATAATTCAAGGATAACTTCTTCGTTTATGAATCGGTTTTGATGATTCTTTTTTTATTGGAAAGAAGGTATTTCAAAGGCGGTTCCATGATATGGAGATTAGGGTTTGATGATGGAAGACCAGAGAAATCGAGTGGAGCTAAATAGTAAGAAATATCTGCTTTCCAAAAAAAAAAAGAATCATCAAAACCGGTTCATGAACAAAGAAGTAATCCGCGAATAAACATTAAAAAAACATTATGGCCGAAATGAGAAACCTCCTTTTTCAGATAAATAAAACACTATCGAATTGGATTCGCGGTGCCAGCGCGGCAGCGGCGCGGCGGCGGCGCGGTGGCGGCGCGGCGGCGGCGCGGTGGCGGCGCGGCGGCGGCGCGGTGGCGGCGCGGCGGCGGCGCGGCGGCGGCGGCGCGGTAGCGACCGTGTACACAGCCTAGAGGCGCGGTAGCGGCGCGGCGGCGGCGCGGCGGCGGCGTCGTGTAAATGAGCCCTTACGAAACTCGACCCAATATTTTAGAATAAAGAAAAACGAAGAGCGTTCAAATTTATAACTGAATGGACAAATAAATTCAGTTAAGTCGAACCTCATACGAGATAATAACGCGTCTTGTTTAAATTGTGGAAACAACAATATATTGGAGTGCAATTGTATTTTTTTAATGTTGAGTTGGTGGCACACGTAAGTTTGTTGTGTAACCACAAATTTTGGGAAGACAGCGTGTGTTTTATTTTTATTTTGTCTCAGCTACCTGGCAGGTGACAATATTTGTTTAATTTTATTGTATAAAAAAGAGAAAGATTTAGATGAAATGTCCATTCTATAAAATGTTGTACTTAGTGACTATCAACGAATAGATCAGGCTAGATTTTGACATACAAATAAATAGAAAAGAGGCATTAGAAAATGAAAAAAAATTGTGTTAGCCTAAAGGCGCACTGTGAGCCTGACCTGTAATGTAACGTTACAGATTCGAACATTTCATCAGTAAAGGAAGACAATGCGTACCTTGTATCAAATCTATACTAAATATACGCGAATACTCGTCAGTCAGGGAGGCAGTATTGTAATGTAATGCTCAAAGTCGAATATTGTATAATTATTATTATGTTACATTACACGCGAATGCTCCCGGTGAGGGAGCGCCTTCACAGTAGTCGCAAGCGATGTGCATCTGACATTCAACCTGGTAATACTAATAAGACTATTATAAGCAATATTGCCATTGTATCCAAAAATTTTATTCATAATGTTTGAAATTCCAGAGGCTCGTCTTATAACTTTTGACTGATACAACAGACTTATTCACAGACACATCTCGGACAGAGCTGCTTAACTTTGGTGATCCATCGAAAAACAGACTTCGCCAAGCGTTGCTTTACATTGCTCACCCATCCATCTAAATACAGACCTTGGCAAGAGTTACTACTAGTTCCATAGAGTAAAATTATCTTATATGATTTATCAACCGCAAGAACAAAAAACTCGTATGAAAACGAAAAAAGAAGCGTTTGTCTTCCGTCTACACTCACCTTAATAATTTAAACAAAAATGTTTTTGTCCCAGTCCTCTCGATGCCGACCTTTATAATGATTTATACAGTCTAGTGACATTACGTTGCCAATAAATAATATTTTAATTCTTCTTTTGTACCTTTAAGGCGAGGTTGTAGTAGTGTGTAAAAGTCTGAGCGCACGACTGCACCAAAATGAGAGCGATATGATCTACATTTTGAATGTTCTTTTTTTGATTTTTTAATGAAGAACCTATAAAATGTATAATATTCATCATCAGCCTGCTGGGACACAGGCCTCCTCTCTTAGAGAGGGAGTGGGCCGTAGTCTACCACGGGGGTTCAGTACGGATTGGTAGATGTCACATTTCTTCAAATTTTTGGTTCTAGGATGTGGCAGTTTCTTCACAATGTTTTCCTTCACCGTTTTGAGCGCAGTGATGATGAAATAAATAACACAACGTAATGCGCCTGGGTGGTTTCGTCCACGACCTACAACTTGTAAGTCGTGGCTACCACTGGGCCACCACAGACTGCTACTCCACCAGTCTACACCACTTTAAAAAAAAAAAGCTGTATCTATTGAATTAACTAGTATAATTATTATTAACTCATGATAGAATCCCTTATCAGTACCCGTGTCTGTTAAACACTGCAAAACAACCCTTACATCAATGTCAAATGCCGTTTTGCAGTTGGCAGTTTTTAGACAACCAACCGATGTAGCTTTTTTGTAATGAGGCGGTATTATAAATATTTTAAATTGTGATCCCATCAAAAACATAAATGTGAAATGAGAGACAAGCTCAATAGTTTGATATTATGCCTTAATTTCATAAGATATTTTATTTTATTTAATGATAATATAAAGGCCTATTCAGACCTAAGCGGTATTCGCTACCGTCTGAGGCAGAGAAAACCCAGCGGGTATGCGGTAATATTACTGTTCACACCAAAACGGATTTCGCTATTCTTGTGGGTAGAATAACGCGCGGTATGTATGTACCTCTACCCACAGCGGCAGCGAATATCGCTCAGGTCGCTCTAGCCACGGTACTTGATACTAAATACCTGAGCGAAACCCGCGCGGTATGTACCTCTACCCACAGCGGCAGCGAATATCGCTCAGGTCTGAATAGGCCTTATATGCGAAGATGATTTTGGTCGACGGTGAAGCACGCTTGCCTAGAAGTAACCTGTACACTCTTGACTTACAGACCAAATGGTTTATTTATTTATTTTTAAAAACCTAAAAAAGTACTGCAACCTCCCCTTAAATAAGGTCTCAAAATATTCGTGATATGAGGCACGAGGGTCACGTTTTAATTTCTTTAAAGATTCTTTATATCCGTGATCGGAAGTCGAGACAATCTTACGAGGTAGTCTATCTTTAACACTGTAATTACTACATTGTAATCTACATATATATATAAAAGAACAGGGGTTTTTCTTTTGACACGGCTACAGCCGAAACCGCTTAACGCAGAAACTTGAATTTTGGACAGGATTTGCAGTCTACCATGTAGATTGGCAATAAGACGGGATTTTGCGAAAATCCTCCTCTAAGGGGGTGAAAAGGGGTGAAAACGTTTGTATGAAAAATCTTATTCCTTGGGTTTATAAACTTGAAACTTACCACGAATGAGAACACAAGTAAATAAATAAGATTAGCACCATAATTTTTTTAAACTACCCTCCATTGGTAATCTAGGGGTTGTTAAAGTTTGTATGGAAAAATCATAACGCGTGAGCTGATGAATTTGAAAATCAGTATTTATATACTATATAAGAATTAATCTAACACGTGTTTTTGGATTTTTCGAAAATCACCCCCCAAGTTAGTGAAAAGGGGTATTCAAGTTTTCATGGGAGGACATTAAACCACTAAACGTAGAAACCTGAATTTTGGATGATAGTTGCAGTTTATAATTTAAGTAAGCATTAAGAAAGGATTTTGCGAAAATCTACCTCTAAGGGGGTGAAAAGGGGTGAAAACCTTTGTATGCAAAATCTTATTCTTTGGGTTTATAAACTTGAAACTTGGTACGAATTTGAGTAGTAAGTAAATGAAAAAGATAGACACTATTTTTTTTCAAATAACCCTCCATTTTTGGGTTTTTCGATAATCACCCCCTAAATTTTGAAAAGGGTTGGTTAAGTTTTAAGGGAAGGATTTACTGCTTGCTTCGATAAATTCTTTACTGGCCATAAATTATCTCTCAATCGAATAAAGGATGCGTATTTATCTACATTTCATAAATCAACCTCTAACGGGGTGAAAATCGGAACATCAGTTTTTCTACTACGATTGATTGTTTGTTTGTATTGAGTTTTTAGGTTTTCTTTTAAGGAGGGTGAGCGGGAATTAAATTCACTGTGCTCGAAGTTAAATAACACGCGCAGACGAAGTCGCGGGCAAAGTGCTAGTCAACTGATAAGCTTGTAATTTACAAGTGTCAATGATGTTAATTAATTTAATGTTAATTTTGATTTATCTTTTATCTTTCGGTTTTTTATGTTTCGCTACATTGGTGACACCAAATCCTACTAATGTTATAAATGCGAAAGATTGTGAGGATGTATGTATGTGTGTGTGTATGTGGGTATGTTTGTTACTCTTTCACGCAAAAACGACTGAACGGATTTGGCTAAAATTTGGTACACAGATAGTTTATAACCTGGATTAACATATAGGATAGTTTTTACCCTAATTTTATGTTCCCGTGACATAATTTTCGAGTTGTAGCCGGTGAAACCGCTGGCAATAGCTAGTCTCCTATAAGTACTAAAGAAGTTATACTTTTCATCGTATTGCTATCAATACCAATCCTTACTACAGCATTTGACATTTGTAGAATACGAGAGTAAATCTTGTGGTAAAAGTTTTATTTATGGTGAACAACCAGTAAAATGTTTTTAGAAGATCCTTTCTGAGAGTCCTGAATTCATAAAAATACCAACTGACAAGACAAACATTAACATTGTTTATTTTCTATTAAAAAAAAATGCTTTCACCGGAGTACAGTCATATTACAATAATGTACGTAGCAAATAAGGCAGAATTATTTAATTTTTAGCAACTAAAGACCTTCAATTTGGAGCTGGTTATTTCACTAAATGAGGCCTCCCGCTTTGGAGGGAAAAGTGCCGTCGAACTTCTACATTTCCCCACCTCCTTAGGTGGAAATCTGATTGTTTATTCAAAATTAAAATCTCCTCTCATATACGCACCTGTCAGCGTTGGTGAAAACCGGACGTTAGACTGAACTGACTAAAAGTATATACTGGTCATTCGGTGCTTAGAATGTCCTTATAAGACTAGAAAACTTAGACTTTTTTGAGGCAATACAATAAAATCAGGTATTTTATATACGAACAATTTTTTATCATTGTATGCGGGAACTGGTCCTACTGACCCGATATTCGTCCATTCTTATTTTATTTTTCATAAAACATAAATCATTTTAAAGGTACCAACATAAAAATTGTACAGTAAGGTGCGACCACTTATTGGAGCGTTAAAAGTTAAAGTTATTGTTATTTATAGTTCTTGTTATCGACATTTATCATGTACAAATTGACGCCTTCACAAATGTAACGAGTATGTTGTATTGCCGACAAAGTGGCCCGATAAGTATTGTTGGTAGTGTCAATGGACCCGTATAGAGGGAATTTCACTGTTTTATTTTGTGACCCAGTTTAAAGAAATTGTAAAAAAATTTAACTTGTAGGTTCAAACGTGCGCATTTTCACGACTGCTCAACTGTAACTGCTCAACTGACATTGACATTTTCTTTTCCCCACCGCTCAACTAAAACAAATAGAAATGTTTTATTGGATAACACGCGCATAACTTTTTTTGTGATTCCTTTGGGGATTTCGGGATAAAAAGTCTATCCTATGTCCATTCATGTCTACATGAGAAAGTTTGATCTTTGGAAAAAAGAGTTCTAATTATTACCATTTTATAGACGGCCAGGCCCCTTGTCAAATACGAGTAGAGCAGTTTGTAGTTGAGCAGTTGGGAATTTAAACGGCACAACTCAGTTGGGCAGTTAGTTGAGCATTTTCGAGCAGTTGGGTAGTTTAGTTGGGCAGTTGGGAATATTGACTACGTGATTCCTATGACCATTTCAAGTATTACTCCACTAGTACAAAGTCATCATCAGCCTAGCCTTTTCCCTACTACTCGTATATTGGAATCGGCTTCCAGTCGAACCAAATGCAGCTGCATATCAGTTTTTTAGTTAGAGCGACTGTCATCGGACCTCCATAACCCAGTAACTGAGTAATACGATACCCAATGGTATGACTAGTTGTTAGACTTACTTACAACTAGTACTATTTACAAGCGTAGAATGTGGCAACCCCAGCTAGATGTACTGAGGACCTTGAAAAAGTGGTTGGGATTGGTACATTCTGCGGAAGACAAAATGACAAGTTAACATCAATTAAAGTTATGGCTAAGCTAAGCTTACGTTGTCACTTGTTATACAACGTGACAACGTAAGCTAAGGAGATTGTGTGATTATATGAAACCACGGTTAAAGTGAATCTTTTTTCCACATAATAAGGTAAAAACCCACTATTTTTGACACTATAATAGACAGTAAAAAAATCCAAATTACGTAGCTGTAGCATGAAAAAGGGAGGGCCCGAAGTGAGCTGTGCCTAGGGTCCCGAGACGGTTTATCCGGCCCCGATCGTATCGCCAGATAAAAGACGACATTTACCACTACTTTTCACTATTTTACTTTACAGCGTCTTTCCATTATTTACAGCGTTTCTTGTTTGACAGCGCCTTCGCCTCCTCTAGCGAAGAAGGAACTATATTTTTCCTTGAAATTCGTCAACATGGAAATGTCTAAGTTCCAGTTTACTTTACGTCAGTACACAGAGCATTGATTCGTTCATTGTTACAAACATTGTGTTTTTTTATGTGTACATGTAAATGTTGATACTGTTGGTTGTTGGCTGCCTTATGATCTATTTAAAAGTGATTTGGATATTGTTTCTTATGTTATTATAAAGCTGATAAATGAGCAAAAAAAAATTCCATCCTTCTTAAGTCAATTTCTCAAATTGGAACCGAACCCAAACTCTCACATGTCGTATATCACACAACGATTGCATCGCCCTCTATAGATACGAATTAAAATCCTTCGCGGCTTATTTACGAGTGCAACAATATCAACCGCGCTAATTTGTAATAATTGTACCGAAGATGATAACAAATCAGCGTTTACAATTGACGCAAAATTATGCCTTTTTTCGGTACCGATTCTTACTAAACTGAATCAAATCGAATAAAACTAATAACGAATACAAACAGATTGGTTCTTTATCTTCCCAGGATAGACAAGCTTTTCTTGAAAATGATAGGTTTAAATACTTTAAAATCGATCTGCCGTTGCCATGTTTACCATATCGTGTTGTGTTTGCGAACATATTTTGTTCTACAAATAACATATTTTAATATTCCTAATACTACTGAAAGTAGGCAAGTATAGTCTATTTTAAGACATAGACAATATTTCTATATTTTTCATTCAGAAATACACCAAAAGTAATTCCGCAAAACAGGAAGATATTGACAAATTTTCGTCAGAAATTATATTTTTTTATCTATCAATATTTAATGGGTATTTAATTAGAAAGTACTGAATAACTAAGGTTACTATCTTACCTTGCATCAAAAAAATAATGAGTTCATTTAAAAGTAAAATAATAGTGTAAACAATTATTTTATGAAATGACAAAATTCAATATAAAACCAAGACCATTTTGTTCTTTGATTTAGACGGCGCGGGGCGCCTATTGAGGGAGGACGTATCGCTCGCAACCATTTTGACATTAGTCACGTAATCATTAAAATTAAAAATATACGCCACCATTCATGACCTTTAGACGCGACGCTAGTATCTTCGCCATAACATCAAATTGCATTTGAAAAATGTAGTAACTCGAATTTTCCGTAGGTCATGAATGGTGGCCAGGAATTTTTCCAATCGCAAAGAGTACAGCGTAACCAACCTTTCTTGATACAAATTAATATTTTGAATTATTTTAATTCTGATCTGATTGTAATGTAAATGTATCAATGTGTTGAATACGGATATATATCTATACTATTAAACGCGCATAAAAATAAATATATTTTACGGTTCTCGAAAATGACTCCGACGATTACGATGAAATTTGGAATAAGTATAAGTATTTATTGGTACGAAAAATCAATTTAGGTAAATGTTCCATGTCTGGGAAAAATTGTTATATCCGTATTTACACCCATAAAGATTTACACCAACAATATCTAAACTCAGGGGGTAATCTCCGGAAGTAATGAACCGATTTTAAAAATTGTCTCACTTGTCAAAAGCTGTATTATTCACGAGTGCAGAGAGTGTAGGCTATAAATTATAAAGATATCATGTATATTTTACCGCCCAACGAAGTCGGCACGGGTCAGCTAGTGTTTTATAATTTCGTCGAGCGAACCTGGCGTTGACTTCCATAGGGCACGCATGCCGCAATCGCGGCGGTTATACCCCTCTTTTAGGAATGACTGGATAGGCGTCACGGCGTCCTGCCCTACCACCTGATGCAGGTCGTCACCGGACACCGAAGTTTCGGGAGGTACCTGTGTGTGTTGATAAGGAAGGAAGAAATGCCTGGAGCATACGGTCCAGGTCTGCCCCGCTTGGGTAGAGCACCACCGTGTCCTCACGGCGGCGATACGCGGCAACCTCTCGCGTCCGGCATTGGTCGAGGCCATGCTGCGGGGCGAGACGGTATGGAAAGCGGTCGCCCCCTTTTGCGAAGCAATGATGCTAGCGAAGGAGGAGGCGTGACGCGTAAGGGAGGAGGAGAACAGTTTCCACCATACAATGCAAAAAGCAACCAAAAAATAAAGAAAACCTGCAATATCACGGGTATTGCATCGATACCAGTACCCAAATGCATGCAGGTGTAAACGATCATAAAAAAGTCTTTTATGGTCCCAATCATTGAGCGCGCAGCATACTGGAAAAGCATTGGAAAAATTCTTTCTTCATGGAAAAAAAATTGTTTTTTCTTTATAAAGACTCATAAAAGGCCTCGGCGTTAAACCACCACGCCAAACGACATTTCGCAATTTGCTTCCATCGGTTGCAAGTGACTCTCACAATGTCGTCGGTCCGCCTAGGAAGAAGCCTGTCTATGCTGCCGATTTTAGGGGTAGCTGGGTCGTAAGGTGGAGACTGTCCTCTCCCTCACGTGTCGCACCTCCTCCTTCGCTAGCATGACTGTTTCGTAGAAGGAGGTGACTGCTTCCCAATCCGTCGCGCCTCACATGACCTCGGCCAATGTATGAGCATTCTCGCGGACACAAACACTTAGAGATTTGTGTATCACTGCTACTAAGAGGTTTCAATCAATCGTAAATTCTAATTAGTTCCAAAGTTTCAATCTAGAGGCATTGGTTGTTTACCTGAACCCGAAAAGTGGTCGTAATTTATATACCGTATAAGTTCGCACCGACATTATCAGAAGTAAAAAGATTGAAAATGATCTCGTCCATGCCCCAATGCTTGATTGACTTGATTTATGTTTCTAGAGACATCTTATATAAATACTAGCTTCTGCCCGCGGTTTCACTCGCGTCAAATTAGGCGTTGGGCCCTATGGCCCCGTCCGAATTAGTTCCCTTAAGGAGCGCCTGCAACACGACGCGCCATGACTCATGATCAGACGGCGAGCTACCCATTGCTCCCCGTCCGCAAGCGACTGGAATATGCCCTACGATTGCCAACGCCCAGGGTGTCTGCAGCGGTGGCTGGGAGAGAGGTAGAGGATGTCCATTCCCTCACACGTTCAGACTCTTCCCCTTTCCCTTGCCTGCCGCTGAATCCGCCGAATCTCCGACTTGCGCTAGGTTAAAGATGAGGACGCCCGCCGTAGCGCCTCTCCAACCACTCTTCGAAGAGGGATCTTACCGCCGCAATCATGACATGCCCTGCCCAGCCCGACATTATTTTGATGTGATAGTATTTTGATACTGTGATATCTCCTAAGATATTCATTCAAATGAAATGAAGTCAAGGGCAATTTTGTTCAAACTCAAATGCTTCTAATGAATAACGTATTTACTTGGATAAGGATCAATATCATGTTAAAAAGTCCTAAAATAAAAGTAGAATTTTAGGTGTGGATAACCTTTATCACCTAAAGGTTTGAAAAATAAATAGTAGCCGATTCTCAGACCTATTCCATATGCCTATAAAATTTCCGTTTATTGCCCGTGGTCCACCCGCTTGGTTCACCTAGGTGTACCACGGGAAATTATTTTTGCCCGTGGTTCACCTGAATGTCCACATGTTTTCATCGTAGTATAACGAAAGAAAAATAGTGATATTACAGGGTTGGGTTTAGTAATAAGTGGTAGTCGGTTAAGGTAACAGAGGCTTAAAATGGGTAAGGTTTAAGTCCTCGATTGTAATGCTACCACTATTTTTACGCGGAAATTTATTTTTCCAGACATTAAAGAAGAAAAGTATTTACAACCTCAAACCAGATAAAAACCGAAAACGGAACGTAAAAATGGGCGATTGACAACCATATCTTTGCCACTTATTTTCTATGGCGCAAAATCAAGCGATTGCATACGTAAAACTGAATGTCATCTGTCATTGTTTGTCAATTTTATCAGAAAAGCCTCGGATCCAAGAGCGAGCGAAGCGAGCTCGGGAATTGGGGCACCCCGACATGGACAGGTTTGAAGGCATGGCAGGGTGTCTGTGCCAATGCCAGACCTCGCCATCGCCTTTGTGTTAGATTATTATTTTAGACCTTGAACGCAGAATTAGGAGCCCTACGAAGCAGGGTTCCGTCGAGCCACCTTGGTAGGTAGTAGGGAGTTATTTGACCTAGGATGCAAGAGCGAGCAAGTCCCGAGACTTGGAGCACCCTTGGAGTACCTTTCCGTGTCGGGGTTTAGGGTCTAGGAGTTGCCTTAACAGTCATGACAGTGGTGCCAGGATACACGAGGCACCTAATCCTTATGCTAAACGAAACCAATTTTTTGGAATACGCCTATTATGTGACTTTAACGAGTTTTGAGGTTAGGTTACAAAACCACATTTCCGCATCATGGGTGTGGTGCCCCCAGGGGTGGTGGGTCCTCTTTTCCCCCCTCCGCCTGCCACTTTATACTAAACTTTACCCCCTTACCCACTTACCTACTTATATTTATGTTTACCTACGTAGAGGTAGAGATACGTTAAAATGTTAACTAAATTAATTAAATAATACTTATGCCGTCAAAATAATAATGAAATAAAATAAAAAAAGTTTAAAAGAAGTACTTTAACACGGAGTAGAATTGGAGCCCCATGCAACTCATCCACTTCGAAACTGGGCCCAGGGACAAACCAGTGAAAATGAAAGAAATGGTGCTACTACCGTCGCTCGTCCACTTCGTTGCATGGGGACCATAGTGCCACCGTTTCTTTTTAAGTCCGTGAATTCCAGTTAGAAAATGAAAGACTGTTGCTAACCAGCAAAATTACTAGGCTGGCATGAGTTCAAGGTGGTCTTTTTTTTAATAATATGGTAATTATTTTAATCATTTATACAGTCTAGCAAAAGTACAAAACCAGTCAGGTGCAAGTATTTAAAAACATACCACCTTGAACCTATGTAAGCCTGGTACTTATTCTGGTTAATACAATTCTTTCAGTTTCTAAGCTTGTAGCTGGAATTCTGTGCAGACGGTGAGCTACCCATGAACCTTCTTGAATGTGGCATAAATATTAGTCGAGAATCGTACCTAGAGAAAATAATTTGACGTGGCACACCAAGGTGAACCACGGGAAAAAATAATTACCCGTGGTACACCCAGGTGAACCACGGGTAAAAATAATTTCCCATGGTACACCCAGGTGAACCACGGGCAAAAATAATTTCCCGAGGTACACCTAGGTGAACCAAGCAGGTGGACCACGGGCAATAAACGAAAATTTCATGAAATCGGTCAAGACGTTTCGGGAGAGTATGGTTACTAAAGCCGGATCCAGACTGGTGTAGCCTGAATCTTACGATTACGTGTAATCTGCATGAAAAGTGTGGACGGCACACGAACTCAAAGCAAATTGAGAACACGAATACTGCGTGCGCCTTTGTGTTCGCGCAAAAACCGACAGCCGATGGATCAGCCGCGAGCGTTACATGTAATGCTGGCGGTGCCGTCCACACCTAGAATTCGCGTTACATTACACGGTGGATTCGCGTTACATTACAACAGTCTGGACCCGGCTTTACACTGTGATGGCGGCTTCACATTAGTGCCGTAAACCCCCTGACCAGGCGCGAACGAGAATGTGGATGGTTTTTGCGGGGTTCACGCGCATTCGTGCCTGTTCCCCGATCAGTGTCGGTATTGTGCCGAGAATTCACGGATTCAGTATCTAGTTATAAGTAGATATGGCTACGCTACGCCACATACTAATTTACGGCGCGGCGGCTTCGAATACACAAGTGTGAATCTGTTTTTGCATCAACACCTCTGTAGGCTTCATAAACATCAGATAGATAAGTACTAAAATTTCTACCAACCTGCTGAATAAATTACCAAAATGGCCAAAGCCTGCCGGGATCGCGGGACTAACGAGTAATCATGGCCACGATGGTCCGTAATTTTTACTGTTACACCTCAAAAAGATAGAACCGGGTGGATTTGGCTCCTTTTTCCGGAGAAACTCACGCCTTGGTCTGAGCAGCATTGACTAGATTGGCGGCTCGGCTTCGGCATGTTCAAGTGCTCAACCGGCCATGGTTAGTCTGATATTTGTGAATAGGTCAATTATCCAACTGCGGCAAGAACGCAGTATTTTACAAATACATAACGTATTATCCATTCGTTACCTACTGAGAAAATAAACTAGTGTCTAGAAGCCACGGGATCTCACTCTGTTTAAATTTTCGTAAAAAAATTGCAAATGCTCTTGTAGTTTTCTTTCTGGTATACGAGGCATAGATGTTTCGTTAGTGTTTTGTTTTTATTCGTGGGGCATCACGCTGTCAAATTGACAGAAATTGTGTTCTTTCAAACGTATTTACGTCCTTAAGGTAACCACAGTAACTGGAGACTTTTGAGATACTTACTTGATTTTTCCGTACTTATTAGTGCGTACGGCGTACTTGAAGTACAATGACTAAATAAATTGTACGGAAAATTAAAAACGCCTATTAAAAATATCTCCTTTACAATTATTGTTAAATTTAAAAAATGCAATCAGTTAAGTGGTCGTAAGAGGTTCTAGGGCTTTTTTCCATTGTTATAATTATATTTTTATTAATCTTCACCATCATTTGTCAGTTGGATTGATTGATAAATTATTTGCTACCAACGCTCAGCAAGCAGCTGTGCTGTACTTGAAAAACTCTTTCTTTTTGCTGTCGAACAATTTTACACTAATTTACATCATAAACCAAACAATATAATGTCCGACTAGTCACAGACTGCGATGATTTTGAAAAAAAGATTGTAATAACCTAAAAAGTATTCTTCAATATTATGTCCCAAACTCCCAAGTACATAATTAAAAATTCCTAAGTCCACAGTATGAGTGATTCTCCCAATAACATCTTTATCAGTACTTTCGCGGAAGGAGTTAAATCGTGTCAAATTGCAGATTGCTAGGAAACGGCGATCGTACGTCTTAACTCGAATTCAAAGCTATTTGTTAATTTACATTTTTTGTTGGGCAAGATTAAAAAGAAAAAAATAATCTTTCTGTAACGAATTTTTGTTTAAATACCTGGAATAAAATGCAAGTTCCAGGAGTGCTCAATTCTTAAGTTTCTGACTGAGATCGCTTCGTGTTAGGTCTCATCTTTGTTTTGGGTTATATAGACGCTAAGAACAAAAGTTTTAAATATAAAACCTGAGTAATTTAAGTAAGTACACAAAAGTGTAGTGTACAGTCGACCAAGTTGAATCATGACCCATTTTGACAAAAAATCGTTTGAATACGTCAAATTGACAAAGATCAAAGTCATTACCATGGATATGTATGTTTACGCCATTGTGGACCCAATTGTATTTGAATGTCTCTTTGAAAATAATCTTATGGTGGGTCATGATTCAACATTTTCGATTGTACATTTGTACAAAGCAGGTCGTGGCTCGTAGGTTCGATCCCAAACAGGCGCATTACTTTGTCTCATTAATTACGATGAAGGAAAACATCGTGAGGAAACCGGCATGTCCTAGAACCAAAAAATCGAAGACATGTTTCATCTACCAACCCGCACTGGGTTTGTGGTAGATTATGGCCCACTCCTTCTCACAGAGAGGATGTCTGTGTCCCAGCAGTGGAAATCAAATTAACTTCAAGGGATAATCGAATTAAATTCGAAAGTTAGTAAACTAATTTTTGAATGTAGATGACTGCATTGATTTGCAATGTAGCAATTAAATTATTTCTGTTATGTAGGCTAAAATCCCCATTGATCATACTTACTCCCGAAAAGGACAGTAAATTCGACCACCAATCACTTAAAGACCGCTTAAACGGTAATAAAATTGATGCAAGCAATAAAATTTTAAACGCTTGCTTGATCTGGTTGAAAGTTGAAACGATTCCCTGAAACAATTTGTGTTTCAATGCGGTAGACATTAACTGTTAGTTCAATGAAAACAAGTAAGTCATAAAACTAACTTGTCGGCGCGCCTCATTGGTATGACCTTCTTAACGAACTCCAAGCACTGGTGAGATGGCCATCATTAGCTATTACGTCAGTTTTTGACAGTGAAGTAAGTTGAATAAGACACCAATACTACGTACTCGGCGGACGTTATCTTCCAAAAGTGATAGTTATAGGAGAAATCCTATTATAGTATCGGACTATGACTGTGATAACCAATCCTTCACATTCACCATCCACGCCTCGCACGCAGATACCATGTCTCACCTACATTTGCACAAAGAGTCCCAAATAGAACACCTGATACCAGTCGAAAGATAACAAACTTATTTTTAAAAACAAGGTTGTATTGGTAAAGAATACTTACGATAAACAAATTACCTAGTCGTCAAGAGGAATCAAACGAGAACTATAATATGGTTTGCGTTTCATTAGAGAGTTCCTATGGCCAACTTTCAGTTCCATCATCAGATCAGCTCCAAGTCATCATAATATTGCGTTGTCTCGCGTTCGAATTATGGTGTGTCGCAGGATTGTTTTGTCGCACAAGCGTTCATCGTACCTCCGTCCGTCGCACTAATGTCGCACTCCAAAATCCAAAATTTCAGCTCAATCTGAAACTGGGAATTGAATCAAAAACTTGCAAGGTTTGTATTTATTTACATACATTAATTACAACATATACAACTATAACAAAAATATTATATAAAAAACCTATATATACATACTTTATTACAGATATCGGGACAGGTGGAGGTAAATAAAAGCTTGTAATAACAATATGCCTTATATAAAAGCTGTTTTAGTAAAAACATGTATTAATAAATTTATTTATTTAAATAGTACCTTATTACAAAGCTAAACTAGACAAAACCTGCATCTTGGGTATTAAAAAAATAATAACACGCATCCTTGTCAATTTTTGTGACCAATAAAGCATCTCTTAAGCAAGACATCATACATCACGTCACCCAATATATCATACAAACGGACAGTCCATACATACAACACACGAAAATAATAAATAATATTGATAACCTCGCAAATTGTATTTACGACCGTACCAAACTTCATAATTGAATTTTTGGAAACGCCCACAAATTATTGATGAGGTAACGCATCGTTCACGACCTCGGAGAATACGACAGAACAGGAACGTGTGTCACTGTCTTGTTCCCTTCGTGCGATCACCGCATCAATTTTTTTACATGAAACCTTGTCATATATTATTATAGTGTTTGCTAACATTTTACTCATAGAACCTATAACCTTGAGGCAGTTAAAATATTGGTTTCCAGGAATGGCACAATTGATACAAAGAGCTACATCCAGTCGCAAAACCACTACGCCAAAGGCAATTCTCCCTAAAGTTATCACAAGAGCGTGTATTTTGTCCTCAACATCAGCTTTCCAAATCTTCTTCTTCGGGGTACTGTCACGACATAATAATATTTTTTTTACCTAAAACTTCAACAATTACATGGCATTTGTCGATGGGAGCACAGAGGTCAGTTTAGCTATACCTTTTTGGGCATCAACAGACAGGCTCCGAAGAGGAGCAGACTACTACTAACTGGACATAGAGGATCAAATGCTAGCCACTCACATCCAGCTGTTACAAAAAAAACGAAACATTGTCGCTGCTCCTAGCCTGTGTAACTTGTGGCCAAGCCATAAGCCCAATGAGCTTGCTACCGGGAATTCCGGGATGTTGTTTTTAAACCCACGCTTTTTGGACGAGAAATTGAAGATTTGTTTGTTTCACAAGCGTATTGCATTGCAGTTCTTGTCATTTGACTTAATCGTTTAACTTTCTCTCTGTCTTCTGTAAATATTACTTCTAGTGTAGCCAAAGATATAACTGCAATACGTTTTAATACTGCTTCTGCTGACTGTTAACATTCAGTTATACTCGCTGTTGCCAGCGGATTAACCGCTACAACTCAAAAAAAAAACGGTAAAATCGGGATAAAATCTATCCTCGGTGTTAATCCAGATAATAAACAATCTGTGTACTAAATTTAATCCAAATCCGTTTAGTAGTTTTGTGTGAAAGAGTAACAAACATTCATACAAATAAACTTTCACGTTCACTAGTATGCTTCAACATTTTATATGTCATTGTATTCAAAGAACTTCGGGGTGTCTCTGAAATCTTGCTAAAGCGAGTTTTAGATTTGGTGACCATTTATCCATTTTGGTATACAAAAAGAATTATTGGTGAGCATTTAAATTGTAGCCAAAATGGCTTGTGTTTAAACACCACACAAAAAAGTACCTATTTCACTACCAAAAAACTTCTAAACGGTTACCAAAATGGATAAATGGCTCTCTATACTCTATTTAGACAGTCTCTCGACAGTTCGCCTACAGTGATTTCCACAGGAAGTTGATACCAACCACAACAGTTATTTTATATTTGCCAAAATATTTAGTAAGTTTCGATATGCACTAAACTTAGAATCCTTCTCCAGAAATATGTGCAGATACAACCATATTTCTGAATACAGCTAAGCCTAAAGCGGTAAACTATATAATCCAATTAGCAAGTCACGGTAGCCCGGTCGACTCCACTCCAGGTAGGCAGTGTATAATAAAGTCATAAGCAACACTGGTAGCCGGTAGGGGCGCTACATTAATCACAGATTACTGCGCGCTTAGATGCACTATCTCTTTGTCCTGAACTCCCAGGGAGGGGCAAAGAGTATGGAAAGTTGTTTAGAGCGAGGTTTGTGCCTATTTCTAAATAGTTTCCTAGAGGTCAGAAACCAAACTGTCGTTGACGTTTGACGTTTTTCATTACTACAATTGCTACAATGTTAATTGTATTGTAATTTTGAATAGATTTATAGTTGTTCTAATGTGGATGTGAAGATTTGGAATACTATGGTTGCTTGTTTGAGAGTTGATACTGACTTTTAAACCCTTATCCCATTATATTTGAGGTCTGTCATCATATTTTCTTTTTCCATGCCACATTCTCACTATGTATTACTCATCATTTCAATATATTTTTGCCGTAGTCTAATGAACGTCTTAGTTTTTAATTCTTTTTTAAAATTGCCCCACACTAGAAATTTCTCCTGTATCGTGAGTGCGTTTACAAACATAGAAATTATTATTTAATTTATATGCCAACAGAATTTAGTTACTGAAAAACGTTCCTTTTAAATACTATAGTAAATATTTAAAGAGCCGGTCCATCCATCCATCCATCAGCCTATAAATGTTCCCACTGCTGGGACACAGGCCTCCTCTCTGCATGTGAGAGGGAGTGGGCCATAATCCACCACGCGGGCCTAGTGCGGGTTGGTGGATGTCATATGTCTTCGAATTTTTGGTTCTAGGACATGCCGGTTTCCTCACGATGTTTTCCTCCATCATGATGTGGTCATCCATCGAATAATAATAAACAGGAGTCAACTTTAAACTGCTACTAAAAGAAAAATATACACACAGTCAGTACGTTACAATCATTATTTTGTTTTTATTTTATTGGGGCTTACACGCAAGAACTCTTTATTTTATTTATTCTGATCCTGTCTTGATAACAATAAAGAAACTGGACTACATCATCAAAGTGTCGCATCTACAGAACTTCATAAAAAACAATAATCTCTGTCCATTATTACGCTAAATAATATATGAGACGATTTATTTTAACCGAATAAGTAGTTGGTAATATTTTATACCGTGTATTGTGTCGCTAAACTTACGACTTCCGGTCAATGGCGGCAACTCTGTCATGTGGCTTATCGAGAGATGAGATATTACTATTGTTATCTCGGTTTTACTGTGGGAATATTTAGAATGCTCTGGAATGAACATTTGTATCGTGTGGTGAGATATGTCGAGCTCTTGAATAGGTCACCTTCATTCTTGTAGGTCTTTGCCACCACACCAGGTTATAACAGATGACGTAGTATGTAAGAGTAAGGGGGTTTGTGCGTAGACATCTACCTTTACTCAATTTTTATAGCTGAAGAATTTGTTTGGTTGAACACGTTAGTCTCATAAACTACTGGTTCAATTTGAAAAATTCTTTACAAAAATACATGGATTAGAAGATATACATATAGCAGAATTTCAAAAATTTCGCGATTATTGATGTTTAAAATTTTTCCACAATAATATATTGAGTTACTTACTAATTTGGTTATACCTACAACTACATGGCTTTAATGGGTCCATTTAATATGTACAAAAAAACCGAGACACATCATGCTAATTAATTGATTGTCGATTTGAACCTGTCTATATTTTAAAAGTGCGGTCGGAGATAAATTCCGTAAGATTTAATTAAAATTTGTCGTTTCGTGCGTTTTATCCATTTCGAATGTCTGATAAAAATAAATTGCCCACCACTGGGACACAAGATATAAGTAACAGCGAATTTTTTGCACTCCTAGAGCGACGTCACGGCGCAAGGCATTATAATAACCAACCAATAAATAAATCATAGGTTCCACAGACAGTAACACAACAACTTGTATATCAAATCTAACTGGAGCTTAACTAACAATTAACTGTGATCTAATTAATAACTGCTAGTCTATGATTAAAATCAATGCGAACGTTCTCACGTTAGAGATTTAATTGTTATGATTAATCTATATTTCGACGGGTGGACTGTTCTGTGAGATATTAGATCTGGATGAAGAAGGAGAAAGCTGAACTATGGTCTGTGCGGTTTGAACTGGTGCATACCAAATTTTTTTTTGATTTGATATTAGTTTGCCCTTATTTACCCGACTGCGCGACGCAAAGGAGGGTAATGTGTTTATCAGTCTATGTTATGTATGTATGTTTTTTTTGCAACTAATTCAGCCAGTCGACAAGTCTGCCAAATTCGTAGTTAAACCATCTCTAGTTATCATAATAGGTATTATACAACGGGTTACTACCTATCTACTAGGTACCTAACTGAGTAAAAAAACTGTCTCCGAACTCAAAAACTAAGCCCGTAAGGCGGGAAGAGATTTTGGTAACAGAATAGGTTCGTTGTCCAAACTCCAAACACACTCATTTTCTCAGTTACATTCGTTTTATTCGTACATTTAATAGCCAAACTAAAAGCTCAACTGCAATCAACAGGTTTAAAATGTTGTAGCAAGTATCCAATCGAAAATTGTTGCTAAGATATTATTACAAGGGTTTTTAAAACTTACGATGTCGAAAATAAAATTAATTGCAAATATTTAGTTCAATAACAACGCCTTTCAATCAATAACTTTCGACACAAAATAAAAATTTACAGTTATTTTATGTAACAGAAACTTCCCAATGAAAAATCTCCACCATTTTTCTGAACGCGCAGCAATTAAACGAATGTCCTTTACGAACGTAATGATTAATACAAAACATATAGATAAACAATACTCTATATTCCTGGGCGGTTCACTCGAAATAAATCAAAGTTTGTGCGTAGGTGGCCGGCGCGGGCGCAACCCGCAATTACCAATTAACCTCGCGTTATATTCATGTTCGAAATTCAAATTCATTCGGTCCAACTGCGTCGAACGAGACACACGTCTTAAATGGTGGCGTGAAATCGGTGCGCCATTTTTTTTGAATTTATTTTGGTAAGGCTGGTACCGTTGAACATAAAAAGGATAATGACGATTGGCAGAGTGGCAAAGCGATCGGTTTCAGCACTGCATGTTATGGGTTTGATTCCAACACGTAACAAGTGCTAGTGAGTCCCACAGATGGCTACTTTTTCTAGGTCCAGTTATTTGTGTATGGTAGTGTGCGAATTTTGTAAACTCATCCACAATACCACGCAATGTAGAGACACATAAATCTTAGTGCGAAATAACGAAACTGAAATCGTTTGGTTCTTTCTTAAGAGGCAAAACAAAAGCCACATTCGGGCAAAAAAAAAATACGAATTGTACAGGAAGTAAATGGCTACTGTTTACGTTTAACGTAATTTTTAATTGAACCAATAAGTTGATTATTAATCAAAATTGTTGAAATAAAACAAAATGTTGATCCAACGATACTTTTTATTAAAATCGTTAATTTTTCAAAATAAAATCTCAGACCTAAAAATAAATGTACACTTCTGAATATTTCTTACTACATTAAATATTTTCTAAAACGATATCCGTAAATTACATTTAGGCTCGATTTCCATGTTATCTAATATTTCTAGACATACAGTATGGTTTCATAATTCAGGTTTTATATTTCTGTGTATAAAAGGCCCTGCTCCCACTGTGGCTTTATGAGGCGATTTTATTGCGTGTTTCAACGTGGTTCTGCATCGCGCGTTAAGGCGCTGTACCCAAGCTCTATGTAGCAAAGGTATTCGCGGGGGTGAAGCAGCTGCGCGCGGGGGCAAATGGTAAGCAAAAATGTAAGAAATTTTGCAGTTTTAACTTAATATTTAAAAAGTTACAGGTCTGAGTTAAAAAAAAAATAGATATGTCTTTAGTATATGAAATTTACTCTGTTAAAGTTCCAAAAAAATGAATGGTTACCGCTGAAAAAATGAAGAATTTCGAGACGAAAAATTTTTTTTCATGGTCATATTGACCATTTTTTTTTTCATAGTTCTAGACCACTTTTGTGAATTGTTTTTGTAAAAGTCTTTACTTTATACATTTGACTATACACTGTATTTTTTTCTGGCTTTTGGCATGTACAGATACGGCTAACTTTGCGACGTAAAACTAGTCGTTTACAGAGTGTTCGCTATGGGCAGCGCCTTAAACTCGCTGTAGATGATAGATTATGCATGTGCAGTTTTGCCTGTACAAACCTATTTGAATGGGTATAACAGAAAACTGTATCTACAATTAAACCGAACACATTTTTTGTACAACAATTTAGAACTGTCAAGCTTTAACCTATCTTCTATTGCAGGTTTATTTCGCGAGAAATAAGCGATGCAAACGCGCGTCATTATCGATACAAGACGTTAGAAATACGCGAATGATGTGTTTACGGATTTCACCATGTCAATTTAGCGTTCACTGGCGCGATAGTAGCGATACTAGAATTATGGACAAGTCATAGGCAAAGGTAGGTAAATAGCTCAAGTGACGATATCGCGATTATGTAGCGTAGTTAACCCGATTCAAAAAGTCGCAGTGGACGAGGGCCTTAAGAGCATGTTTCACGAGCTAGAATTGTTGATAAACATCTAATACTGTAAGATAGCAATTTGATAGTGGAAACAGTAATGTGAGTCGTATCGAGATTGCGATTCGCGATTTGTTACAAGTGTAAACGCTCGCTTACAACAAGATTAAAGTTAATGGTACATACAGATTATAAATATATCATAAAATATTTATTTTATAAGAATTTGGATTCTGGAAATTGTAATATTATTATAATGAGCATATTTATTTATTATCTCTAGATATTTTAATAATTATTACTGGATTATTAATAAGTCTAATTTTACAATAGAGGCCGTCGAAAACTTGTTATTTATATACTAAAAAAATTGTGTAGGTTCGCTAAAAATTAAAAAAAAAATGAAATTCTCTGAAAATTTCTTTTTTACAAAATTACCAAAATTTTTGCACCGCCTAAATTGGTGGGATATGCATTTCTTTTTTCTATTTTTATAATCTAATATAGATTTAGCACCATAACACTAAAGAGTATTGAAAACAACAATCATGGAACTTAAAATTATGGTATTCGTATTAAATGCAAATTAAAAACTAAAATATTAGGAGTCATGCGTTTGTGTCATGTTAAATAATAATAATTCTCTGTTTATCACACTATATACTATACTACACTAAAAAATAAATTATATTACAAAAATAAGATATAGCTACAACTATTTACAAAAAAGTACCAGCTATTTTCTAAAACATTTCTCATGCGATTTCTAAGTTTTATTGATAAAAATATAATGTGTGCTTCGGCAATTTTTAATATTTTGAAATTTATTTCTTGTTTTAAATAATGTACAATTGTAACAAATTTTCGGGGTTTTAACAATGAAAAATGATAGCTAGTTAGACTACAAATTAGTGTTTACAATGTGATACAGTCAACAAACCACACATCATGTAAAATATGCTTATTTATTTTGTCAGAAATTTCATTCGTTTTACAAAAGGACATTTATAAAAAAAAACTATAATTTTATTTTCAAGGCGGTATATTATAACAGGAAATGAAACGCATCACTTTCTAAACTCGGCTAAAAATGTCCTAAATTAAACAAAGGGATTTTTGGAACACATTTTTAAATAATATACACTGTTCACTGCAGAAAGATCCATCGCTGTGGAAGATGAACGAAGAATAATTTACGTTATGTCCAATTTTAAAATAATATGTTTATTTACAAAATATACAGACAAAAATGTTGTACTCGTATTTTTACTAACTATTGAATATTGTAAAATATGATTTTTCTACTCATTTTTTTTAAATATTTATTTAGGCCTAAAACTTATTAGTAATGTCGTCTATTTTTTTATTGATGTTAATATGATTTATTATAATAATAATTATTTTATTTAAAAAAACTTATTTTTGGTTAAGTGGTAGTTACCGATACCTACATATTTTTAGTCCTATTTGCTTTCTGATGAATCTGAATAATTTTTCAATAGCAATCATAAAAATTCTGATTTCTAATTTTAATCCCAAATATTTTATTTTCATTTCAATTTCTATAATCAAATCATTATTATCGTTATAAATTTTCCCTCACTTATTATCTTGCTGCCTATTCCCCCTCTCTTTCTAATGACCCTGATTTTCGATGCTCTCTTTCTAAAAAACCGCCGTTCCATCCTTTTCCAACACCTTCTTTGTCTGACCTTGGACCTCCTTAGTGACGTTTCTAGGTTTTCAATCTGCCCTGAGGTCACTGAGGTCAAGGTCACCTGACCCTGTTTACTTTTCTCCCCCTACGTTGGGTGTTTTCACGAAGTAAGTTGTTAGTGTGCCCTTGCCTTTGACGTATGTAGGTCCTCGACATTCGCAAGTGTAACCTGCACTCATTAGTACCCTGAAAAACAAAAATGTTTTATTAGTCATTATTTAATATTGTTATATTTTGTTGGATTGCTTTCAAATCCACGTAGAATCTATTTTATTCGGTCTTTAGAGTTGTACTCTTCTTCGTCTTTCGAAATGAATTATAATAATTTTTCGTCCATCGAGCCGAATTTTGGTCCTTCTAGTTAATGTATTTTTCATTTTGGTTTATTTCTACTTTTAGGCTTTCGAGTCAAAATCAATTTATTATGGTGGAAAACAATTTCTTTGTGTTTTGGTGTGCCGACATGACTTACTACTTATTATCTTTTGAAACCTGAGATCTTTTAATAGTCTATCGCCTCTAAAACACTACTTATTTATTAAAATTTACTTTCAAAAACAAACCTGTGTAATAAATTCACTTACAAAATTTAATCATCATCATCTTTCTAACACAATAACTTTTCGTAACAAACTCGTATTGGAAAATAGCTCAGAAAAGAACAAGAAATACTAAATTGCTTGGGTCGCGAGACAGACTCATAATAACCGTGACCTTAGAACATAAAGGGCTATTGAAGGACACCGTGGATTTTAGTCAGTACAAGTCTGACAGTCAGTGCCGGTTTTAGCACTACCAGCGCCCTTGGGCGAGATTTTCTGCGGCGCCCCCTAACTGCAAGGGCGGATCCAGCTTTTACAGGGGGGGGGGTGGTCTGGTCACCATGTCGCAGGCAGCTTGTCTCCGTAGTCTAGTTCGGATAGATAATAGCTGTACTTTTTTTCAAATGAAGGACTCATTTGATGATTTTACCCACTCAAGGCAGGGCGGGAGAGACTGTCCTCCAATAGCCCTTTACGTTCCGGGGTCACGGTAATTCATGAGTCCAGCGACCCCGGCAGGCTGTGGCCCCGTCATTATGCTGACACACTGGCATGGTCCATGGTCGGACTACGAGTCCTAGCCTATATGCCCGCGCCTAGAGTGGCCAGAGACCGGCTGCCGACGTCCATCGTCGTGGGCGTCTACCACTGTATCTGGGGTGGAGAGAGGACGCTGTCCTCTTCCTTACGCGTCCCGTGGACTGCATGGTAGAAGGAGGCGACCGCTTCCCATTCCGTCTCGCCCTGCAGCATGGCCTCGACCAATGCCGGGCACGAGAGGTCTCATCTATCGCCGTCTTGACGACACGGCGCGCCGTGACGAGCAGAGCACCACCGCGGCTGCGGCGGTGCTCTGGCCTGCGGCGCCCCTTCGTATACGGCGCCCCTGGGCGGTCGCCTAACCGCGCCTTACCCTAACGCCGGTACTGCTGACAGTCCCTTCCGTCCTGAACTTGGTGGGAGGACTAATTTGATGATTTTAACTCGATAAAAATACTTACTTAGCAGTATCTTCTGTGACCTGTATCCTGCCCATGATGCCAGTGGAGTCCATCCGTGAGGCCACGTTCACGGTGTTCCCCCAGATGTCGTACTGCGGCTTCTGAGCTCCCACCACACCGGCTATCACTGGCCCATGGTTCAGTCCTGGAAGATCAAATTTTTTGGTGTAAAAAAATAACCTTGAGATGCCAGCGTTCTGTCGCGGAAATGTCTCATCAGAACCACATAGAAAAGTCGCAGTTGGGGCGGAGACATTATGTCTCTTCGGCGGCTCTTTCATACAAAATGACTGTATAGAAGCGTCGCGACATAAAACACACAGAAGAGACGGGGCGCGGACGCGACTCTCATCTATTTGCGCACGTCCGCGCGTCCGTGACGCGTCCTCGTCTTACGTCTTTTCTATGTGGCCCGAGCCTAATGTCACCTTTACCTTCATTGAAGGATCACTTAAGAATTTAGTCAGTACAAGTCTGACAGTCTCTCCGCCCTCCCGTGGGACACTACACACATCATTTTGATCGGGGCCGTGCCGCCCCTATGTGCGAAGTCTGCGGCGCACACAGGTTTTTGGTTTTTGTCACATTACAACTTAGTAATACTTGTGTGTGTATGTGTATATGTCTCTGTCATCATTATATTGTAGTAGTATATAAGTTCTTTGTACCAAACGTTTTTCTCAATAAAAAAGTTATTATTATTATTATTTTATTACAAAGGCCGTGCCGTGGACTTATAAACGTAACCCGATTCGAGCCGACGGGGAGTCCCCACAACAATTACAAACATTTAATCGAACTTCTACTGGCAGGAAACTGTTAAATTGATAAAACTGGTGAAAATATTTCAGCAAAAAATTTGAATTAATGAAAGTGAAAGACGACTACATGAAAGGCGCTTCATAGGTTTTGCACACAGGCGCTGCAAGGCGTCGGCGCGGCCTGATTTTGATGATTTTACCACTATAAAAAAAAGTTGCCAGCGTTCTGGAAACTTTCTCCCAGCGATGTGGATGAATTCTTTGACACTCCCTTAACTTCTTTTTTGTTCATCATCATCATCATGAGCCAGAAGACGTCCACTGCTGAACATAGGCCTCCCCCTTACCCTCCCTCCTTCTCCCTCTTTTTTGTTATTCGTTTGAAAATATTTAGTTTAAATACCAGCCGTAGGAATATGTAGGCAATGCTAACGGGTCTACCCGTTACAGTCTGTCTTTACTACAGGATCCCTTTTTATGTGATAAAATCATCAGATGCCCTCCCTATGTGGACTGGAAGGAACTGTTCCTTTGGTTGCAGGGCTATAGGCTCTTTTTAAGACAGTCCAGCGATCAATGGGAGCGTCTGAGTTATTAATAAAATTATGTACAAGTCGAAGCAGACTTAATACCCATATTATGGGGATGCATTTCAAAGAGCCAATCCGCTATCTTGGATGGCCGCCATGTTGGATCTAAGTCACATACGAGTAATGTTTTCATATTAATGACAACAAAACTTACAAAATTCAGAGTGTTATTGGTTGGTAGTTTAGACGATAGTAGGTAACTTTAATAAGCGTCATCTATGTGTTGCTTCCTGTAAGAGACTGTGTACTTCATAAGTCAGTGCTACTGCCATCTATAGTTACCGCGTTAAACTACCACAAGCTGAAGAAAGCTCTCAGCTCACGGAGCTTTTTGAAAACCTAACATCATTTACAGATGTCGCTATGCGTTAAACAAGAGAACATTGAGCAAGTGGCAACGAATACGCTGTATAGTCTTTAATTGATTAAAACTTTACACTCTAGAACATAAAGTGGACTTTCTTTTAAAGTCAAAGTGTAGATTCTTTGAAAAGGCAAACTTTTAACTAAATTTAATTTTAATAGATTTTTTACTTTATGTTGTAGAGCATTAAGTTTTAAATCTATTAAAGACAGTTCACTAAACTTACAGTTAACTAAATTCACTACCTTAGTGGTAACTATATATTTGAGCCGTTTGGGGTTGAAACTATAGGGCCATGGGGTCCGAGTGCTCACAGTCTCTACAGAGATATCGCTAAAAGACTTGTTGACGCTTCCCGTGACCCAAGAGCTGGCTTTTACCTTGGCCAGAGGCTAAGTATTGCTATTCAAAGAGGCAACGCCGCCAGTCTCTTGGGCACATTACCAGCTGACAGCGTTGAGGATGAATTTTTCGATGCTCTTTAATAGTTTAGTTTTATTTTAATTTAGTAATATTATATTTATATAGTTTAATTAAGGTATATTTTAAGTTGAATTATTTAAAAAAATGTAATTAAACTTAAGTTCAAGGGAGATCTTAATTAAATATTGTTTAAAAATGAAAAAAAAAAAAAAGAATCACTAAATAAAAATGACAATTGCTTACCTATCCTAAGTTTGAACCTCTGGAAGGATTCCCTGTTGATCTGATCCAGTATCGTCATGAGAGCGACCGCGAACTCCACTAATATAGCTACCGTATGCTCCTCTTTGCTTGTAGCGTCCTAGAATATTACAATAAAGTTATATTATACAGCAAGAAAGAATACTGTGTTATTGGTATTCAAACTTAAAACTAAGAAAAAAAAAACAAAACAAATCTTTTAATGCCAAAGTGCTCAGCTCAGCATAATTCTAAATGGCAACACAAAGTTTTCCACTTGATGCTGATTTTCAAATTGCAGCCAACGAGTGCCGTACGCTCGAAATCAAATACGTAAATCCTTGTAGTTTGATCTGTATGGCTGTCAATACGTCATAGCCACGAACTCTAACAGGAATTCGAAATAAAATGCTGATTTTCCAAAATCGTTTACAACTATGCGTCTCAACTTATTCACTACTTGTCTATCACTATCATGGACTCCATTGTTTGAGCAATACTGCTTTAGTGGCCTTTTAGATCCCCAGAGGCCTAAGCACAAAGATTTTTTTAAATTTTACTTAGAAGGTATTTTGAGTATTTACGGCATTCATTGTATGGAAAATGAAAAAGCACTTGTAGTGTACGAACGACTGTTTGTTTTTCATCAAATTATCGTCAAAATTTTCGTACCTTACGTCACAAAAACGCGAAAAGTTGTGTTAGGGCACAGAATATATAATAGTACCTAAAGGCACAGAAGGATAACTCCCAAAAAGAAAACAAAAAAATGTAAAATCTATGCACGAAAGAATAGAGTCCATTTTTACTTGCACCCACATCACCCACCTACTTTTATAATAGCCTAAACTTCCCGTGCGCAAGCAAAAATGAACTGAATAGTGACGCGCGAGAGTTCATTTTAGTTTATCTGACGCCAACGACATTAAAAGGTTACTGTCGGTCAAGCTCAATAGGGTTGCGACTCGCGAGTTTGGGCACAGTTAGGTAGGAATACGTATTTTATGCATTGTTTAATTACATATATATTTATGTTAATTAATATTAACATAAATATACATCACTCCTCATTACCTCCTCCTTAAGTCCCTCAAGGAATTTTGTTTTTATCATCAGCCTATATCTTTTTCTGTTTCGTCATCGATTACATCATATTCATATCGATTGGTAGCACAGAATGTTAACAGTAGGTACCTACGGCACCTTACGTGAGGAATAATATATACAGCTTGACATAAAACTGTAGAAAACCGGAAGTCGCCACTGTCTTCGCACTACCAGCACTTTGAATGATTTTATTTTATTTATTTTTTCACTTATTACGTTAGTTTTATGGCACAATA
This sequence comes from Agrotis segetum, assembly GCA_036375495.1. NCBI lineage: Eukaryota > Metazoa > Arthropoda > Insecta > Lepidoptera > Noctuidae > Agrotis > Agrotis segetum. Next base: position 862,108 of record JAQSVV010000062.1, read on the forward strand.
ATAAATCTAACAAACCTGCGGTCTTTGTTTACATCAAATATCAAAGATTTTAAAACGCTGTCAGAAATAAAAAATTTTGTTCCGTTTCAACCCGTTCTGGCCAAGCTGTAATGATTTTTTTTTTCTCTTAATAAGTTAGTTTTGTGGCACAATAATAAATCTAACAAACCTCAAACCTGCGGTCTTTGTTTACATCAAATATCAAAAATTTTAAAACGTTGTCAGAAACAAAAAGATTAGTTCCGTTTCAATCCGTTCTGGCCAAGCTGTAGTCATAACTTTAAAGATCGATTGTTATCGTTTACGGCAAAATAGGTAACTAGTCCTTACCATTTTCATTTCATTCATTTCATTGTCACAGGCCCCGTGTTGCGTGTCTTTGTAGGTAAGTAGGTAAAAAAGTCGCGAAGAGAATTACGATCGCTGACCTTGAATGCGTAGTGTAGCCATTTTCTGAGTTTGAACGTGTCTAAACAATAACGTAAACATCTTCCTACTTTCTACCGATCATAATTCGACCTACCTACGTATTCAGCTTAGGTGAGTGAGAGTGATGTCAGGTTTGATAATCGTCTATTTTATTTATCTTGGTCGTCTTGTAGGCCAAATTTGTAACCTACTTAATCATGCTTAACTGATCATGATTACTAGCCGGTACTTGAATGACATTAATAAGCACGCCACAAGCAGGTAGATAGTTTTTTGATCATTATTAAATATGTAGGTACTACATAGATAAATATTCACTTTTTTTCTTACCTTTCGAAATCACGCGGTAGTGTGTGAAACGTGAGGCTCCTATCACTGTCATTATTTAAACAACCAAACGTTATGTAGTATTTTTTTTCTTCATCATAATTATATATTTTTTTTAAACTCATGCGTAAATTCAACCATTAACACCAAACTTAAATATTATATAAGTAAGCGCGTGCGTAGTGGACGGCACGCGGCAACCGACTAAATGTCCACTCCGAAGTGGTCGCCGCCAATGCTTGCAGTTTTATACCTACACTGCGGAGTGAGCCAGGCCTGGTTAGGGTTTCAAAAAGTTTCTTAAGTTATGGAATATAAATAACTTACATTTTTTTCTTCCTTGCCTGGTCTTAGTCCCGAAGCGATCATGTACGTGCTTCCTATCGTCTTTATTTTCTCTATACAGCTGAACTTTGGCTTCAAGAGTAGCTGCAAAAATAGTTTTCAATTATTTTAATGTCATGTTTTTAGTAATCTATAATCTCCCCATCGGGAATGCAAACGTAAGGCATCGGACTCAAAGTCAGCGAGCAGCGGAGTGGAAGCGGCGGCGTGTTCAGTAGAGCCAGCGAACCTGCTTGCTTTAGGACGGTTTCTTTGACCGCTACCGCCCCACTATCTGTTTACTTTGAGTCCGAAGCCATATAGGATCAAAAAATTACTTTTGTGTATTTCCGTACATTTTAATTCCTATTGTGTACGATTATTACCCTGAAAATGTCAAAAACTAGCTTTACTTTTATCTTCAGCCGTCGGTAGTTGAAGATTTGAACCCATGTCGGCACTCAAACATACAGTAATGACACACATAATCGTACATACCAAAATAGCATAAATACCATTCCAAATTGCCAAGAAATCTCTAGTCTATTTTAGTCAAATCGTAAAAGGCAATGGAAGACCTACCTTATCAAAATCACAAATAATTTCATTGAGCAATCGTAAACACTCCAAGCCTTGCTTGTTGACATCAGTCTCATCGTAGAACTCCTTGTAGTTGGGTATCGACGCGAACATCACAGCTATCGTCGAGTATCTCTCGTGGTATAACTCTGCCTGCAATGGAATTATAAGGTATACAGTTTGGGTACGGGGGTGCGGGGTATGATGGGAAATCACACTCTTAAGGCAAACTTAACACAATACTAACGTAGCGCAAGCGCCAATAGGACGCCATTTGTTAATGGCCGCTTGCAAATGACGTCCTGATGCGCTTGTGCTACGTTAGTGTTGTGTAAAATATGCCTAAACAGTATTTATGTCTCCATTACATCTTGCATCCCCGTCTTATACACTGTTCTCCTACATTTTGTTTAATTATGAAGCAATCTTACGGACTAGCTGTGACAAAGAACACTGTCATAGTTTTAGCTATGACCAGCGTCTCGTGGCGTGCTACAAATATTCCTATACATTTGATCATTACCGCTCGCAGCCCCGCGCTAAGCTACCGCTCATAACGGCATGGTCGTGAACGGGCAATTTCGACAGGGCTTCGGCGCTAACTGTGCTGGTTTTATTAAAACTTTACAGGATGATTCAATTATATTTTAAAACTCACCTCCGAAGCAACATTGGTTAGAAAATGTTCCGCAACGTGCGCTGGTAGTATGTTTTCTAGAAGAATCTGGAAAGGAAAAATATTACGTCAAACAATTGAATTGAGATAACTTACACTCAATACCGGCCTTCTTGACCAATGTAGTTGAATAATTCTACTTTTTGTTCACAACTAGAGGCCCAAGACAAGTCTGCTACTATTTTTATAAATTCGTCATTCCAAAACGATCTCATTGTTATTAATTGCTACAAGTTCGTAATTGGTCGTCCAATGGTTTCAGAATTGAATTGTTATTATGATGTTGTCGTTTTGCCATTATTATAAAATACAAATTTCCACCTGAGTTAGCCATTTGTCATGTACGAAATTAATTACCATTCTACATCGTTTCTTTTAGAGAAGGGTCAGTGGTTGACCATTAGAAAATCATAATGACGCAATATGACATTCCAGATAACCAAACTAGTCCAAATGACCATTCTTACGCTAGTGTAATAGCAGACTTGAGGCCTAAGTATTATCACAATTACTATAGTTAAGTAGCAGTTTTGACCCCTCATCAAGATCATCATATCAGCCATAAGACGTCCACTTGACTGCTGAATATAGACCACCGCTATAGGCTTCTAATAGGACTGGTTGGAAACGGCTTATATCTATCTTCATCAGATCGTCTGTCCACCTTGGAGGTGAATCGTCTCCATTCGTAAAACTTACGGCCCAATCAGCCATCAATTCTGCTTGCTATGTGGCCTACCCAGTGCAATTTGAACTTCCTAATTCGTTGGGATTATATCGGCAACTTGGGTTCGTCTACGAATCTCCTCATTTCTGAGTCCAGTTTTGACCCCTGCTTAGACAGAAACTTACCTTATTGATCCCTCTCATAGTTTCCACCTCCTCCTGTTCGAACTTGAGCTTGTCCTTCCAGAGGAAGTCGGTGCGTGACGTGAATTCTATCTGTCTGTCCAGGATGTGCAGCAACGCCGCCAGGAACACCAGCACCATGCCAGCTTTAGTGGCGTAGGCCAGCATTGTGAATCTGGAAGATTTTTTTAAATCAAAATCCATGTTTAGCAGAATTTAGGCCTCCTTCTGACGCTATTTGGCTAGCAGGGCTTTGACGTACAAAGCTGGCTCTGAAATTACAAAATGACTTTTTCGATTTCCGCACGAAGTAAATATTTTTTTCGATCTACAAGTAGTTGTTCCTGATTTGGGCGTTTGTGCATCATGTGAGTTTGTTATGTTCGTAAACGCACTCACGATAAAGTAAAAAAATCTGTGTAAGTGCGGGGCAAAGTAAAAAAAAAACTTAGTTTTCTTGCTTTGCAAGACCAAAAATTTCTTCTTACAAGGGTATCAATCCGCCCAGACTTGGAGAACTTATTTCATTGGTTTCCAAACTAAAAAAGAGCAAAATGACACCTTGTTTTTCAATACAACTTTCAGTTTGTTTTTGGTCATAGCGCCTGTATCCCCGAAAGTGGTACCTACTGTAAGTGAGTAATTTTCAAAGCTTTGATTTATCTTTTAATTTTAATAAAATATTGCTGTACCAGATGAAACAATAAATATGACACTCATGTGACTAAGAGAGTGATAAGCAAGTAATAAATATGAATTTTGATGGATGGAGAGGAAGAGGATGGATTGTCAACGCTAATGCTATAATGATATGAAAGAAAAAGTAGTAAATGATACTGTGACGTCTGATGAGGGAGAATGGAAGCAAAAATATTTACATGGCCTACAAGTAATAGTTCCGGTTCTGCGTATTTTTTTTTTATGTATTTGAGTTTCTATTTTTGTAATCGCACCCACGATACAGGAGGCAGTTAGGCGGAACAATTTTTTGAAATAAAAAATAAACATACAAAAATAATTAAATGTACACTTACTCATTCTCCAAATCTTTTTGCTGGTAATCATAGAACAGCTCAGCGGACGCAAACAGCGCGATATGACAGACGAGGGTGATCAGCATCAGAACCAGTTTGAGTATGAAGCCGACGCGGAGGAACACGGATATGGAAGCCAGTGTCAGAACTGAGCTGTACAGGTAACTCTGAAAGTATAGAAAAAGAAACATGGTACATTTTTAAATGTCATACGCATTAACAGCTCTTTCACGTCATCATTTTGAGAGCCAGTGGTGATGAAATAAATAACACAAAGTAAATTGCATGGCTGCTTTCAATCCACGATATACATAGAACTCGTAAGTACCCGACTTACGAGTTGTATTTCGCTCTGTTTAAAAGTACTACTGGGTCACCAATCACTGCTTACTGTTATAAAATTTCAATTTGTTAATATAGTACTAAAGTAACCGCCATTTAAATCTTTTTTGCGGAAAGAAAAATCGGCTGCAAGCAGGACTCGAACTTACGCTTTGCTAGGCGATATCAAATCTTTCATTCCATTTGATATACGTGTTACAAACTACAAAACTATATAACAGGTGTGAAATATTTTAAAGACTAGATACCCGCTATTGATCAAAAGTATTAGTAATTCATTATCACCTTATTTCTCAAGATCCAATCATCTCCTTGTTAGCAAATAGTGTATCTTAGCTACCTCACTTACAAAAGAACTTACTGGAGCAGAGTCAACATCCTTGTTGATGTGGAAGCCTCCCAAGCTGTCTTCAGTAGAGTTATTCGTTGAGTTAAAGCTGTCGTTACTGCGCAGGGACATCGGATAGTCTATTATTACGAAGGATTGGAACTGGAAAGAAAATGGAGTTGGTAATCTTTTTTCCACGGAAGTAAAATACATTCTGCCATGGTAATTTGGCGAATGAAATATAACAGACTATTTGTTCCCCGCAATTTCAACCCCGCTGCTTGCTTCCATACCACTCTGTTTTGTACAATATCTAAGAATAATATTTTCATTGTGAACATGATCAGATTGCCACAGCGTTTTCAAAATCCTCAGGAGTCCAGTAAGTAATGGTCGTATCCATAATGAAATCATATTTTACAAGCACGTCAGTTACAGGCACTTTTTAATTGAGCGTAGACCTTTAAAGAGAAGAATGGCCGAGAATCTCACGAACAGTAAACACTCTTTTTCAATACTATAGGATAGTGACTATATGACCTAATTGCCAAATCATTCATCTTGAGTCCTTGCATACTCCAGGTGCATTCGTGTAACGTGGATTGGTTACTTTCATATACATCTGGAATTTATTTACTTGTTGAATAAATCTTACCAAATTGATAACTGCACATGCGCCTATAAGTAGCACTGACACCGTGAACATCGTTAGCCTTATAAACCGGTTATTTGATACTACCTGAAAATATAAAACAACAGTTTAAGGAAACATCATAGCCCTCAAAAGTCCTTCCCTCTCTCAGATCACTTTTCCAGTTGTGGGTGTATGGGTTGATGATATTAAAACATTATTTTGATGATATTAAAATAATGTTAAGCATTCATACCATCGGTAACTTTAATTCACTGGTAAACGACTTTTTTTGCGAATTCTATCCATCAGAGAAACCCCGATCATACTCTCTCTATTGCACGCTTAGCAATATTGAATTTGTAAACCTGACCTGTAGGTACATTTATCACCAGATTCACGCTTAGCTATGTTTTTTTTTTTATCGTGGTATATCATCAAGTGAGTCCTTTCACCCAGGGCAGGACAAAAATCCACGGTGTCCTTCAATAGCTCTTTACGTTCCGAGGTCATGGTAGCTCGTAAGTCCCGCGACCCTTAGAGGCTTTGGCAATTTAAGGAGAGCCCCGTCATTAAGCTAGGTGATAATAAAATTAAACTCGAACTCACCTGTCCAGGTTTAGTGCAGTTGTCAGCATACAAGTCATCAGGAACATCAGATATTGGCCGCAACCCTCGCGTCATCAAACTGCCATCATACCAAGACAGGTACACGAATACTAACAGAGTGAATAGAGTAGGACCGAAGGATGCGTATAGAACCACGCCTCTGGAAAAGAAAGATGATAGCGGGTTAAGGTTCTTTACTAATGCTCAAAAAGATTTATTCAACAAATTCATTTTTCGGTCAATCGTTTTGATTTGGTTGCATTGGGAGTAAAAGGCAGTTGAGTTGACAGAGCTGAGATGGAGCAGTCTAACAAGAGACTCTTAAAAAAAGTAAATAACAATCATCCAGTTGGAATAAAATTCAAGCTATTGCTTTTAGAACCGTAAAATTCGGGATTGCAGAGACTACAACCAGTATCCAGACTAAATGGTCTTATAGCACGTGTACACATACAAAAGCATGGTCAGGTGAAAAATTACTCCAAAGAAAAATTCATAATGTAAACTTACTGAGGTACAGTCAATAGCTGTATAAACGCCAACAGTGCGAACAACGCGGCTGCGCAGGCGACGTTGTACTTGAACTGTGCGTCAGGCTGGTTGCGGTACTGACGCTCCTGAGTACTGCTCTTGAACCACAGGGTCACGCGGTTCATGCCTTCAGAGTTTGTACTGGAAATTATTGAAAACATTACTATTGTAACAAAAAACTAGAAGGAGAACTATAAAACAGTCTAAGCGTCAGAATGAGAAAATATACCAACCGGCACACACTTAGAGTTGAGTGCAAAATTCGTCATTTGCTATTATAGCACAGTCCTCGGCAAGAGTTAGGACTATTCCATAATAGCAAAATATGTGGAATGTATGTAAGAAGACGGACATATTTTACATTCTAGATAGACCGACAACATCTATGCTGAATAATGTTGACAGTTGAGAAACTTCAAAGAATAAAATAACTTACCTGCAGTCACAACAAGTAGTCCTTTGAGGAAGTAAATTCTGTTCTATCATAGCTAGACTCTGAAACAAAGAGGAACGTAAAAGTAGAAGACAGAGATTTTATACTCAAATATAAATATAAAGAAGACATACGAAAGAATCATAGAATGAAACAAACGAAAGGAAATTTAAAACCAAAGAGATGCTTACAGAAATTCCAATATTTTTGGCAAGAGTCGAGTCAGTAATGTTGGCGAAAGGTTTGTCTGCGCCCCAACATTCCACGTACTTGGTCATTTTGCTTGAAGGACGCGATCTTGTTGGTACTCCTCCAGGAGTCGCTGGAAACAAAGATTCAGTAAATTATCAAGAAGATGATAAACATAATACAGATAAAACTCATCGATATGACACTAACAATTTACATAGTCTTTCTGCATGGTTTCTATACTAGAATGATCACTTCTCATATTTAGCACCTTTATTTAGTTACAACAAAACTAATTCCTTATTAAAAAAACATGCGTTGTCTAATTACAAAGAGGGTATAAAAAATCTTTATTAGCACTTATGATCTCATCTAGAAACTAAACATTAACAAAAAAAACGTTTTGAAATATTGGGTGTAAAATAGCTTGATGAATTTTATTACATTCTAAGCACTGGTACCTAATCATATAAAAATAGTTGATGAACTACTAAAGAATCTGAATATGGACATAAAAAGAAACTAAACACCTATGGAACAGTTAGGATAGAACTCAAATTGTTAGCCACGACTAAAAAAATTTGAAATCCAGAGACACTAACACAGTGATTCAGTAGACATTGTACTTATCATCCTAAGGAATAAGGGCGCTAATAGCTCAGTAGGCGTCAATAAATCTGTAGGGGTCAATGGTTCAGTAGGTGTTAAAGCCCCAGTTGGTGTAAGACCTCCAGTTGGTGTTAACATCCCCGTGGGTGTTATAGCTCCCGAAGGCGAGAATGCGGAACGCCCAGATGGCGTTGAAGTCCCAGTAGAAGTTGGTTGACCACTGTGGCTACTAGAACTTTCTGGATAAAACGACGGGGGGATTAACTTCCTGTACCATTTGGGAAAGTTACTAGCGAATCCATGATTGATAGAATTTCCCGAACGTTATAATTGTTTTTAAGGAGTAAAATGCCTTTATAGAAACTAAAATATACTTAGTTTTAGGTTCGGTTTGCTTTACCGGCCTCTTTTCGAAATTGGCTTGACGTTTTTAAATAACTTCAGCTATTGTTTTCTGTATTTTGGTTACTGAATTCGTTACTCCGTCCTTCAGAATTATATTTCAGTAGACATTGCTTTTTATTCATCATCATCGTCCGCAAACCACTTACCTGTTCCCATAATAGGGCTAATGGCTCCAATAATAGATCCACTGCGGCTCTTAGGTTTAGCAGTGACCACTGTTCCATTGCCCAGACCTTCACCAGGACTTGTCGCCTGATTGTTATCGAACGCCACTACTTTCATTGATGCTCTTCTGCTTAAATCTGAAAACATGAAAATTTATGATTATGAGAGAAGCAAGGGTCTAACAGCATGCTCACAGTTTACTATATAACTCGCATGAAATCGAATAACTATTATAGTTCGAGCACAAACCATTGGATAATCAGTTCAATTCAAAATCGTTCAAGAATTTATTTATAGATAATCTCAATAGTTCATCCTACGTTTTTTTTTCCTTTCCCATCGATCATCATCATCATCAGCCTATAATGTTCCTACTGCTGGCACACAGGCCTCCTCTCTGTGAGAGGGAGTGGGCCATAATCCACCACGCGGGCCCAGTGCGTGTTGCTAGATGGCACAATATGTTTTCGAATTTTTGGTTCTAGGACATGCCGGTTTCCTCACGATGTTTTCCTTCACCGTTATTATGCATTTTAGCAACTGTTCTTGTAAGCACATCTTCTTTGGAGTCTCAAGATGCTCAAGGTTAACCATTAACCTGTAATAACCCCACTGCTGAATACAGGCTTCCTTTTTGCTCGAGGAGGAAGTCCGAAATGACGACTATGTGGGACCAGTACAGGTTGGTGGAACCAGTGGCCAAGAAAAACTTCGAAAGGAATTTAAACTTACCTCCAGTAGTCCTTAAGGACTCAGTCCTCAAAACCCTGGTAGGGAAGGTCTCCATTTCATTGAAGCTGTTCTGTGAAGGAGCAGGACTGATGTTGTCTCTGGGCTTGGTAGGAGATATGTCCTGGTATAACGAAGACACGATGCTTGCCTTCCGATCCACTGTGCAGACTGAGAGGCGGCCATTTTCTGAAGGTTTCTGAAATAAAAATGAACGGATTAAATTATTGGTCTTCTAAAAATCAAAGTGCCATCGAAAATATTATGGCGGCACGGTTGGCGCAATGTTATTGACTGCTGGCAATGATTGACATCTGCGCTGCTTATCGCGGGCTTGATTTCCGGACGGAGCATAGTTGTTCCAGGCCATTTAGGGGCTAATTTAAAACTACAGGGTCAGCATCGCGGGCTGGTTCTTGCAAGGGTCGGGGGGGGGGGCATTGACTTGACGTGCGTCGGCGGGCGTCGCGACGGGCGGCCTCGGCGGCGAGGGCGGAAAGACGGAGTCGGTCGGTCTGTGTCTGTTCAGCGTACTGGTTTCCCTACGGCTCTCCTGGAGGAACCTGATGGGGTCGTCGTGGGTGATGAGGGTATGCCTTGGTCGGAGAACGGAACTGATACGCGATGGATCGTATCGAGCGGACGATGCGATTCACGGATTGGGATGCCTAACTGCAGTTTCAAAGAAATGCGCTTCATGAACTGAGCGACTGTGGTGATAAAATAAATGACACAAAGTAAACTCTTAGCTGGGGTCGAACCCACGACCTACACACCAAAACCATTTTGATTTCATAACTCTTACGTAACGTACGGAAAAAATAGGTCGCGGTTGTTTTCACAAAATTTCTAATTAATAATGTCGGTATAAGGTCGGTATATATTATTTTCCTTACCAAGTTCCATTACGGACTAATATTTAAGTAGAACCAATATAAAGTACGATCAAATAGAACTCATCTCACAGATAAACAAATAGAGACCTAAATCAACACTAATAATACTTGTTCCAACAAACTAAAATTACATTCCTCTTTCCTAATTATTTGAAGATATTATTTTCAGTTTTTTTTTTGGGTCTGTTTATGTAATCGAATGACTTCTACCGCTTGAGTGTAGCGAAAGGGGATGTCAGACTCATTATTTAAGCCTTTTTATTCCCAAAATGTACAATTGAAATATTTACATTACAACCAAATATATTTGATTAAATACATTTGGTTCATAAAAACTAAAAGTCAGACTCATACTTAACTGAAACACCTTACTGTTTTTACGTGCTAAAATCATCAAATGAGTCCTCCCACACAGGGCAAAACAGGACGGACTGTCAGACTCCTACTGGATAAAATCCACGGTGTCTTCAATAGTCCTTTACGTTATGGGGTCACGGTAATTCGCGAGTCCCGCGACCTCGGCAGACTGTGGCCCTCTAGGAGCCCCGTAATAATGCTGACAGTCTTTCAGGCGCGCGTGGAACACAACCCGCCGTCGACCCGAGCATGGTTCATGGTCGGACAGCGAGTCGCCCATTACTCGCCGCCCGTATGCCCGCACCTACGGTGGCCGGAGATCGTCTGGCGACATCCGTCGCCGTGGGCGTCTGCCACTGCGGCTGGGGTGAAGGAAACGCCTCCTCCCTTCGCTAGCATGACTGCTTCGCAGATAGAGGTTACTAGGTACACCATAGTACCTTTTTATTTTAATTTTAACATTAATAACTATTTACCACTATTCTTAAACTTAACACTTAAAATGATTCAAATGACAGTGGTTCAAGTAACTAATTATTTACCTTTTGCCTCAGATCAAAGAAATAGGCAGGTAGAGCGCTCAGAACACGCGAGTGGGTCCACCAAAGTTAATACAAAATCGAACACAAAGTCGCGACAGTACCAAGCTACGCGTCGTACCAAGCTGCGCGTCGTTGTTTTTTGCCAAAATATGCCGTCTCGTGTCTTTAACCATCGTAAAAGTTGTTCTCAAAAACAAAGAAAACATTATGGAATGTAATTCTATCTGATCTGAGCCTTTTGCATCCAATGTGAATACCAAATCCATCTGTCTACAGCTTGACATAAAAAATGTAGAAAACCGGAAGTCGCCACTGTCTTCGCGCTACCGGCACTTTGAATGTTTTTTCGTTTTTTTACTTATTACTTTAGTTTTATGGCACAATAATAAATCTAACAAACCTGCGGTCTTTGTTTACCTCAAATATCAAAGATTTTAAAACGCTGTCAGAAATAAAATTTTTAGTTCCGTTTCAACCCGTTCTGGCCAAGCTGTACTAAACCACGAGATTAACTGTGGTAAAGAGCCTGCTTCAATGAGTTGACCATAGACAGCTGTGATCTCCAGTCAACTGACTTATAACATTAGCTACGCTTGAATATGATGTGTGTTATCAGGAAATAGCTTTGATCTATATTTGGTCCAGTGGATAAGTTATGTCCATCCTGCTACAGTTTGTTATGGTGACTATTTTGTTGTAGATATATTTTGTTTGTGTATTATAACCTACTAAATACGATAGTACTGATAACGCTTATGCTTGTAATTATAAACATTCAATAATCACAATCAACCGCCCTGTATGTAGCGGAAGAGACTGTCAGACTCTTATTGACTAAAAACTACCCTTTTCCTACGATAACTATTTAAGTTCCAGGACCACGGCACCCATGCAGGTTTTTTTATCATGGTAAAACCATCAAACCCTCCCAAACAGGGCGGTACGGGACTTTTACTGACTAAAATCCACGGTGATTCTTCTTCAATAGCCTTTTACGTTCCAGAGTCGCGATTGAAGAGACAGTCTGTTATGTTTCTAAATTATTGAACATCGGAAAATATGAAACGCTTTCGAAGCGAAAGTGGTGTGCTTACGAGTTTTCGAAATGTTGGTTCAAATACGTTTTCTCACGATGTTTTCTTTCACCATTTTGAGAGCAAAGGTGATGAAATAAATTATACAAAGTAATGCAGCTGTTTAAGTCGAACACACGACCAGTAACTTGTAAGCCAGGGTTGTCATCACTGCTCTCTAACAGTTACAAGCTCCAAGCTAAACATTAGTTTCAGTTTCAGTCCAAATTCAGTTGTAACTTCGAAAATTACATTTGAAAGTGGAGCAAGTGTCCAGTAATTAAGTTTATCACTGAACTTCACTAGTTTCAGACACTTCAGTCCCTGAAGGCTAAAACTTTGCAGTAATTGTTTGGCGATAAAACAATTTTACTTCGTGTGATAAAGTTGGAGAAGTTGACCAGATTTAATTAGAGAAAAGTAATTTAGATTCTTTTGTTGTAAAGGTGTTTCGGTGGTTCGATAAAAGCATTTCTTTACATCATTGTTTCGTTACTAAAAGCAGTTTTAAGTGCATAATGGGAATTACGTTTGTTAACGCACTCACGACACACGATAAATTTCTAGTGCGGAGCAAAGTTTTTTTTTTTTTTAAAAACGAAGGAAGAAGAATTATTATGAATAAATTATAATTAGAAGTAAGATATATCACGTGATAGAAATATGGCGAAAAAGTTTAAATAAAGAACAATAGACTTGTCACGTCTTTTTTTAGGTAGTAAAATAATCAATCATCAATGTGTGTTGCCAGTGATGACGCTGGAACGTGGTCCTTTATTATAGACCTCATTAGTAAGCTGATAATAGTCCAACGAGCTATGGAGAGGGCTATGCTTGGAGTCTCTCAGGACTCAGACATGAGGAGATAATTATGTAGACGAACCAATGTTACCGACATAGCCTAACGAATTGGCAAGTTGAAATGTCAGTGGGTAGGACACATAGCACGCAGAACTGATGGCCGATGTGGCCGTAAGGTTCTCGAATGAAGACCACGCATCGGCAGGCGCAGCGTAGGACGACCACCCATTAGGGGGCAGACGATCTTATGAAGGCCACAGGATCACGTTGGATGCAAGCCGCTTATATCCAGTCCTATTAGAAGTCTATAGGGGAGGCCTATGTTCAGCAGTGGACGTCTTACGGCTGATATGATGATGAAAATCAACAAATGAGTCTCCTTTTTCCGAGTGAAGCCGAAAGGACCATGATACACTAGTAAGACAGTTTCAAGACCATGACCAAACAAATCTCACTTAGACAGACAAGAATATGATACCTAAATAACTATTGAACCAACAAAATAAGGGAGTGAAAGTTATTACTTGGAAAAACAAAAGCAAATCCCGGCGTGCCCTAGGCTAATAATTACATTGGCTAAACTAACAAGTCTGCCGTCAGATTTCTCGGAAATCTTACAGTTATTTGGTAAGTGACATTTTTTTTTCGGATTATACCTATAGGAAAATAATTAAATAAAGGTTACAAGGTTAATGTTGCGTAGATTATTATATTACTAGAAACAAAGTTATTACATTCACAATTGAATTATAAGTGAAATAATGACCAAATTAATGTCAATTCGATTAATGTTGTAACAACGTAATAATGAGAAAAATTCCACGTAAAGTTGTTTTATTTTTTACTTTTATTTTGAGCGTGGTGAGCCATTACTGGGCTACGTATCGTGGACTCGATTCCCGAACGAAAGAAATATTTGTACGATTTCGTAAAAGTTCTTGATCGAGGTGTTGTTGAATTTAAAAGTTTAAACACAACCGTAACACAAGAAAAATCCTAAGTGTGAAGTAATAAAAAGGAAAACAAAAAAAAAAAGAAACAAAATGACTGTGAACCTACTCATACAATATTTTATTATCTTTACGTAATTTCTAAATCTGTAACCTTGGAACAGCGCGTCTGGTGTGCGAAGAAGGAACTATTTTTTTCCTTGAAAATTGTCAATTTGAAATTGTCAAAGTTCCAGTTTACTACAGATAAGTCTCAAATACTGAAAACTCGTGCTAAGTAAACTGAAAATGTAAAATATAACAGCCCGATAAAGTATCGAACTTTCCTTGCATTGTATAATTCAGAACTACAACATTGTCTAACTATCACGATTCCATTTGTAGCGATACACGGATATTGCCAATATACACACGAATGACATCGCGCCACGCGTGATTGAACTATACAACCGATATGAGAGTTATAATGTAACTTGAATTAGTGGGAGTTGTTACAATGTTAAATGGCAGTTGCTTTTCATAATGAACATGTATGTTTTATGGGGAGATCCCATTGGTGCGTTATCGTGTCGCATTTCCGTCAAGTGGCAACGAGTCAAAGCATTTTATGTCGCAACTGTTTTGCGTTGACGCAACCCGTCGCAGTTTAGCAATTGAACGCTACCCGTTGTCGCCCGGCGAACAAAAAAAACAACATAAAGAAATCACAGACTTACAGAAGTATTTAAATATAATGCCATGAAAAGTTCGATCATAAACATGTGTTTGTGATCTTGTTACAAAGGAGCCGATCACAAGCCGAGCCTCTCTTCTCGCGGTCAGCCTACAAAAATCACTCTTCTCGAACGCCTTTGTATTCGTCAAAAAACCAAACGCTCGAAGCGCAATTTTTCGAAGCTTAACCTACCTCAATGTTTTCTACTCATTACACACGATAAACTCAATTCTGATAACAAATGAAATTAGAAATAGGGACTAGGCAATCGGTCATTTATTATTTCTTATTACAGCCTCAACAAGAGAAATACATTTATTTATCAAAGCAATATAAAATGTTCAATACGGAAACATGAAAAACAAGATCATCTTCATTTTATGTTACTCACTGAACTGAAAGCAACTGATTTACAATTCAATGAGACTGCGACTAGTTGCGTTTACATGATCGAGTTTAGCCATGAATAGTTCGTTTGGAAACCAATCATTTTTTCAAACTTTTTTGATGAAGGATGAATTTGAACCTTAATTGGAGAGATCCAATGACGGGAATCAATCAATTGAAACAGAATTTACGACTGATTGAATTGTGCGACAATTTACTTTTTGATGAAAGGCGGAAACGATTTCAGATAAAAGAAAATTTTGTTAGATATTATTTGTAGAAAAAGGCAAAGGAAAGGAAGAATTTATTTGAGTCATTTTTTTAAATTTTGTTGTCGTATGGGAAAATAAAGTTCCTTATGAAACAGACATGTCCTAAAATCAAAAATTCAAAGACATGTGTCTTATACCAATTTGCATAGGGCCCTCGTGGTTACAACAGAGAGAAGGCCTGTGTTCCAGCAGTGGGAACATTATAAGCTGATATTAAGAAATAAAAATAAATACTACTTTCTCTAACTCTTCAGGGAAAACAGGCAAAAATATTATATCATAAAATATTTTGTTAATCAAGTAAAACGTCAAACTCGACATTCGAGCAAGAATGATTCAGACAGTCGATCAAACTCAACTTATTTTGGTAAAGCGAAAAATCTCGGATATCTGAAACCGTGGTTTCTCGTTAAATTCTAACGAATAGGCAAGAAGGAAATCTTGTTATAGATTGAGCAGTGGGAGGAAAAGTAAAATTGACGTAGAGATAAATAGACATTGTAAAACTTGGCGTTGATGAGTAACAATTTATGGAATCGCCTGTCATTTTTCTTAATATTTTTAGAAAAATGACAGGCGATGTTGTTTGCTGCCGGTGTTTTTGTTTCTTGGACGATTTTTAGATCTGGATAAAAGAGTTTAACGACTCGTATATTTACCAAACCACACTCGTATTTCTGTGTAAAGGAGATGACCTGCTGCGAAGCGAAAGGGTCTTAAAAAAGTAACAAAGCAAAGGGCAATAAAGAAAAAAGGTGAATTTTAGCAAGTAAGAGTCTGACATTCCCTTCTTCTCCACCCAAGGAGGAAGCAGTCATTTGACGGAAAAATGGAAGATAGCGTATTCCTAAAGATACTTGACACAAAAACTAGCCAGAAAAAAAGCGTGGTTTCGGGAAAAGTGGAGGGAGTGGGCGTGACGGGAATCTTTGCGCAGGAGTGGGACAAAGCAGACTCCATAAAAAAAAGTTAATCCCATTTGTCTCGAATGCTACTAAACAAATACATTTTCATTCTCAAAACAAAATGTCAAAAACCGAATTACAAAAGATGGCCAAAATAGAAAAGCCCCACACTAAATTCGAATAGCAATCATCGTTCAAAGGCAACGATTCATCATCTTTTACAAAAGGCGCTAACACTTAGCACTAAACTGAAAAGCATTGTTCAATATTATCATTTATCTTACGAAGACACCTTTCAGGGATGCTGAAGGTGCTTTCAGCAATGTGTTTGTGTAGTGTGAAGGATCCACATAGGATTAGTTCTGTCTTTAGTTTGTTTCTTAAGATGGATTAAGTAGTATGTAAAACTGCAACGTGTCGGGATATGTCGTAATTGTGTTGTAAATTAATGATGTTGAACAACAGTGAATTAGTTATGGATTACAGTGAGTGAAAGATAAAGGGTTTAGGAGATCTAGATCTAGGTAGAACTTAGAATACGAAACAACACGGTACGGCACCGTTGGCGCAGTGGCTGAGCTATTGACTGATGCGCAACGTGTCGCAGGTTTGATTCTCGCCCGGAACAAATATTTGTATGGCACAGCTTGTAGCAGCTGACTGTTTCTGCTTTTCGACTGCAAAGTGCTCATGTGCACAAACCAGAAACTATTTTTTTTCTCCCCGTCCACCTGCTCCTGGATACTAAACTTAACCCTTTGAAGATCATGGTAACTCACCCTCGGTGGTACTATGAGGTAGGTCTCCACTTTGTGATCAGCCAAGTATCCTTCTCTAGAGGCTCCGTCCCCTGGCTCCACGTCGAACCTTCCGCCCAGTTGTAATAATGTAGCTTTGGTTATGTGTACTCGTCTGAAAATAAAAGTTTACAGGATTATCATACGGGCAAAAAAAAATAGTCATTAAAACAAATATTTTTTCTAATTTCGATATTTTAATATGTACAGTCAGCATCAAAAGTTGCTGACCACATTCAGATTTTCAGAATCGCTCTACACCGTAGTAATACTTATTAATATGGTGTACAGCGATTTTTAAAATCTGAATGTGGTCAGCAACTTTTGATGCTGACTGTACCATCATATAAAAAAACTCGCGTGTGTCCAACCTTTACCAAAGACTTCGCTCATTTATTACACATATACTTAAAAACTATCCTACGGGAAATGTATTTTTTTCTTCAGGATAAGTTGAGGTTATAAGTTATTTCAGACAATAGCTTACTAGCTTAAGAGGGCCCTTCCCCATCCGACGAACGACAACGCGAGCATGGTCAAAAAGCTTGTTGTTTCATCCAGAACAAGAGGCAAACCCGTCCCCGCTCGACTCGGCCCCTGTTTACCTCTTACCACCACATAGCTAACACGCAAGTGAGAACGCGACAACATTAAAAGGAAAATAGTGTGCGGAAGTTTCATAAAACTTGTTCCAAGAAATACGTGTTTATTCGTAAGCCTTATAAGATTATGAAAAAAAAAAATTGCATTTAGAAACTCCATTACATTTGCAAGGTTTCTATGCAAATATTTCTTTCCGGTTACGATTAATAAGTACATTATAAACGCCCAAACATCACATAAAATTTGTGCAAAAAAGCTGATTTTTGAAGGTTTGTACTGAATTTGTTTCTTAAAATTTTGATTTCGCGTTTTGATAGAAACCTAGATATAGTGCACAAGATGCCTATTAGTTCAAAAGTTTAAAAGAAATATCTGTTACAACGCCATAATCACGTACGAGCGTTTGTATGAAAAGATAGACGGGTTGGCCGCCCTTAAGGGCTGTAAGACTTAAATAAAAACAATAAAATTAATATCTCCGTGTTAAGTCTAGACCAAACTTCCAAAGGTCTTAATCCAATTTATTGTAAAAGTTTCATAAAACTGGAATATTGGCCCAAAAGTTATACCTATAATACTTTAATTTCATTTAAACTTTTGTCCCAACAGATCTGTCGTATTTTACTTTTGGTTTAGTTCTAGACTTTTATTAAGTTTGATTACTGGTCTTTTGATCCAGCCACTTCTAGTTTTTGGATAATAGTAGGTAGGTCCTATCCTAATTTAGTCTAGACATTTATTTTTGTTTTAAATCCCCAAAGGGTAAACGGATTGAGAAGGTGACAATTACATTTTGCATTTTTTCCAAACGTTTTTGCAAAGAAACACAACACACCACTAATTAGCATTTTTCACTCGTAAACTAAATTCCACTTGAATTGCAATGTTCATCCCTCAACTTAGTTGCAAAAGATGTTGGAAAAATTAATGCTGAAAACGTAATTACTGAATAGTGCTGCCATTTTATCATAAAACTGACTTACTTTGTTTGCAACCCGGTAAAAGCTTTAATGAATTCAGTGTTGCATAAAAAGGGAACGAGGAAAATAGTTTAAAGCTTCGGATGCAATTGAATTAGACTCGTAATATTGCCCTGTTTTCAGTTAAAAGATTCAGGGTAATGGTTTTATAGGACAAAATATGTACCTATGCATTTAAAAAACCTCTTTCAACGTGAAATGTTTAAAAATATCATCCTTAAATATTCAGTTAACACTATCAAAATGCGTCGCGATATAAACCTTTATTTTAACCAACAATATTTATGGGCACCGATAAATTTACCTATCAGTTTTTTTGTGAAAATGTTGAGAATGTGATGCGTAGACAAAATGTGCTACGACGTAGCAATTGTCAAATCATTTCACAGCTACGAGAACGTGGCGTAACTGTCTTAGTAGATAAGTAGCCAACTCGCGTAGCACTGTTAGTAATTAATGCTTTTGTAGTCGATCTCCTACGGATCAGTATTGCGATTTTACTACATTATTTTTATTTCTGTACTCATCATGGATTTAAGTAGTGATAATTATACTAACAATTGCCATCAAATGGTTGACATCCAAACTTTTCACAATATAGCTCGTCATGGGAATCAAACCTTAGCAACAGATTTTAAATACTTCTACTCACCCAGCAATACCACCGGACTCCATGTGATTGGCCAACGTGACGTCATCACTCCAGACATCAAACTGCCACTTGCGCAGTCCCAGTACACCACAGAGCACGTTGCCAGTGTGGATGCCTATGCGCATGTCCACGTTGAACCCCGTGGCTTCGCGGACGAACCTAAACAAAAAGGGAATATTGTTTTAATGTAAAACTCACTAGATCCATTATGGATCTGGCCAAATGGATCTTCTGAGATTAAACGCATTAAGCCAGTATTCGTTAGAAGGTAGCCTTCTGTACACCACGATATCTGTCGAAGTCAGTCTTTTTATACAAGTAAGATACGATACATAATTATTATTTTACGGTAGTTACAAAACTACCGGATTTTTGCAGCCTTCACCAGGTCATATGTAAAGGTGCATTTAAAACATATTTCACATTTTTTTTGGTACAAAGAATATTTTATAGAAACACTTAAAAATAAAACATGCCTGACCTATGAATTTTGGTATTTAATAGGTCATCATCAGCTTATTAATGTTCCCACTGCTGGGACACAGGCCTCCTCTCTGTGAGAGGGGGTGGGCCATAATCCACCACGCGGGCCCAGTGCGGATTGGTGAATGTCACATGTCTTAGAGTTTTTGGTTCTAGGACATGCCGGTTTCCTCACGATGTTTTCCTTCACCGTTTTGAGAGCAGTGGTGATGAAATAAATTACACAAAGTAATGCGCCTGCCTGGATTCGAACCCACGACCTACAATTCGTAAGTCGGGGCCGATACCACTGGGCCACCACTGCTCTTAATAGGTATATTCTATCTATCTATGAACGTGGCGGTCTTAGGGGGAGGCCTATGTTTAGCTGCAGTGGACGTCTTCCGGCTGATGATGATGATGATAATGAGCAAAACCCTATGTCAACATCTTAAAGGTAGTCTATGTACAACAAAGATTCTTACCGTATAGCATCGATCATCTGCAGACCCATGTTGACGCAGTTGTAAGCATGGTTGGGTCTGGACACTGGCAGACCTGACACGCAGTAGTAGCAGTCGCCCAAGATCTTGATGCGCATGCACTGGTTCTCCTGCAACAACCAGAAAATAATATATAAATTATCTCTGAAAAAAAAGAGGACACAGAAAAAAAAACGTAACCCACGATTTGTGTTACAGCTATTTATTTGTATAAAATCTTGATTCTTCTAGCCTTAAAAACTAGATAATGCCACATGGTACATTTCTCATCAAATAAGTCCACCCGCTATAAGGATCCCACTATATACATTTAATTTTTTTTTTCTTTGCTTACCCTCGTCCGTGTGTCACTGCGTGGTGCCAACTGAAAACCAGCGCTGGGTGTCTTTCGCCCAGCATATGCTGAGTTGGTTACCCTTTTGGTGTGGACATACTCAGCAAAATTCTTACAGTATTTAGAATTTTAATTTTATTTTTTATTATTTCTGTGTGTGTATGTATCCATTATCGAATAAATGTTTTCTATTCTATTCTTTTTCTACCGGATGGGACTGTTTCTGCCTTCAATAGCCCGTTACGTTCTAGGGTCAGGATACGACCTCACATGTTCTTTTCGTAAATTAAATCACACAAATCGTATTTCATATCAATACAATATAATATGTTACTGAAAATAAATTGAACATAAATTACTACAAAAACTTAAACATGTCTTGACCATTTGTCTAAAAAAAGTGTGACTGTAAAACGCACCTTATTTCAATGTCATAATCTGACATTTTTTTAGACAAGTTTTCAACAGACTTTTAAAAGTTATCTAGTAAATACTGGAGTAAATATTTTAAGTAGCTGTACTGGTAATATAATACAGTGCACTTTATAATGTCGACAGTAACCGATAAGGACCTCGGCAGTGCTCCATCAATCACTAAACCACTCAAACTAAGTTTAAAACTATCCATCGATTATATAATCTGGTTCAAGGCTCTCAAAGTTAATTGAGAAAAGATACCGATAAACTGAGAAAATGCAGATTCTTGTTTTATGTCAATTTAAAAAAAAAACTTTTCTTTAATCTTTTCACTCATTTGTTGACTAGATTTTTAAATATTTTTATAAAAAACCAACAAAATTATTTATAAATATAAAAAATAGCATTCCACCGGGATTAGGGTCCGGGCTACTAGTGGTCAGGGCTCTTGAAAAAGGAACCTCCTAACAATAATAAAACAAAAGATTAACAATACGCGCGCCGTGTACTCCATACGGCGCGTATTGTTAATCTTTTATTACATTATTATTAAAACATAGCAAATCTTTTAATATATAAGTATTTGGCAATTATTCACGAAATTATCAACATTTATTACATTATGCGTTATAAATAATAAGCAGTTGGCGCAGTGACTAATCGCTGCGCATGCATTAGCTGTGATTAAAATTGAACATGCTCAGTTCAAACCATGGCGATTATTCGCTCCGAATATCCTGTCACACACAGTGAATAGTTACTGTGTTTGACCAAATCTCAAGCAATTATTGTTTCCTGGCTCATCGGGAGCTCGATCTGGATCCGAGTCTGGGTGTATAATACGAGTTACCACGAGTGTAAAAAAACCCACGACTTACGTGATATTTCTAGTGTGGGGCAACAAATCTTTAAAAAGGCGTCTTCACTTAATACGATAACGGTAACGACAGAACTGTAGTTTCATTCATTTCTGGGAAAAATGGGCGAGAGATAAAAACGATACGGCACTGACATGTCGTCCATTATGTCAGTGTCGTGTCGTGACTGCTATCATTTAAGACGATGTCGTCTTGACTTGAAAAAAAATGAAATATAATAGAATATGAAAACGCCCAGTCGGTGCCCAACTTCTCATCTATCTCGCTATATTCCCAGGATACAGCACTATTTAGCTAAGCGTATCATATTGATGGATTTATCCTCGAAAATCCTCCTCAGTCATCCGCTAAAAGATTGAGAGCCACAACAGGATGACATCAATCTCTTTGAAAGAGGACAAGCCTTACACGAAAGATAATATTCCTTCCATTGACTTGAAAAATTGTGTGCTAAGAGTTTCAGTTTACGAAACAGTCACATAGAGGTTGTTTATGCAAGAATAATGGCAAATCTTAGCAATAAATCTGTTTGGTATTAAATAATACTCATGCTCGTAAGTCCTCTGGCCATATATGGGGTATGTTCAATTCTGTTTCTATTGATAGATGTGTAAATATATAGGCAACCACTGCCGCCGGCATGGCACGACATGAAACGGCAGATTGTGCTGCGGCATCCCGCGGCGTTACGTAGCATGCCGTGGCATAGCAGGTTGTGCGTCGGCATGCCACGGCGCTATGTTGACAGAACCCGTTTCTACTGTGTCGTGTTAGGCTTGCTCATTGCTGGATAGGATTCGCAAGTGACACAAAGTGTTGTTGAATTTTTCTATCAGGAACTTTTAAAGCATGATATGGATATACACCGTGACTTTTTAGTCGTCTTACAAAAAGGGTCCACGTAATGTATCCGACCTAAAAAACCTCTAGGCAAGTTATTTTTTTTTTTTAATCGTTAATAATAATTTTTATTTTTAATAAATAGGTGCATTAGAAATATGAAACACCCTGTTAAATGTTTACGTATCTAGCTGTAAAGTATACCTACCCAGCGCAATAGTCGGGCAGATCATTCTATCTCCATTTTCTATGAGACAAGGGTGTTTCTAACTACACCTTGCGTCATAATAACGAATTAAAATTTTATTTTAAAATTTTTCAAATCTCTTAAATACCTATTTTTTTATTATAAACGTGTTCTAGTCATTGGGTACATGAACTGGGCTGCTTTTGTAAGACGACTAAAAAGTCACGGTGTATAAATTTAAGTCACCAATTTTTTCTTTGAAAGCGAAGTTCACGACTTTTCTATTATATTCAAGATAAATTACAGTCACTGCAGTAAAATATAGTATGACTCAATAAGCTATATTCTCTTACTTTGTTGAGTTTCCAAAGTATGTTATGATCATATTTTTCGTAAACGAAAAATATGATATAAACGTAAATTGTAGATATAATATTATGTATTATCTGAAAAAGACCCAATAAGATCTAGATGCGCTTTATTAGTTAGTATTTTCTACAGTATGTTCATATTTTTTATTGCCACGGTCTCGTATATCTTTTCTCATAATAATTACAATTATTATCATCAGAGATAAAAGCCAGACGGCAAATAAGTTAAAAAAATAAAAATACAGTCGAATTGATAACCTACTGCTTTTTTGAAGTCGGTTAAAAAAATCATTGAACAAAGAACTATAAAGCTCGCAGAAGTAACTCTTCTATTTTTCAAATTATTCTCTCAAGCAAAACTAGCCCTAAAGACATCAAAATCCAGACAGCATTTTCGCTATCATTCCCCAACAGTAAACTACGCCGTAAACAATATCTATCTTCAGACTATTACGGGCTATAACTCTTTAACGTCTCATGCATCAGCAGCTATGCAAGTCACTCATGAATATGGATATACCATGTACAAACCACACTGATTACTAGTGATGGGTTGACTTTGACTTTGGCTAACTTGCCGACTGGTCGCTTGTAAAAATGCCTGGTCGGCTAGCCAATAAGTACCTACTGGTCTGTAAATTTCAGAGACTATTATTATAAGTGTATACTGAAAACGTTTTCTGTAATCATAGCTGAGTCATAGAATACCGAAATAAAAAAATGCACTGGCTGAAAAAGTAAGACTTCAGATATCAAACATTGAAATTAATATAATTATGTATTTGTTTATACTAATGATATTATAAAGAGGCAAAGTTTATTTTTTGAAAGTGGAGCTGAAACAACTGAACCTATATTGAAAACTATTTAACTATTGGAGAGCTGTATAATTCTTGAGTAACAAAGACTATATTTTAATTAATTTCATCACTACTTTTTTTTGTCTAACTCTCTCTCCTACTGCTAAGCAAAGCCCTCACCAAGTTTTTCCTATTAAGAATAAAATTTAATTATTCAGTTCCAGGTATAAACCGGGTTCCTATATTTTATAAAACACTGTAAGGCTGCTTATAAGTAAAAATATTGGGGCTGACCCCAGTCAGCTAAAAGCGCGACTAGTCGGCTTTACCGATAAGTTGGCACATCTCTACTGATTATGTATGCAAACGGGTAAGTTTTACGACAAGTAATACAAATAGAGTTGTTTTGTTTATGTTTGTAGTAAGCTGGATATAGCTGAAAATATTCTATTCTCTGTTACTGAAACTTTCAGTTTATAGTTGTAAACACGTTTATGGGTAGCTGTAATATTTTCCGCTTGTTAAGTATTGAAGTTATGGGAGAAACAATGATGCAGACTGCTTTGTAAAATGTAATAGAGGCTATTTTAAAATTTTGTTAGCACATTATAATAATAATAATAATAATAAAATATCTGTGGCCCGAGTGTCAACGTGACACAATATATTTTTGAAAAATATTTAATTTTAATTGCATTTTAAACATTTTATCTATCCAAACAAAGTTTGTAAACTGGAAAAATTTACAATAGAAAAATTAAAACCAAATACAAGTACCAAAAACCGGATTCTGATAAATATGGAGCAGAACCAGGGACTGAATTACCCAAAAATAAAGGTACCTTTAAATTTCGGTATGACGTCATACCGTTAAATAACGATAACCGATATATAACGGTACCGTTATTTTTTGAAGTAGCCGAATTTTAAGGTACAATATTTATACCGGTATATTTCGGTAGCGGTACCATAACCTTTATAATAATATCGGTACCGTTACCTTAACCTTTTTAAATAAGGGTTTTCTTTGATATACCGCCTCACCACTCTATCTGTCTCTGTCGTTCGCGATTGTTGAATCACGCAATGTACTTACCCGGGCTATCTGCCTCACGGCGCGGGGCGCGGGCGGGGGCGGCGGCGGCAGGCGCGTACTTATTATTTTATACGCATTTATTTAGGATCGATCTAACATTCTAACGTTATGTCCTTTGTTATAATTTTTATAATATTGTTTTACGGTTACCATCTACTATCATTTTTAAATTCGAAAATTGTTTAGACTTGCTCGCTTCTTGTTTTGTATTTATTGGTCTATGTACTAATTACTTCTATGCGTCTGAAATAAGAATGGAAAATGAGCTGAATGAGCTGCATTATTTTGTTCTGCTTTGTACAAATTAACTCCCAGTTGAGTAATATTTTTATCGTCTATCTTTCTAAGTGCGTTGACGTTGACTCGCGGGCTCGTAAGCGCAATGATGAAATAACAAACATAATAATTATGGCGTAATATCCAAGTGTTCACGTACGAAACGCACGGTAGCGGGCAAGCTAACGTCTGACGTGCGCGGCGCGCTAGCGGCACTACCAAAGGCGCGAGGTATTTGTGTGTGTCTCTATAACCGCCAGGCGTTTGTGCGAGCGACAAGTTCAGACAGATTAAACTTACCTACCTAACGTCGAGAGTGAATCGCGCACTTCCCGCTTGTTTGACTTGAACACACACAAATATCTCACATGTTTGATATTGTCGCGCGCGTCAGCGGGGTCTAAGGCCCGACGCTGCGTTAAGCGGATGCCCGCGCGGTTCTATACAAAAGTGCTCCGTCGCGGAGCCACGCACGGGGCCACGCGCGGGGCCACGCGCGGAGCCACGCGCGGTTCTACGCGCGGTGCCTGCCAGCGGTAACACGCACGGGCTTGTTCAGTCAATAAGGGTGCTTATACACGGTGCATGTAACTGGAGCAAACAGAGAGCAATTTTTTTTTTGTATGAAGACTTTCGAATAATTCCTCCGGTGCTGAATGGTGAGAGTAGGTGATACAGATTATAGATGCACAATAATCCAACATTTTTTTAGCCGAGAAGTTCTGTTTTTTTACCAAAACATGAAAATTGCTTATAACTCTCTGCGAAAAATTCCTCAGTCTCAAATTCTTTTTGTAGGTTTTTATTTAAATGAAATAATAGGAAAAAAAAGTATAAGTTAGAATAGAAAAGTATAAACATCCAAAAAATGTTCGATTTCAGTGCCACTCCAAATCAACTTTTTACATATCGCGCTTTAACTTGAAATTGAAATAAAAATCTTCAAATTGAACTAGCGACACTGCGTAAAACGCACAATGGTCCTCAATGGTCCACAATGGTCACCTGAAGGACTAAGTGCGGAAACCAAAACCCCTAACATAGAACATAGAAAATACACTGCGTAAATCGGTCTCCGCGACGGGGACCGTCGCATATCCACGGAAACCAGCCGCGTATCCGCGCGCGTGTCCCCGCGCGGTACCACAGACGGGGCCACGCGTGGACCCGCGACGGTTGCCCGTCGCGGGCTCCCGTTCAACGCAGCGTCGGGCCTAAGTAGCTTGCCCGCTGCTTAGACCGCACGTGCGTTTTGCAAGTGACCACTTATAGTAGGGGAGCCGAGGATGCTAAATTTGCAGTTACTCGAGCGTCATGGCGACCTATTGGATTTGAAAGATTATTTTCTAAAAAGAAAAAAAGTTTCTGACAAGTTTTCTATTTAAGTGGGGGGGAGAGCGTGAAAACAGTTTTAAAACTGTAAAAAAAAAACAGTTGTATAGAAGTACTCGAGCGCGTACTACACAGCAGTGGTGGCCCAGTGGTATCGGCCCCGACTTACGAGTTGTAGGTCGTGGGTTCGAATCCCGGCAGGCGCATTACTTTGTGTAATTTATTTCATCACCACTGCTCTCAAAACGGTGAAGGAAAACATCGTGAGGAAACCGGCATGTCCTAGAACCAAAAAATTCGAAGACATGTGACATCCACCAATCCGCACTGGGCCCGCGTGGTGGATTATGGCCCACCCCCTCTCACAGAGAGGAGGCCTGTGTCCCAGCAGTGGGAACATTAATAGGCTGATGATGATGATGACTCGAGCGCGTCAAGTATTTATAGTGTAAACGCGCTTTATATTTCTGATAACCAATACATATTAATATGACGATTAACTTGAGGGGGCTGTCCGTGGCAAGCGGTTGAAAATCCAAAAAAAAAAAGTTACTCGAGCGCGTCAGATATTCAAGTGTATGTAAAGTAAACCCTAAAAAGTGTCGTATTAAAATGTCTGACGATTTGGATGTGGCGCAAAGTAATAATTCATATTTCTATCTGTAAAAAAAAAACGTAATCTCGAGATACTCGAGCGCGTCAGATTTTTATGCAGGAGGTTCAAATTGATATCATAGTCCTCCTGAATAATAATCTGACAATTATACGGAGGGATATCGCTATTCTGAGCATTTTAAAATAAATTTATAAAGAAGATAACTGCATTCACGCATCACCCCATCGTCGTATCTCCACGTTGCCGTCGTGGTGGGGCTTGCGGTTTCAATGATCTCTGGGCATCTGCGCTCAGAGGGAGAAACCAACCAAGAGGGATACACCGCTCCACCACGTGTTCCTCTGTGTATCAGAGGGCACAGTGGTTGGAGTAAGAGCGGGCCCGGCGTGCACTAACCCTGCCACCGGGCAGGCAAGAGGAGGTCTTGCACTCCTGCCTCCTCTTGCCACCGCTATTCTCGTAGCCCCGAAGATTGTCATGATCACGTCTATGACTTTCGACGGGGGTCGAGGGCCTTGGCTTAACCGCCCGGGCCGCGAGGAAGAAAACCTCTATAAAAAATTACCCCGAACCTCCAAGCGGCGGCGCACCGCGAGGGAGGTTGACAGCTTGGTTGACGGGTAGCTGTGGGTAAAATCAGCCGTTAGTGCGAACCCTGTTTTTTGGTTGGATGGTTGGATACCTTTTTTTACTCGTGGGAACAAACATGGATTATTTTTCAAAAAAAAACCCCGATACCCCGGCAGTCGCCGCAGCGAGCCAAGGTGGCTCACGTGCCTGTGGGGAGGAGTCGCTGGACTTGTCCAGCACGTCCTCCTCACCGGCACCGAATAACGAGCGGGCACAGTGTGCCGCTCCGATCGAGGAGACGACGATGGTGCCAGAGTCGGAGTCCGACTCTGCATCGGACGTCTCCAGCTCCCGGAGCTCAGCCTCTGGGAGCGTGGAAAGGGACCGGAGAGACTCGGACCGTAGGTCCGAGTTCCTGAAGCGCCGACGGTCCAAGGGCGCTAAATCGTCGTCCGAGGAAGAGCTTGCCTCGGCCCCTAAGATCCCCACGAGCGTGCGGGGTAAGGGCCGAGGCAAGACTTCGGGGAGGGGGCCCTCCCTTGGAGAGCCCAACACAAGTCTGGCCTCGAACGAGGCCAAACTGAAGGAGGTCGTGGCGTCCGCGATGCGCGTGGTCGCCATGAAAAGAAGGAAGAAGACGCGCGAGGACGCGATCGCGGAGGCCATGACCTCCATCGTGGCGGCGGCGCGACTCTATGGCGAAACTCCGTCGGCAAGGGACGATTTGTCCGATCTGCGGACGGAGATCACCCGCCTGACCGCCGCCATAGGGGCTCTCCAGAAGGAGAACGCCGCCCTGAGGGCCGAATTGGCCGGACTGCAGGCGGCAGGACGTCGGGGGGCACCACCGGGGAGCCCCAAGGAGAAAGGCCGGCCAGCGCCGGGGGAGAACCCTGTTCTCACCTTGGTGCGACAGGAGCTGGCCGCCTTTGAGCAGCGGTTCTCCGTGCTGGAGAGCCGCGTGCTGAGGCCCCCGCTGGCGTCTTCGTACGCGGCCGCGGCCGCGTCGAACTCCCCCCCGACGACAAGGCCGCCTCAGGCGAGGGCGGCCCCGGCGCGGATCGCCCCTGCGCAGACGGCCCCGGTGCGGAAGGCCCCTGCGGACGCGAGGCCGGCCCCTGCAGGGGCGAGGTCGGCTCCGGCCGGGCCCAGCCAGGCAAGGCCGGGCCCGTCGGGGTCGTCGCGACCGACTCCGACCTCGACGCCTGCGACGCCTGCTAGGCCAGCGCGAAAAACGCTGGCGGCCAAACGGAGGGCCCAGGCAGATCGCCGGCCGCCCCAGCAGCAGCAGCCTACTCCGGAGGCTCCTCCGGCCGGCGCCGATTGGCAAGTGGCCGGGGAGAGGAGGAAGGCTGCCAAGGCGGCCCGTACCAAAAAGCGGAGGGAGAGGCGGCGCCAGCGAAAGGAGCGCGACGTCGCGGCGCGATTGCGCGCCCCAAAGACCGCGGCTGTGGTGATAACGCTGCAGCCGGACGCGGTCAAGAAGGGCGTGTCGTACCGCGACGTGCTCGCGAAGGCGCGCGAAGCGGTAAACCTTGGGGAGCTCGGAATCACCGGCGGCCTCCGTCTGCGGGTCACTGCAACGGGGGCCCGCATGTTGGAGCTCCCCGGCGCGGCCAGTGGCCCCACCGCTGACGCTCTGGCCGAACGGCTCAGAGCGTCCTTAAATGCGGAGGAGGCCCGCGTCTCCAGACCCACCAAGCGCGCAGACATGCGCATTCTGGGTCTGGACGACTCAGTGACGGCGGAAGAAGTGGTGGCCGCCGTTGCCAGGACTGGGGGGTGCTCTCCCGAGGAGGTGAGGGCGGGCGCTCTGCGTCCTGGATTTGCGGGGCTGCAAACCGTAACGGTTAGCTGCCCCGTTGCGGCGGCCAAAAAGATACAGGAGGGCCGAAGGCTCCTGGTGGGATGGGTGTCGGCGCAGGTTAAGATCCTGGAACCCCGACCCCTGAGGTGTTACCGCTGCCAAGTGGGTAACCACGCGGCATGCGTCTGCACCTCGGAGGTGGACCGCAGCGATAGGTGCTTCCGCTGCGGTCAGCCCGGTCACAAGGCCGGCTCGTGCTCCGCCCCGCCTCACTGCTTCGCATGTGAGGCGGCTGGCAAGCCGGCCGATCACCGGGCTGGGGGAAAGTCCTGCGCTCCACCCACCGAAGCCAGGCGCAGAGGTAGGCCCTCTGCCGCCTCCGTCACCGCCGCCACTGCCACCGCCGCCGCCGCCGCTCCCGCTGCCGCCGCCGCCGCCGCCGTGGCTGCGCCCTCGCAGGGGGCCCTGCAGGAGGCCGCAATGGATTCAGAATAATGTCTCCATTGCGCTTCCTCCAGGCGAACATCAACCACTGCGCCGCTGCTCAGGATCTTTTGCTCCAGAGCATGGCGCAGTGGTTGATCAACGTCGCCGTGGTCGCCGAGCCGTACTTTGTGCTGCCCAGGAATGACTGGGTGGCGGACCTGGACGGCTCGGTGACCCTGATTTCGTCGGCCGCCGCCGGTACCCCGCCCCTCGATCGCGTACAGAGAGGGCGCGGGATAGTCGCAGCCCGGTTCGGGGAGATCGCCGTGGTAGGCGTTTATTTCTCCCCGAGCCGATCTCTCGCCGAGTTCCAGGACTCCCTAACGGAGCTGGGAGACGTCGTCGTCGCCCTCGGTTCCCTCCCCGCGCTCATCCTCGGGGACTTCAACGCCAAAAATCCGGCTTGGGGTTCCCGGTCCATGGACTATTCGCGGGGCAGGATGCTCGAGCGCTGGGCCCGTGCGCATGGCCTGGTAATCGAGAACCGGGGTTCTGTCCCCACGTGCGTGCGGTTCATGGGAGAGTCGGTGGTGGACATTACGTTCGCCACCCCCGACCTGTCGCCGCGCGTCACTGACTGGCGCGTTGTGGAGGAGGTGGAGACCTACTCCGACCACCAGTATATCCGGTTCGACGTCTCCACCCAGACCTCAGACGCGTCGGTCCCAAGTGGACGGAACCCAAGTGGTCCGCGATGGGCGCTGAAGCAGCTGGACCGGGAGCTATTCCTAGAGGCCTCGATCGTGCAGGCCTGGGTGTCACCACCGAACAGGCCTGCCGACATAGACGACGAGGCCGAGTGGTTCCGGGAGGCCATGTCAGAGATCTGCGACATGGCCATGCCCCGGGTCCGGCAAGGACGCGCCCGGCGTCAGCTGTACTGGTGGTCGCGCGAGCTAGCAGCGCTTCGGGAAGCGTGCGTTGCCGCGCGCCGCCGGTACACGAGATTCCGCAGGCGCCGCACCCGACCTCCGGATGCGGCAGCCGTAGAGGCGGAGCTGTATGAGGGCTACAGGGCAGCGAAGACCGTCCTCCGCGACGCGATCTGGCGGGCCAAGGAATTGGCCCGCGAGGAGATGCTGGGGACTCTGGACGGGGACCCATGGGGCCGCCCCTACAAGTGGGTGCGAGAAAGGCTCCGCCCCTGGGCTCCCCCGTTGACACAGAGTCTCCGGCCTCAGTTCGTGGAGGACGTGGTGAGCGCCCTGTTCCCTTCGCGAGGGGAGGAGTATGCTCCCCCGCCCATGGCTCCGTCTCCGACGGAATCTGAGGAAGAAGCTGACGCAAACGCGGACCACAGCGACGACGACGTCTACGATGCTCCAGAGGTGACCGAGGTAGATCTGAGAGTGGCGGTACAGCGGCTCAAGGCCAAAAATACCGCCCCAGGACCCGACGGCCTGCCGGGGAAAGCCTGGGTCCTGGCCTTCGGGACTCTCGGTCCTCGACTGGGGGGGCTTTTTAGCGCGTGCTTGGGGAGGGGCCAGTTCCCGCTTCGCTGGAAGACGGGGAAACTGGTCCTCATCCAGAAGTCCGGGCGCCCTGCGGACTCTCCGTCCGCATTCCGGCCCATCGTGCTGCTCGACGAGGTGGGCAAGCTCTTTGAGAGAGTAATTGCAGACCGCCTCGTCGGGCACCTGAACCGGGTGGGCCCGAACCTGTCGGAGAGCCAGTTTGGCTTCCGCAGGGGGCGCTCGACGGTGGACGCCATCACGCGCGTGAGAGCCCTCACGACGGGGGATGCAGTAGCCCGGGGCAGGGTCGTCTTGGCGGTGTCATTAGACATCACCAATGCCTTTAACACCCTGCCCTGGAGTTGCATCAGGGAGGCACTCCGGTATCACCGGGTGCCGACCTACCTCCGCCGAATAGTCGAGGACTACCTGACGGACAGAGCCGTCATCTACCCCGGTCACCGGGGAGAGTGGAACCGGCGAGAGATGTCGTGCGGTGTTCCACAGGGTTCGGTCCTGGGACCGCACCTGTGGAACATCGGGTACGACTGGGTGCTGCGCGGCGACCTCCCTGAAGGCGTCAGCGTAGTATGCTACGCTGACGATACGCTCATCTTGGCGCAGGGAGAGTCGCACGAGGCGGCGGCCGACGTGGCGACGGAAGCGGTCGCGACAGTCGTCGATAGGATCCGGCGGTTGGGACTCGACGTGGCGCTGCACAAGACGGCGGCCATGTGTTTTCATGGCCGCGTCAACGCGCCACAGTCGGGTTACAGCATAACGGTGGGAGGAGTTCGCATCGGCGTCTTGAGGACGATGAAGTACCTGGGACTCGTCCTCGACAGCCGGTGGAACTTCAGGGAGCATTTCCTGAGTTTGGCCCCAAAGCTGAACCGGGCAGCAGGCGCCCTCAGGCGACTCCTGCCCAATCTCAGCGGGCCAAACGCCTCCTGCCGTAGGCTGTACGCCGGCGTCGTGCGGTCCATGGCCCTCTACGGGGCCCCCGTGTGGGCCCCGAGCATCCGGACGCGACCACTAAAGTTGGTCGCATGCCAGAGGGTCATGGCTATCCGGATGATCCGGGGATACCGCACGATTGCCGGCGAATCGGCCAACCTTCTTGCCGGATTGCTGCCCTGGGATCTGGAGGCGACTGCCCTCCAGCGCGTCTATGAGTGGCGCGTGGAGGCGCAGCGCCGGGGCATAACCCCGCTGCCTCGAGAAGTCGAGGCGCGGCGGGAAGAGCTCCGGCGCGATCTCAGGGCAGTATGGAGGGGACGACTGTCGCGACCGAAGGCCGGGCACGCCGCAATTGCGGCGGTAAGACCCCTCTTTGAGGAGTGGCTGGAGAGAAGTCATGGCGTCCTGACCTACCGCTTGACGCAGGTCCTCACCGGACACGGAAGTTTCGGGAGGTACCTGTGGCTGATGCGAAAGGAGGAGACGCCTGGGTGTCACCACTGCGAAGATCGCCCGGAGGACACGGTGGAGCATACGGTGCAAGACTGCCCGGCTTGGGCGGAGCACCGACGTGTCCTCACGGCTGCGATAGGCGGAGACCTCTCGCGCCCGGCATTGGTTGCGGCCATGCTGCGGGGCGAGACGGAGTGGGAAGCGGTCAGCTCCTTCTGCGAGGCAGTAATGCTCGTAAAGGAGGAGGCAGGCCGCGAGCGAGAGAGGACAGCGTCCTCCCTCCGCCCCAGCCGCAGTGGTAGGCGCCCACGGCGACGGACGTCGCTTGATGATCTCCGGCCACCGTAGGCGCGGGCATGCGGGCAGCGAGTAAAGGGCAACTCGCTGCCCGACCAAGGACCATGCTCGGGTCGACGGCGCGTTGTGTCCCACGCGCGCCTCAAAGAGCGTCAGCATAATGACGGGGCCCCCCTCTCAGAGGGCCAAAGCCTGCCGGGGTTGCGGGATTATTTCCTCACCGTGACCCCGGTACATAAAGGGCTACTGAAGGACACCGTGGATTTTAGTCAGTACAAGTCTGACAGTCCCTCCCGCCCTGCCCGGGGTGGGAGGACTCATTTGATGATTTTACCACGTTAAAAAAAAAAAAAAAAAAAAAAAAAAAAAAAAAAAAAACCCTAAAAAGTGTCGTATTAAAATATCTGACGATTTGGACGTGGCACAAAGCAATAATTCATATTTCTATCTGTAAAAAAAACGTAATCTCAAGATACTCGAGCGCGACAGATTTTTATGCAAGAGGTTTAAGTTGATATCAAAGTCCTCCTGAATAATAATCTGACAATTATATGGAGGGATATCGCTACTCTGAGCATCTTAAAGGAAATTTATAAACAATATAACTGCATTCATGTATATTATATTAATTACGAATAGAAACTCATCTACATCATTAAAATACCATCAGAAACATAAAATGTGTAATGGGAGCCAAGTTCAATGAGAGGTTTTCTTTTTGGAGTTTAAAAAAAAAAGTAGTTTCCAAGGACTCTATAGATGGCGTTGAACTGACGATGTTACTCTAGGAAAAAGATGTATGCAGGGCCCCCGTAAGGTCTACTGGCGCCCATGTGCAAAAAAAGGATTTTGGCGCCCCTTATGGCATTTTGAATTATCTTTTTATGGTAGGTCGGTCAGTGGCGCCCTGTGGATGTAAAGCTTGCCGCTTCGGAACTTAAACACAAAAAAAAAAATCATCAAGTGCTACTCAAACTTCACACTCAGAGTTCCATACCATCTAAGAATTTTTGTATACTGATAATAAAAATGTAACTAACATAAGAAGCATTTGCTATTGAAAAA
The DNA here is from genome assembly GCA_036375495.1 of Agrotis segetum. Classification (NCBI taxonomy): domain Eukaryota; kingdom Metazoa; phylum Arthropoda; class Insecta; order Lepidoptera; family Noctuidae; genus Agrotis; species Agrotis segetum. Next base: position 896,431 of record JAQSVV010000062.1, read on the forward strand.
TGAGAATGAATTTTAAAAGCGAGGGCAAGAAAAGCGAACCTCAACCTTACTTGAAGCGCGAGCGAAGCGAGCGCGAATTTTTTTAGTTTTTTGGAATAGAACAAGGCAATTTTTCATAGAAGACCGCAGTGAGCTCTAAAAGTTTAACGTTTCCATACTTCAAGTTTTAATCTAAAAGTGAGATCAAATATTTGTAGTCTTTAGTAGGTATTTAAACTTAATCCTATTTAATTAAGCTTCCAACTTTTATTTAAAAAATATTTTTGTTTTTTTTTCTGTTCCCTTGGCTTTGGTGCCCCTAAAGGCTGGCTTTGGCGCCCCTAAAGGATGGCGCCCCTAAAGGATGGCGCCCGTGTGCATTGCACACATTGCACATATGGTAACGGGGGCCCTGGATGTATGCCTTCATTTTTGCACAAATCCACGAGGCACAGACTTCTCTTCTTTTTTTTTTGGGACATTTTCTTTCTGGCGTGGAAAACTCATAAATTAAAAAGACTGGTAAATGATTTTTTTTTTCTTTTTCCTTATTTTCAAAATGCCATTTGTGTGATGTGATGTGACTGACAATGACATGACATGTACTTTTTGTTTTACAATCTCAAAATTACATCCAAGTGAAAAAAATAAAAAAATGACGTGACTTTCGTTCATTGAAGTAACATATCAAGTTCAGCGCCATCTATCCATTGACTAGGGAAAACATAAAAAGAAAATCCCTCATTACGATTTATGCCTTGGTTGTTGACTTCACGGACAAAATAAGTGAAATCGAAATGGGTGCCAAGGTCAGTGGTCAGTCCTAAGATGTATTTATCTATACAGGGTGGAATTTTGTAATGCCACCTGGAGGTAAAGTACCCTTAATACTGCAGATAGAAAATTTTACTCAAAGGAAACATTCCTTTATTTTTGAATAGAAAGCAAACTGCATTCAAAGATTTTCGATAATTCTCTGCTCCCACCCGGGAATCGAACCGGCCAAAATCTGAAAAAATTATACCCGTACTTTTATTGCACCGATCGTTAAGGTCAATTATAACGATGAAATCTCTCTAACAAACATGATAAATTAAATGAAAGGAAAACCAGGAAATCTTAAATTAAAGCTCTCGTAACATGTAATTTATGGTTTCTTGGTTCAATTCCCGGGTGTGGGAGAAGAGAATTTTCTAAAATCTTTGAATGCAGTTTGCTTTCTATTCAAAAATAAATGAATTTTTCCTTTGAGTAAAATTTTCTATCTGCAGTATTAAGGGTACTTTCCCTCCAGGTGGCATTACAAAATTCCACCGATATGGACCAAGAAACCATATTACATGTTACGAGAGCTTTAATTTAAGATTTCCTGGTTTTCCTTTCATTTGATTTATCATGTTTATTAGAGAGATTTCATCGTTATAATTGACCCTAACGATCGGTGCAATAAAAGTAAAGGGTATAATTTTTTCAGATTTTGACCGGTTCGATTCCCGGGTGGGAGAAGAGAATTTTCGAAAATCTTTGAATGCAGTTTGCTTTCTAATCAAAAATAAAGGAATGGTTTCTTTGAGTAAAATTTTCTATCTGCATTATTAAGAGTACTTTCCCTCCAGGTGGCATTACAAAATTCCACCCTGTATACAGGGTGTTTCTTTTAAATTGGCCAAAAGTTGGAAATCCAAATCCATAAGAGATACGGGAAAACTTTCTTAGGAAACTTGAGCTCTTTTATGATGTTGACTAGTGATTTTACGAATATTCGCATTCACAAATATTCGCAAGATTCTTGATATTCGCATTCGCATCCGCATAAATCGATGCGAATGTTTGCGAATATTTTTAAAACACTATTTTTGAATTTACTACTATGATTAATGGAAACTGCATGTTACGGAATAGTCTTAAAGTAGACACCTATATTGAACTATTTCTGTTAGTCCGGTTGTATTAAAATATTAAAAGAATAGCAAAAAAATGACAAAAATCCTTTTTATCGTGATAAAATCATCAAATGAGTCCTTTCACCCAGTTATGCAACATTATCTACCAAAAATCGGGTTACTTGAGGTTTTAATTTGTTTACTCTTTTTTACTGTATGAAACTAACAAGTATTGTAGGATTTTAGAATTCTGATTAAATGCGCTAACTTTTAATGTCACTTGCCAAGGTACGCTAGTACATTTTTTTTAAAGGAGGGCCTGTCAAAGTCGACAAATCTTGAAAATTTTAAATTCGTAGTTTAACAAATAGTCTCAATTCTCGGAAACTTGAGGCAATTGTGTCATTTTTTATTGGGATTCTCGAAATGTTATTTAGGATTACGTTTCCAAAGTTCAAATGAACAAATATTAAAAAGAATAACCACAATAACCGAAAAATAGTACAGTATGATCAAATTTCTAGGTTTTTCTTAAAATGCCCATAATTTTCAAACTGCATGGGTTAATTTTTTTTTCTAATTTTTCTCGTGGTGGTTATGATCAATCCTGTCACCCCGTTTCGGCTTGACGTTGAGTTTTGGGACACCCTGTATACATAATTTTGCATATAGTATGAGAATAAAGAGAAAAACAAAAAAAAAAATATTTTAATTGTTTTTACAAGTCGTGATATTAATTCAACTATTATAGACTTGGCCAATGTTCCGTTTAAATTTATTATGTCTGACATGAAAATGTCAAACCTATCTATCATTTTGCGTGCGTTTTATTGAAAAGTCAAAATTGAATATTCGCATTCGCGAATGTCATAAATCAGACATTCGCAACATCAATAATGTTGACTGTTTAAGCATTTTTTATTTTTTCGTCAAGTGTGAGCTGTCCACAGAAATTAGTGAAAATGGCCATTTTTTTTTTATGCCGTTCAACTATGTTTCATGTAAGGATCATTTGATTGTATAGGCAGAAAAAAATCGGGACCGCGGAAGTTGGTCAAATGTAAAATATTTTTTCATACAAATTGTATGAATGACAAAATTACTTATATTTTTATGATGTTATTTGATTTCGTGTTAAGTGAGGATCATTTCATTGTATGGGAAGGAAAATATCTGGACAGAAGAAGTTGGTCAAAAGTACAGTAAAGTTTCTTCTAACAGCATGAAGTTTATTTGTAGTCAGTATTTCATTAGATTTAACATACTTCTGTTGCCCAGACATTTTCCTTCCCATACAATGAAATGATCCTCGCATAACATGAAATCAATGCCACTTTTCGTTGTAATTTTATAACTGAGGAACGGGCTCACCTATCCAAACCAAATGTTTAGGCTTTGTTTGGACTCTTTAGTAGATGGTTTATGTGAAGTTTGTAGAGCGGTTCTTCATTTATCACGTTTTTTGTAACAAATTAATTCAATAAATGGCGGATCATTTTGACAATGATCGCCATCGAAGATGGCGGACATTAAATCACGACCGATAGTTGCGAACTTACTAGTAGTTCACCTATACTCCACGATTCTACCGTCATCGCCCCATGCAATACGTGAGATTATTAGTGAGTATGATTTTTACAGTATCACCGTCAATTAAAAAAAAATGAAACGCGCTCGAGTAGATCAGTTCAGTACTCGCTCATTTCCTAATGCCGCGCTCAAATTGTCAGGTTATTGAAATATATACACTCTACTGAACCTAATTATTTTACCTTTTCTTAATCTGACGCGCTCGAGTATTTCTGCGGATCGATTTTTTTTTTTACTAATCTGACGGGTTCTCCCAAACAAACCCCACCAGATGAAGGGTTGATACTTGGTACAGGTACATTAAAGGGTGCAAGGATTGTCGCTTATAATAATCATATACGCGCTGAAGTCACAGCAAAAATCCCTTCCTGGGCTCCCCAACTATTAGATATTAGGCCATAATAATGTTTGATATTTCGTGACATTTAACTTAGTTTTTAAACTGACATGGTCACTATTATACATATTAGGGTTTAAAACGGGATATTTATTTCAGTTCATCCGTGATCATGGTGCTTGCAACAGTGCCGAAATATCGGAAACTCAAAACAAATAATAAACATGGTAAATATCCCGTTTTAAACCCTAATATATTTAACTTAGTGTTAGTGCTTCAAGACGAAAGTCTTCAACCAATATGTGTTACTAGTGACGACTTACGGCACCGAAACGTGGTCTTTCACTATCAGCTTCATCGCAAAGCTCAAAGTCGCTCAACGAGCTATGGAGAGGGCTATGCTTGGTGTTGTTCTACGTGATCGAATCCGAAATGAGAAGATCCGTAGACGAACTAAAGTCATCGATATAGCCCATCGAATTAGCAAGCACAAGTGCCAATAAACGCAATTTTCTTTCTTTCTTTCAATGGTCAGGTCATATTGCTCGCAGAGCAGATAGCCGATGGGGTCGAAAAGCACTAGAGGGGAGACCATCACGGACTAGCAAGCGCAGTGTAGCACGTCCACCAACAAGATGGACAGACGACCTTATAAAGGTCGCCGGATGCAGGTCGCTTCCAACTGGTATATGTGGAAATCTAAAGGGGAGGCATATGTTCAGCAGTGGACGTCCGATGGCTGAGATGATGATGATGGTGATGAAATTAAAGACATAATATGAACATGGTTTGTTTTATATATAAATATAAAAATATAAAAAGTTTTATTATAAAGTTTTATTATATATAATATAAAAAAAGAGCTTTTGTAAGTAATAAAAAAAAAGTAACAAGCAATTTTAGTTTTAACAAATTTGTAGGTTTGACGTCTGCGTTAACGCATTGTAATACCATCTCGTTCAAAATCACGCAGCGCATCCGAAAACGCGTGCAATAATTGTTTGTTTCCAATTCACTTTGATCGGTCTTACCACAGATGTCGCTAAGTATTAACTTAGTATGAAAGGCATGAGTGCGTGCACCAGGGTTGGAAAAAAACCTTTTTAAAGTTTTAAGTAAGCGTTTTTTTGTTATTTTTAGTTTAGGGCATTATTTCAAATTAGTTCTACTATGTTTCTTTTCTAGGCTAGATCTTTATAAACTTGCCATAATAAATTAAATATTTACAGAAAAACGATCAATAGATAAGATATACAGGGAAATTGAAAAAAGAATTTGTACCTATACAGTGTTTAAACACATCGTACTAACACTACTACACGTACTAATGCGTTACACACCATCGCCCGGCGCGCGTCGTCCTGCCCCGCGCTATCTCGCTCGCACGCATGTATTAAATAAGAATTGTACAGCAAGCAAACACAAGGTCAAGTTGCAACGCGTTAGATACCCCCCGCCCTTGTACCCGCGCCGTGCCGTCTCGCATGATTTCGGTACCGAAATCATTTAAAGGTTAAATAACAATTTATCCTAACCTTTATAAATATGGGTATCGGTATAGCTCAACCTCTATTTTGAATCGGTACCGTTATATTTTTGAGGTATCTTAACCTTTAACCGTAACCGCTTTCAGTCCCTGAGCAGAACAAAACTAGAAATTTGCACCAACACCAATGTTGACTAGACGCCGGGCCAAACAGCAGCTACAAGAGACACACCTACCATCTCCGGACTCATCGCTGAGCTCCGCCTCGCAGCCACCGGGACGCGCCACCCCTGCGGACGCCGTGTCGCCGGTGACTACAGCCGCGTCGAGCTCAAGCGATGAGTTTTTCTCTCCACCGTCGACGCCTCCACAAGCAAGACGACGAGGAAGAGGACGGCCACCAGCGGGCTTGGGACCACGAGGCCAACAGGCCCCGAACAGGGTCCCCGCTGCCGGTGGAAATGTGTCGCGCATGCGATGGACTCAGTCCATTAACGAAAACGTCATGCGCGCATATTATGGGGCTACTGAGGGGGGAAGCAACCTGACTGCGTACCGTGGTCGGATGCTGTCTCTGTTTCAGGTGCTGGAGCCAGATGTCAATGTAACGGCGCAACGATTATCGGATCAGGTGCGGGTCATTCAACGTAACCGTATGTTGAATGACACAGTACTTGATCCACTACGCTCTGACTCGCGGAGTATCCCAGTTACTGATCCTGCTTTGCCATTGATTGCGGCGCAACTACAAAACGTTTCCAGTGTGCCACCGCTGTCTGAGCACGCTGTTGGAGAGGATCATGACGAAGTTACATCCGTGAGTACCCAATGCAACGTACAATTGAGGAGCGCTTTGGAGTGTGCGTTACGGGAATACCGTTCAACACCTCCTGAACTCAGACCACGTTTACCTCGTTTGCCTATGCACAATAAAAACAAGGCGCTGGTGTGTGCTCTAGACTCGGAGCTGTCAAATTATTTTGATAGCAGCAAAGACCTTACTGATACCCACTCAATTCTGTACTGTGCAGCTGTAGCGGCATGTCGTGTAGCTCACGTCAAATTCCCTGACAGTGACAGAGCTACACGACCAAAATCAGCTACTCCGGCTTGGCAGTGCAGGATTGAGCGGCGTATCGGTGAGGCTAGAGCACTCATCGGCAAGTTGATCTGCTTCAGGGAGGGTAATACTCGCCCTAGAGTGATGCGCTTTGTGAGGCGGGCGTTCTCGGGGATTGATATTAGTCCACGTGAATATTTGGCCCGCGTCACAGAGCGTATCGACTTCCTGAAGCAGAAGATTTGTGCATGGGCGAACCGTATTCGTCGGTACAAGCGGCGGGTGGAACGGTACACCTTGAATCGCACATTCCAAAGCGACGAAAGGTGGGTTTATAGAACTTGGGAGCGACCGGACCAAGGTGTTACTGACACGCGCCTACCGGATGATGACGCCATGAGTTCATTCTGGCGCAGCATCTGGTCGGTGCCTGTCAGTCACACTGAGGGCGATTGGACCCGGGATGTTGAACGTGCGTGTGATCAGATTACCGAAATGGGGGCAATCACTATCAGCCCCCAAGACGTAGCTTGTGCAGTCCATCCGCTGCCTAACTGGAAATCCCCAGGGCCGGATGGACTGCACAATTTCTGGATCAAGTGGTTTAAAAGATCACACGTTCGCTTGGCATCCCAGTTCCAATTAGCCTTAGAGTCAGGGTCGTTGCCCCAATTCTTGACAACAGGAGTGACCCACCTGCTCCATAAATCGGGTAGTACTGCGGAACCCAAAAATTATAGACCGATTACTTGTCTACCAACGGTCTATAAAGTTCTTACATCCATTTTGAGAGCTAAAATCAATCAACATATTGTGACTAACTCTATCATGTCTGCCTCTCAAAATGGATGTAGGAACGGGTCCCGCGGTACTAAGGAGCTCCTCCTCATTGATATGGCCATTAGCCAACAGGTTCGCCGCTCCCGAAAAGATCTGTCCGCATGTTGGATAGATTATAAGAAGGCCTATGACTCGGTACCCCATACATGGCTCATGAGGGTGCTAGAGTTGTATAAAGTTGATATAACTCTACGTACCTTCCTGTTGTCGTGTATGGGGACCTGGAGAACAGTCCTTCGCTATCCAGGATGTCGACAGATCCAAGGTAGCGGCGAACCGATAAGGATTGAGCGCGGGATATTCCAGGGTGATAGTCTGAGTCCTTTGTGGTTTTGTCTGGCCTTGAACCCGCTCAGCACATTGCTGGAGGGTTCGGGGCTAGGATATCGGTTGAAGAGAGGTGGTCAGGTCATATCTCACCTTCTTTACATGGATGACCTGAAACTCTTTGCCCCCAACAACTTGCAACTGATGAAGCTACTGAAGGTAACAGAAACTTTCAGTAGCGACATCAGGATGGAATTTGGTGTGGACAAATGTGCAGTCATGCATGTGAAGAGAGGGGAGATTATGGAATCAGAGGGAACTCAACTCTCTGATTCCATACACCTTAGATCCCTCTCTTCAACAGAGACCTACAAATATTTGGGTATGTCGGAAGCATTAGGCATCAATAATGCTGACATGAAACAATCGTTGAGAGAGCGCTTCTTTGGCCGCCTGAATAAGGTACTGTACAGTCTTTTGTCAGGTGGCAATAAGGTGCGCGCTTTCAACGGTTGGGTCATGCCGGTGTTGATGTATTCTTTCGGCATACTCAAATGGACTCAGACGGATCTTGACGCCCTGGATAGAAGAGTCCGTTCACTGCTGACTGCAAATCGAATGCATCACCCACGGTCGTCGGTGATGAGACTGTATATCCCACGGAAGTGCGGGGGTCGTGGCTTTTTAAATGCTAAGACCCTGCACAACCGTGAGGTATGCAGTCTCAGGGAATATTTCCTAGAAACCGACGTGGGGATGCACCGAGATGTGGTCACGGTGGATAAGGGTCTTACTCCGCTCTCCTTGGCTAACGAGAACTGGCGCAAACCTAAAGTTTTAGACACTAATGATCGTAAGGAGGTATGGCAAAGCAAGGAGCTTCACGGACGCTATTACCGGGCACTACATGGTCCCGATGTAGACTTTCTAGCGTCCGTATCCTGGCTACGCTTCGGTGACCTGTTTGGGGAAACTGAAGGTTTTGTCTGTGCAATTATGGACGAAGTTATGATGACAAATAACTACCGGAAATACATTGTGAAGGATGGCACGGTTGACATATGTCGGGCATGCCACCGTCCTGGAGAATCTATCCGACACATTATTTCTGGGTGTTCTAGTCTGGCTAACGGAGAGTATTTGCATAGACACAACCTCGTGGCCAGGATTATCCACCAGCAACTTGCTTTGAAGTACAACCTTGTGGAATCGGAAGTGCCTTACTATAAGTATGCGCCCGACCCAGTTCTCGAAAATGGCAATATCTCGTTGTATTGGGATCGACCTATCATCACTGACAGGACTATTGTTGCCAATAAACCTGACATTGTGGTGATAGATCGATCGGAGCGTCGCGCAATGATTGTTGATATTACGGTCCCGCATGATGAGAACCTCGTGAGGGCAGAAAAAGATAAGCAATTCAAGTATCTTGATCTGGCTCGCGAGGTTGTTGACATGTGGGACGTAAATACGGCAGTCATTGTGCCGATAGTCGTGTCTGCCAATGGCTTAATTGCCAAGAGCCTCGAACAACATCTGAAGAGGCTCTCGCTTGGCAGCTGGATCAAGCGCCTGATTCAGAAGGCAGTACTTCTGGACACGGCGCGTATTGTTAGGAGGTTCCTCTCTCAGGGGCCCTGACCACCGGCGACCCGGACCCTGTTCCCGATGCTGGTGGACTGCTATTTTTTATATTTTTAAATGTTTTTTATTTCTTTTTATAAAAATATTTAAAAATGTAATAGATAAGAGTTATGATGAATAAAGAAATAATAATAATAATATCGTTTATTTGCATGAAATATGGTGCTTACAGATCTTACATTATAATACATCGTACTTCATATTCCGCCTACTAAATTCAGCATGCAAATTAAGGTTTTGCCACCATAATTTTAATTAAATAAGTAATAATTATTATAATCATTTAAATGTGGCACAATGGGAAAATGTCATGAAATTTAAATACAATGTCAAACTATGAATATTACACATGCCAAACTATGGAAAATTACAAATGTCAACTATGAAAATTACAATGTCAAACAATAAAAATGCTAATGTTAAAAATTATAAGATTACAATGTTCAAGATAAGATTATAGGAATGGCAAAGTTAATTTTATTACATAAATTCATGTTTGTAATAAATTCTTATTTATATCAAAGTTCATAAATTCATTAATGGAATAGAAACAGTTTTCTATAAGCCATGTTCGGAGCTTTTTTTTAAATAGATTCGTTGGCAGTTCTCTAATGATCTTAGGTATCTTATTAAATATCTTCACTGCCATTCGACTCGTGTTTTTATGGCAAAAAGCTGTTCTACACCTAGGCATAGCCAGTCTGGTTGGATCCCTTGAGTGTTTACCTATTTTATATATGTTTAAAGTATCGGCTTTATTAAATAGGTTAGGGTGTTTTTTTACAAATACACCCATTTCCAATATGTATAAGCATGCCAGTGATAATAATTTATGCTCTTTTAATATGGGTCTGCATGATTCCAATGGACCTGCACCAAACACAGCTCGTAAGCACTTTTTTTGAACAATAAAAGCCCTATCACTGTCCGTAGAATTGCCCCATATGATTATGCCGTATCTAAGCACAGATGAGACGTAACCATGGTAAGCGAGTAGAGCGGCATTTACTCCAACAGTTTTCCTTAGGTTTCTTAGTGCAAATGCAAAGCTATTTAGTCTGTTGCATATGTTATCTATATGTTTTTTCCAATTGCAATTCTTATCGATTACTATGCCTAGGAATTTTGTATCGTTAACTTCATCAATTTCATTGCCACGTCCAATAATTTGCATTGTTTTATTTGTCATCTTGTAATTACAGAAATTAATATATTTTGTTTTGGAAATATTTACACGTAAATTATTTTGCTCGAACCAATCTAGTATGTTTTCTACGGCAGTATTTATTTTGTCCTCATGCTGTTCATTTTTATTTTCGTTACTTATTACTAATGAAATGTCATCTGCAAATAACACGCATTTATCCTGGGTTACTTTAGGCAAATCGTTCACATAAAGAAGAAAGAGCAATGGTCCCAAAATGGTACCTTGAGGCACGCCATATTTATTTGTCCTAAACTGAGATTTATAATTTAACACTTCTCTTTCTTTGTTCATACCTAAGACTTCAACACGTTGTTTTCTGTTACTTAGGTAGTCTTTGAGCCAATTTAACGCTTTACCTCTTATTCCGTAACTCTCACATTTTCTTAATAGTATGTCATGTTTTACAGAGTCAAACGCTTTGCTCATGTCAAAAAACATAGCAGTGACCGGAACTTTCTTATCTATATTCTCGGTAATTAATTTAATTAGTTGATAGCAAGCTAGTGTAGTTGACTTGCCTCGTTGAAAGCCATTTTGTTCCGGACTTAATATACCTTGTTTATTTATAAATGAGACAATCCTATTAAACATAGCTTTTTCGTATATTTTTGCGATTACCGGAATTAAAGTTACTGGTCGGTAGTTATTTACATCATACTTGTTATGCTTTTTGTACAAAGGCTTTACTACGGAAATTTTCAACTTGTCAGGATATTTTTCTTCAAAGAAACTTAGATTAATAAGATGAGCTAAAACAGGTGCAAGAATTTCAATACAAGATTTTATAATTTTTGTCGAAATTTCATCATATCCCACAGCGTTGGTATTATTTAATGATGCCGTTATTTTGCTTATTTCATTTGGTGTACACGGTTCTACATATATACTGTTACCTTCATTATTAGTATTAAAAATGGATCTATTTTTACTACTATTTGTTATGTCAATGTTTGTAAACTCAATGAAGTGATTATTAAAAGCCTCAGCAATTTTTTCAGGATCTCTTATTAATGTATCGTTTAGTTTAATAGCTTCTATATATTGTGATTCTCTACGGTTAGGTTTATTTTTAATCAAATTCCAAGTTGCTTTACATTTGTTTTTTGCTTTCATGATAAAGTTGCTGGATGTTTGTTTCCTAGATAAATTAATGCATTTCCTTAACAGTTTAGCATATTTATTATATTTTAATTTATTTTCGAGAGATTTATTTTTATCATATTTGAATTTAAGGTATCTTTTAGAGAGGCATGATTTTTTAATACCTTTAGTTATCCATTTCAAGGTAGGTGTTTGATCATTTACTTTAAATTTTTGCAAGGGAAAATTTAATTTATAGAGTAGACTAAAAATTTCATGAAACTTATTAAAAGCTGTATTTGGATCCATTTCGTCATAAATGTCCTGAAACTTAAGGCTCGAGAGACACTCTTTAAATTTATCGATATGTTCTTGACTATAATTCCTCCTATATACAAAACAATACGATGGAGCAGGCTTATTTAGTGAAGTATTCGATGGGAATGTTAATAGCTGGGCAGTATTATGGTCCGAGAGGTGAAGTTCACATGTTTCACCAGAAGAGTCAGGTATATTTGTAATAATGTGATCTATGCAAGCGGTATGCCGTGTTGGAGTTTTTATTTTTAAAGTTAAGTTATAATTTTTTAGAATATCATTTAATAAAGTGGCATTTTTATTCGAGGTCAGGGTATTTATGTTAAGATCTCCGACAAGTATAATTTTGTTGTTTTTCCTGTCGTTAAGTTTATGTAGTAGTAGCTCTAATTTATTAAAAAAAATTGCGATATTCGAATTTGGTGTTCTATAAACACATACAATTTTACAATTATACTGTGGTATTTCTATGCCACAGCATTCGAAAACTTTCTCCACGGCCATTTCTTTGCATAATTGTAGTATTTTATAATCTAAAAAATGCTTTACTAAAATACATACCCCACCTCTATTTTCTTTCTTTCGAGAGTATGAAGTTGCAAGTGTAAAGTCATTAATACATATGTTTATTTCGTTATTAGCTCTAACAAATGTTTCTGAAAAACAAAGTATATGAATATCTTTATGCTTGTCATTAAACTCTGATAAACATATTTCTACCAAAGGAAGTTTATTCAATAACCCTGCAATATTTTGGTGCAGTAGTCGTATGTTACAAGATTCAACTGTAGCATCCTGTTCCCTCTTATTAACTAAATTAGAGACGAAAAAGCTTATCATTTCTTAAAGTTGTACATGAATTATCAGCTGAATTTGTTTCCTCATCAACATTGAGGCAATTTTGTTGTATATACATGTCAAGATAGCACTTCAGATTGTCAAAGATATTCTTCATGCCATAGTTATTGAGGACTCCACGGCGTCTATAAAACATTGTTTCACATGTCAAGTTTAAATTAGAGTCAAATATTATTGCATAGTCATGAGTACAATTATCACGGTAGATTAAATTGTTAAATGTTTCTACTCTGGAGTTAAACATAGAACAGTATCCATTAAATTTATAGGTAGGTAAACAAAGCAAAATTGTTGGTGTGCTGAATTGACCGCAATATGTTCCATAAACTAGTAATTAAGTTAAAATAGTTGTCAGTTTTTCTAAAATCTTGTTCGCCTATGAAAATAAGACAATAGTCTTGTTTTGTGAAATTTAACAATTTTTGGTCTAAGTTATATCATTATGGTGGTAGAAGGCTTCTTCTTTGTTTAATTTTAGTATTTATATTTTATACTAGTGTTTGCCCGCGGCTTCGCTTGCGTTATTTTAGGGTGCGTCCACATCTGGCGAATGCGCCGCAAATGCGCAGCTCGCGCGCCGTTTGCAAGCTGCACGCGTGCAGATCGCGTGCCGCGCGCCCGCCTTTTGGCATACTAAATTCTCATTCTCATTGCCGAGAATGCGCGCGCGCGGCTCGCGAGCAGGTCGCAAACGGCTCGCGAGTTGCACATTCGCGGCATATTCGCCAGATGTGGACGCACCCTTAGAATTTGAGAAACAATACGGATCGTGTGGCGCCATCTGGAATATGAACGTAATTGTTTTCTCGGCAACAGCTCTCTTCTGTTATTCGGGATGTAAGATACCTTATATCCGTGTCTATACTCCTGACAACGTATATGCTAAATTTTGGGACGATCGATTCAGTAGGTAGTAATGCGTGAAAAGGTAAAAAACAAACATACTTGCATTTTTATTATAATTAGTTTAGATTAATAATGTTATATCTAGGTACCTACATAGTTTGCATAGGAAACGTCCTTATTTGAGCGACATTAATTTCAAAGAACCGTGTTTATTTTAAACATTAGACTATCATTTTTGGGTTGATTTACAGTATCGCTGCAAATTGAACGTACGATAGCATTGCTCTTCTCCCTTGCATTCCGCGTGATACCTAAAAAATAACTAATTATCTGACTCGATGAGTACAACTTGTCGTCGTTTAAAACAGAATCTATGCACTGGTTTGAATACCAATTCAAAACATAAATAAACACATTTTTTTCTAATCTTTAAAATTCCACACCTCGAAACAATTACAATTTAAAAAAATATCCAACTTACTACCTACAATTTAAATCAGTGTAGATTTATATCCTAGAAAACTATTGAAAAAAAAAATAGTAATAATTAAAAATCGCGAATAATATTGAAATAAAAGTATACACATTTTTTTTTAAATTATTTGAAACTCTCAGGACAAATATAAGAAAACTCAAAAAGTGAAAAACAGAAACAGCGAGATTTGATCCAGAGACCCCTTGCACGAAAGTCAAGCAGGATACCAACCAGACTGGCTAGTACGCTGACAGTGTTTTCAAATAACGGTTCTTATACAAATGTCAACAATGACTGAAAATCAACATATTATAAAATTGCTAATCCCCCAAAGGGAATAGCGTAATTATACATATCCTATTAATAGAAGAGCAGTTTAAGGAATATTTGGGGAAAAATTGACTAAATAATATCCAGTGGTTTAGCTTCCAACTAAAAACAAACAGATAAAAACAACAAAATTTAAAATTGCTTATCTCCCAGGAAAAATAGCGTAATGATACAAAGCCTATCAACAGAAGCATATTATTAGGAATATTTGAGGAAAATTTGATCGACAACTTTACAGTAGTTTAAGAGATAGATCAAATAAATAAACGTAAAAAATTTCGAAAGAAAAAAAAAGTTGATTTGGCATTAGAATCGATCCCTTATCTCGAAAAAAATACAAAAAGAAAAAAATATTCAATGTACAGGAATGACAGCTCTACGATTTTATTATATGTAAAGATAAAGATAAAGATAAAGAAAAGACTAGCTTATATCAGCGGCTTTGCCCGCTCTTTCTCCTTCCTCCTTGTAGCAAAATGTGGTGGTAGAAGACTTCTTCTTTGTTTAATTTTCTTATTAGTATTTATATTTTAAACTAGCTTATATCAGCGGCTTTGCCCGCTCTTTCCCCTCTCTCCTTGTAGCTTATAATTAATTTTATTATCAGAAATTTCTACCGTTCTAAGCATATTGATGTTTAAAAAATATTATATTTAATTCTTCAGTAGTCTAAGCTATGGATCGCTCATACTTGGGACATAATTTTTTTTTCTATTATAAGTAGAATTAAAAAAAAATTAGTCACTTTACAAACGAAGTGTTAATTACTCCGTCCTTCTTGTCAAGAAACAAACACAAGTTTACACCGCTAACCCGCATGCAAACTAAACAAAGAAACTTGTAGAATTAGACATTCAGGTTAAAACTTTAGACAAACAACAAGACAGACAAACATAGAGGCTTAACAATAGGAAAGCATAATGGAACAACGAAAGGCCTTTGTTTAATTACTGTGATAACTACAATTAACTTTGTTTGTTCTACCGTGTGATGAAAAGCTTATATTCCATAGGCCTCTGTCTCGAATTTTGCAGTAAGGGGCATCCCCCTTACTGCAAAATTCGAGTTTAACGACGAGACAAAAAATTTTATGCATAAAATCAAATGCAGTTGGCTTTTTTTAACTGACTAAAATCATCAAATGAGTCCTCCCACCCAGGGCGTTACGGTAGGGACTGTCAGACTTGTACTGACTAAACTCCACGGTGATTGTTCAATAGCCGTTTACGTTTCAATCTCACGGTTACCTGATGAAATGAGACCGTCCCGCTATCCCAAATGCAGTGGCCTTAAGGTTTAGGTTAAACTATGTGACTCTGGTTCTTCGCCGAATATCCATGTTCCGGATTTTATACTGCAAAGAAACTCCGAGCATAGCTTTTTCCATTGCTCGTTGAGTGACTCTTAGTCTCTCACGATGTTTTCCTTCACAGTTTTGAGAGCAGTGATGACGAAATAAATTGCATAAAGTAATGCGCTAGACAGGGTTCGAGCCCACGACCTACAACTCGCAAGTCGGGACCGCCACCTCTGCTCTCCTATCCTTACCTTGTTGCTATTCCACAACTTCGCACCAACCAAACGTCTCGAAATTACAGCTGCCTTTACTTTTGTGGGATACAAGTGAAATTTTACGCAATATTTTTTAATAAACTGGAAAGACAATATTTCCAGGAAAACTCTTGATACCCCGCTTCTTTAAAACAATAAATACCTCCAACTAGGTTGTTTTAAAGGGCAAATAAATTTCAAAATTAAATATCTTGCCCTTTAAAACAACCAGTAACCCAACAAAAGAATGTTTTGTGTTATTTAGTCAGAAAACATGTTTTCTCCGTGTCGAAAATTGAATAAGCAAAATGAAAATTGTTTTCACAAAGTCTGCACTATGAATATTGTAAAACTAAGAGTTGTTTGTTTTTATGAGTGCAATCACCTTTCGGTTGTTTTAGTAAAATAGTGGTTGTATTTTCATCGTAGTTCAGCATTATAATCATGGAAATTATTATGTTTGATATAATAAATATAATTATGTCTATTTAACATCACATAATATAAGTTGTTTTAACAGAGTATAGTTATTTGGATGTCTATAAAGGAGTGCTTCCGTTACTTCCTTTTGCAACGACGCCGACGTGTGTTTGACAGCAAAAGTTTTTACGTTTTCGTGACGTAAAGTAAATGTGAACTCGTAAACTAAAGACGTTTTGTCATTTTCCATAATATAATTTAGGTACGTCGTATTCAAGTACGAAGTTCGATCAAATAAGTAGAATTCGTGCTAGGGTATCAGATCTTTTCGCCATACATAATTTAATAACAAAATTAAAAATGATATAAAATAAGATAGAGTAGTACTTCAAAATCGGCAACGATATACGCGTACACAAGAAATAATTAATTAAGAAGAATAAGGTATATTATGTTAGAAAAACATTTTATTTCTGCACTAAGTACCTTTCATGCCAATCTTCTCTAAATAAATATCAATATTGCCAGGTTTCATACTTCTCTCTGCGCATGGTATAAAAAAGGGGTACCTACCCCTTTTAACGTTTTAGATAATACGAAGCGCTAATTTGAAATTCCTCTCTATGGTTGAGCAAAATATAACAGATAATGATAAAAATAATTTATTGAGATATACGACAGTGCGGATAAAAAAAGTACCATCGACTGATAAGACAGAGTGGAATTACTGATTGGCAGTGTTGATATGCGCATAAATTGTGTTAGCCCTTGTAATGTTGTGAAATAGATATTATAAAGACTTTGCATAGATAGAGGTTGGGAGTACAATGAACCTGAAATCCTGAACTTTGTTAGATAAAAATTTATTGTTTAATAATTATGTGTATAAAACACTGTGTTTTCGTTAAAAAAAAAAAAACAAAAAGACTTTTTATATAAAACGCTAACACTTTTTTTTATAAACGAATGAGTAATGTTAGGTTAATTTTTATTCATTTTTTCGCCATTCGATTTTCAAAAAATTCGTGTTACAAACAGGCTATCCATTACGTTGGCTAAAAATTAAATTGCTGTAACCTCAGATCAAGGAAATAGGCAGATAGAGTGCTCAGAACACGCAAGTGTGTGTCCACCAAAGTTAATACAAAATCAAAATCGAATACAAAATCGCGACAGTAGCTACGCGTCGTACCAGGCTGCGCGTCGTTGTTGTTGCTTGCCAAAATATGCCGTCTCGTGTCTTTAAACATTGTAAAAGTTGTTCTAAAAAACAAAGAAAACAATATGGAATATATATGTAATTCGATTTGATTTTGTATTTACTTTGGTGGTCACACTCGCGTGTTCTGAGCGTTCTATCTGCCTATTTCTTTGATCTGAGGCTATAACACAGAAAATTGACGCAGTGTGCGTGTTTAATTCACAATTTAATTACTAGCACAATTCGGTATGTTTTTTAAGATTCAATTATAAATTTTGTTAGTATCAACATTTCAACAACAGTTCTATTATTTAAACGTACTACGTTTCACTTAAATTCCTGTAAAACAACTGTTTAGTTAGTACTGGTTTTGGTAAACAACTAAAAGCAAACAAAATACGAAACGCTGAAAACTAGATTGCACAGTAACACATGGTCATAATTGAACTGATTTTCAACTCAATGTTTGCATATATTTTTGAAGGAGACGCTCCTGGCTAAATACCTAATAACAGCCGCTTAGGTCAATCCAGGTTAAGCAACGCTTATCTGGGTTGATCTGTGGATGGGTGACCGTCTATCACAGCGACATTATTCACGCGTAAAATCGTACGTCACGGTTGTCATTTGTAGACCTTTGACAGTTGTCAGACGCTCGTAAAACTGATAGCCAGTCTTACCAAGGTGTATGATATTTCCCTTCAAAATGCACACAAAATTCAAAACAAAATTAGCTTCATCGTCTTCAAGATTTTTAATTTTTATACGACGGTAAAAAAGGAGGAGTTTCTCAATAATTCAACTTTACTTTTTTTATTACGAACTAAAAAAAAAAGATAAAAATGAACATAAGTTTTGTTTGGCGTCTCCCCAAATATTTTTTGTTTTTTGTTCGATGCTTTGTCGGTTAAATCATTTGTTAAAAAGCTTACATAGCCGCCTTATTTTAAATGCCTGTTCAATTAAGTTTATCCAGAAAAAACAAGGGTTCAAAAAACTAACATAGAGTCACTAAAAATGATGTTCAAAATTGTTACTCCTGTCCAATATTTGGAGCTAAAAGCCGTAGAGTGGCTGTATTATCTTGTTAGTGGACGGAGCGTCGTGTCCCTTCAAAGGGCCAATTATTGTGTGTTTCGAAAAACAACAATGAAGTTAGGGAAGATTTTAGTAGTGTCATGGTAACCTGATTTTATTGCTGAAAGTGCTTATGAAAGTCTTTCTAACTACATATAGCAAAATCTTCATCATTTGCCTATTTACATATTTTACGATCGGTTTTCAGTTGATCCTGATGCAGTTGAAGAACATTAGCTATTCCGTATCGATCTTAAACACATAAAAAAAAATTGTGATCACTTTGAAAAATCGAAATCTTTTTTGTTACGGTTGATTATAATAATAATTTCTTCTATTATTCTTAATTTCAAACAGTATTTTTATGTAACAAAAATACACAGCATTTTTTTTTCATAAAGTTATTTTTTTTCAACTTATGCCAGTGATCCTAAAATATAATATGTACATTTTAAGATGTGTGTATCTGATTGAATTATATCTACAATTTAACACAAGACAACACAATTTTCTTTCTACCAACAACTTCATACTACAGCTGTTAACACATACAAACAGAAGTCCAATAGCACACAAATACTTCGCCAACGGATTGCATCCTCAAGATCCAATGAAAGCACGTTTAAATATTTGTGCTCAAACGGGAACGTCTGGTAAGGTCGGACAGCCATTGTGTTTCCCTGGCGCACCCTGCCACTCTATGGCGATAAATTGAATTCAGTTTCTCGGCCACTAAATAGATAAAACAGAATACTAAATTGCATAGCAGACTACTTTTGTGGACCTTTTTTTTACATGGGACTGTCAGTCTCGTACTGATTAAAATCCACGGCGTTAGTTTAAAGAGGTGATCGCTTCCCACTCCGTCTCGCCCCACAGCATGTCCTCGACCAATGCCGCGCGAGAGATCTCCTAAATAACTGCGATAGGCTGATTTTATTGTATGACGAGTTTGTAACATGCAGGAGTTATTTCAAAGCATCAGTGTAGGATTAGGTTTTTGAAAACTGTGAAGTAAAAAAATAATCCTTACTTCTTTTTTTACTTACTTTAAGTTCCGACATAATCAGTAGGATTGGAACTGGAACCCTATGGTTCCAGTTCCAATACTGATTATGACGTACTGTAACTGTGTGTATTGGAACTGGAACCTTAAATACGGTTCCAGTTCCAATACTGAACGTGTTACGAGTCGAATAAGACAATAATTATTCACAAAAATGTCTTGAACTTCCATATACATCTAAGTACCACAAAGAGTTACTTGATACGAAAACTTAACAAGGTAACCGTTAATTCGTGTTTCTTGGTTCATGAATTCTCTCGGAAATTGTTTCAACTTTATCTTCTGCGCTTACTGTGGGGTCCCAACTGTCTCCAGCCCCATTCATCTCGATATATTACAAATGGTTTGCACTCCACTGAACTGTAATGAGATTGTTTTAAAATATCTGAAGTTCTCTTAACGTTTCGGAGTTAATGATTCCGTGGAACTCAGAAATACTTCTTTGGCTTTGTTTGAAGTAAAGGTTCGCAAACCTAACAAACTTAATAAATGTTGGAAAAACAACAACTAATTAACTATTGTCTTTCTTCAACAGAGTTTTGAGAAAAGACTTCCAGATTATTGTAGCGTATTAATTTTCCTAGTCTTTTCATACTGGTACATTGTGGACTTGGCTGTGAAAATCATCATTTGAATTTGCATCGTTTCCAAAGTTTTATAGGGGCATAATTGGAAGACTTTACCGCCATAAATACCTAAAATCTGGTTACGTAATAATGTCAATTGGTAAAGTTAAAAGAACTAGATCAAGAGCACAAAAGGAACAGTTATTTTTGGCCCAAATCAGTACCTCAGAATGCATCAAAGCCTCAGAATCCGTGCATCTTGTCGACAGTACAAGCAGGTGAAAGAACATCATGAAAGAGAAAATCAACCAATCTTGATGAGATTACATTCTGACATGGAAAAAATGCAAGATGGATCGATGGTTTGAAAAATGTGACCGCCAGCGGATGGATGTGGACTACCCAGGACCAGCATAGGGAGGGTTGGTGCTCTTTGGGGAGGCTTACGTTCAGCAGTGGACGACAAATTGCTGACGATATAATATGGGAGAAAACCTAAGGAAGAAAATACTCATCTAAATGTTATTGATCAATATCATAAACGAAAATGAAAACAATTTCTCACATATGCGAACATAAAAAAGGACAAAAAACACAAAAAAAAAATGATATTTCCAAATATTTAGAGCAAAAATCACGCCTCTGCAAAAGACAATACCCTACGGGATGTTATCACTATTTCTATTTACCATACAAAGGAAAAAGTGACATATATTATATTACCTACATAGAAAGCGAAATTGGCTTTGTGCGATATAACACAATAATACATTTTGTAGTAGTATGGCCGATGCGTGAGTGGGAACTAAATAATAAAATCTGACTTCTTAACATAGTCTGGCATATATTATTATAATATTTTCTTTGTTACAACTTTACTACAAATTTATTGAAAAACTCTACTTTTCTAATTAAAATATAAGGACATACTATATATAAAACCTAAAATTAAGAGTAATTTTCTTTGTTGACTCTTGTTGTCGTTATGATGATTCTGGCAGGAGATGCAGTGGTTTCGGAAAAGCATTTTTCTTTTAACGTGGTAAAAACATCAAATGAGTCCTCCAACCCAGGGACGGGACTGTCAGACTCGTACTGACTAATATCCAGTGTTCTGAGAAAAATCACTAAAATAATAATTCCTCATTTTCTTACCTTGCTCCGTAGTATTTGAACATTTTTTTTATCGTCGAAATGCGATTCTTCCAACTTGTTTTTTTTTTTTGGCAATAGCAATCTGTGACATCAGTAACAAGTTAGCTCAATGATACTATTTATTGATTCCAGAACCACCAATATGTGGTCGTCTGTACCTACGCGTGTAAGTGTAGATTGAATTTTCTATAGAGTGTTAGCAATGCTCTAGAAATGTGACCGCCGCCGTTTCGCGTTTGGCAATTATTTTTGTTCAGAAGATGTCATACTAAGCTTTTTTGAGGTACCTAGTTTTTAGAACTTTTCCTAATTCTAAAATAGCACAATGATCTAACACTCATCAAAAGAAAAGTAATTTTTGGGTGCAGATAGAAAGAAAGCAATCAAATATTAGGAAAAAAAATAATATTGAGTAATAAATATAATTTTGATCTACCATGTGGTCAGTGGTGCTATTTCTGAGTAAGAGGCTTTGGGTAAGATTTCCGGGTTCGCAGAAAAATAAAACTGTTTTTACCGACTTCAAAAAAAGGAGGTTATCAATTCGACCCGTATGTATGTAATATTATCAGAACTGCCCAGTTTTCGTATATGTTAGTCTATTTCAGCGTTTGAACAAATGTACCAAATTTCATAAGTGTATGTATGTATGTATGTTTTTATGTTTGTGCACGCATATCTCCGGAACTATAAGTCAGATTTAAGTAATTCTTTTTTTTGTTGTACTAGGTAATGTTCAACTTAGGGTACACTGCAAGTTTCATCAAAATCGGCTCAGTAGTTTTAGAGATATGGTTTTTTCGTTGTGATGGATTACAAGATTAGTGCACATCATGTAAGAAAACTTTGTATTTTACAAGAATTTGGGTTGAATATTTAATATCTAAACTAAAAAGGGTAAAATAAAAACTTTTTAAAAAAAAGTAGCGACTTCAAAAACAAATACAAAAAAGTTTAAAATAACCTTTCTTTCGGAAGTCGGTGGCAATAGTCAATGATGTTATCTCTCTGCTACCCTGGGTTGACTGGTAGAGAATGCCTCAGGCATTAAGTCCGCCTCTGTACCTTTTGTGTTGCATAAAGTTTTAAATAAATAAATAAATAATAATTAAAATCAAAGCCACCGACTTCCGAAAGAAAGGTTATTTTAAACTTTTTTGTATTTGTTTTTGAAGTCGGTACTTTTTTAAAAAAAGTTTTTATTACTGTCCCTACACTAGGGATTTCTCCTGTGTCATGGGTGCGTTTACAAACATAAAAACCCACATACATAAACACCCAGATCCGGAACCTCTCAGATAAAAAAAATATTGTTCCGTGCGGTGATCAAAGCGCGACACGCTACGCAGCATTCGATCGCTCAGCCACTGTGCCGTCTACTATTAGCTTCGGTTCGTTCGGTAAATAGGTGCGTCCACACAGAGCGAGCAACCTCGAGAGGCATTTGCCGCGCGAG
Organism: Agrotis segetum; assembly: GCA_036375495.1. NCBI lineage: Eukaryota > Metazoa > Arthropoda > Insecta > Lepidoptera > Noctuidae > Agrotis > Agrotis segetum. The sequence continues at coordinate 919,126 of JAQSVV010000062.1, forward strand.
GAAACTGCCTCGCGAGCAATTATATTTGTGATTTTATCTAAATTTTTTATTGCAAAATCTGGGAAGTTGACAACAAACTACTAGTTATTTAATATTTTGCACCAAATAGGTGTCGAAATCCAATTTTAACAAAACTAATGACAAAAGTTAAGCTGCAACTAACAAACTAGTTAGTAACTGACAAACTGGGTTGTGTAACGAAATGGACACTATTTTCGGCAGCCATGTTGTCCGCGAAAGTTGATAAATTAGCAGTTTTCGTAGGTAGTTTAATAATTAAAATGAGCGTGATTGTGAACGTCACAAAATCTGCATATTGCATTGCTTGCATGTAAATATCGAGATAACAATCATAATTATGAATATGGATTAGTGCGTTTCGAGCTCTTAAGATCATTTTTGAAGAGTTGCTATGTAAGTCTATTACCAGTAATTGAAGGGGACATAAGAATACTCCAAAGATTTTGAAGGGGCATCTTGGCATTGGAACGCAAAGAGCAATCGAAGGAGCGGATTTTTAGTTAGTAAGATTCTGAAGTTGCCTTCGCTCCATTCCTGGTGGGAAGGACTCATTTGATGATTTGATCACCTTAAAAAAAGTTAGTCTATCACTTATTTCTAGAGCCACTCATTATACAGGGTGTTTGGTCCATCGTGTGCCAAATTGAAATGGTCGATAGAAGGGGTCATTTGCTATCCTTTCAGACCCCTTAACACCCCTCATGCCCTGTGGATTTTTTTAAATCGACTTTTTATTGTTTTACTAAAAAAGACCCAAATTTTACATTCAAATGCAATTTTCTTTTTAAATATCGGTCGTAGACTCTGAATTTTAATTTTATTTAGATGTGTATTGTTTAAGAGTACTTTTAAATACAATTTTAGTGACATTAGCCACCTAGTTTTCTTTTAATTCACTCGCAAAGTTAAAACATAAATTAAAGCTGTACATGTTACAGCTGTTTATATGGCTACAGAAAAAAAAATAGAAGCGACTGGGATCTTCCAACTCCCTAATTAATTCTCCAGTCTATCCTCTTGCTAATGATGTGCCACATGCCATAAAAATCTTTTAACAACTTTGTGAATTCACTAGAATTGTGAATCGAGTCACCCAAGGCTGATATTCAAAATTAATTATTTTCTTCTTTTTTGATACCTGGCAAACCTATAAGTCTTATCTCATTCATATAAGGTAACATCTGCCTCGTATCTCTATGTTTTTGTGGGATGTACTTGAAAAAAAAATGTATTTTGAACGTTTATTTCATAATCCTGCTCGAATTGTTGGCCTCTGTTGCGAATACAGGCCCGATATCTATTTAGACAGTTGTTGTACGAAGTCGTATTGCCTCCTTTTTTTTTTAGCTTGGTAAAATCATCAAATGAGTCCCGGGCAGGGCGGGAGGGACTGTCAGACTTCTACTGACTAAAATCCACGGTGTCCTTCATTAGCCCTTTCTGTTCCGGGGTCACGGTAAGGAAATAATCCCACGACCCCGGCAGGCTTTGGCCCTCTGAGAGGGGGGCCCCGTCATTATGCTGACGCTCTTTGAGGCGCGCGTGGGACACAACGCGCCGCGCGTCGACCCGGGCATGGTCCATGGTCGGGCATTGAGTTGCCCTTTACTCGTTGCCCGCATGCCCCGTATTTCCTCCTTAGTGGTATTGAATGCCGCTTCCATGCGTTGGACTAGTAACTCCCTAGTTGGAACGTCCGTTGCGTACCTATACCAGCCCCTTGGGACGTCTCTAGACATAAAGTGTAACGAAGTTAGATCTGGGGAACGTGGCGGCCATGGAATAGGGCCATCGCGTCCAATCCACGCATTGTGGAACATGTGTTCCACAATGCGTAATGTTGTTAAGATATTTCCTCACAGTCAAACGCCAATGCGCAGCATTTTGAAATACCATGGGCAAACGTTAATTAAACACGGGCACATCATCGGTCACTAATTTTAGCAGGATTTGTAACAATTATGAAATAAATGTTAAAAATGCAAAATTTTTTTTTACACGTAAATCCCACTAAAACAAAGAGATACGAGACAGATTATTTATAGATAAGATTTATAGGTTTGTCAGGTATCAATTCAAGCAAAAAAAATGTTTAAAATCATAATTTTGTATGTCAGCTTTAGGGCACTCGATTCACAATTCTAGTGAATTCACAAAGTTGTTAAAAGATTTTTATGGCATGTGGCACATCATTAGCAAGGGGATAGACTGGAGAATTAATTAGGGAGTTGGAAGATCCCAGTCGCTTCTATTTTTTTTTCTGTAGCCATATAAACAGCTGTAACATGTACAGCTTTAATTTATGTTTTAACTTTGCGAGTGAATTAAAAGAAAACTAGGTGGCTAATGTCACTAATATTGTATTTAAAAGTGCTCTTACACAATACACATCTAAATAAAATTAAAGTTCAGAGTCTACGACCGATATTTAAAAAGAAAATTGCATTTGAATGTAAAATTTGGGTCTTTTTTAGTAAAACAATAAAAAGTCGATTTAAAAAAAATCCACAGTGCATGAGGGGTGTTAAGGGGTATGAAAGGATAGCAAATGACCCCTTCTATCGACCATTTCAATTTGGCACACGATGGACCAAACACCCTGTATATTTTCCTGGATTGTTACCAATTATTATTTTTATGATTGCTGGTTAATCAGTAATTGGTGACTGTGTAAGAACAAGACCAATTACTAAGCTTTAGTATTGAGAGAACTAGTTTGTGTAACTATAAGTAGAAATAAAATAGCTCGCGGCGGCGGCGTGATGACTTAGACCCTTATTACAGAACGTCACTCAATACTCAAGTATTACTTAAAACTAGATTCATGGCATTTGTTTGGTTGAAATCTAGATTTAAATAGAGATCAGTGCTTGATTTTCGTTCTGTAATACGGGCCTTAGACCCGTATCATAGAAAGTCGCTCAATACTCAAGCGTTACTTAAAAGCATCAAGTCATTTGAATGGTTGAAACTAATTTTAGTGCTTAAAGCTAAGTCTTGAAGGACGTTCCGTTACCTAAGTCACGTTTATGCGAGATTAGCCGTAAAAAACTATACAGAAGACTGACTGATGGTATGGTATGCTATGGGGTGACCTTTGCCTAGGCAATGGGAATACAAGATAAAAATAAATTTTCAGTGGCTTCTCAACTAATTGAAGTCGTTTCATACGAAGGTAACAAGTTCATCGGATCATAACACCGGTATTCTTTATTCATGAAACTTGTTAAATTTCCGACGTGTCAGCTGTATGGATGCACTAGTTGGCACTTGGCATGCATGGCGGGTGATATAGCTGTTGCAGTGTCGTCAGTTTTGTAACGAGTTATTTGTTTTATCGGGTTAGCTCTTAAAGATCTTTTTGGACCAAAAACATCTGCTGCGAATGGGATTCGAATCCGGGAATGAATAAAGATTAGGTCTGAGAAGGAACGAGCTTACCCAGAATGAACCGAACTTTTTATAAATTGAATCAAAATAATTTCTACTTATGTTTAATATTACTTACCAAGCATCAGTATTCATTATTTGGCTCTAAGTTTTTATAATGAAAAAACGTGATGGTTTTATACGCCGCACTGTTGCCGATAAGAAATTTTGATAAACAATTTCGGCTTAGTCTTCATTCAAAACATTTGGTTGTGGTGGTTATATATTAAACAGTATGGTACTCCGCGGGTGTCCCCAATTAGTTCACATCTCTGCCACATGCGCGCTGCGATCGATTTATTTGTTCCGTTGAACGCGCTAATCTCAGGAACTTATAGTTCGAATTAAAAAAAAAAACTTTTTGTGATTGATAGCAAATTTTACGGGGAAGGTTATAGACAACATAACATCACCCTGTGACCAACAAGAGCAGAGCAACGAGTGGAACCGCCCGGGAATAGCAGCTAGTAGCGTATAATTTGTTTGTTACTTATAAACTAACCTGAGCAATTTGATCAAACCGCCCAAACAGTTCGTTGAGTGTCTTCACGAGATCCGAAGCGCTGAGGCGCTCAGACAGCGGCGTGAAGTTCACAATGTCAGCGTACAGGATGCTGACATTGTTGTGTCGCTGAACGTGCATCTCGTGGAAACGCGTCTGTTTCGATGCGTCTGCGCAGGCGTCCGCCATCTTGAGCATTATTGAGCGTTTTACCTGGAACAAGGAAAATTTGAGATTAGTATTTTCTAAAGAGATCGTAGAAGCGATTCTTAGCTTGATACTCGGCTCTATGCGTTGTTTAGTTCGGCAAAACTAGGAAATAAATAAATGGTCAATGTTCTGTTACAATACAAGTGAATACTTAAGTCTATTACGTCTAAAGTCGTCACCACAGAATTCAATTAAATTAAAAGCAAATAGATTTCGGAAGATTTCACATCTATTTTCTCGAAATAGCACACGAAATTAAGCTCTAACGCCTAAAACCAACTGTTTACTTCTTAAGAGCGCTTATTCTGAAAGTTGGCAACGTCGCAAATAGTTGTCAAATATTAACAAGTTTTGATTAATTTTACAAAGCTGTATGAAAATAAGAAATATGGCTTTTTAGTGCTAAAAAGTTGAATATACAATGCAATATTTAATATCGTAACACCGAATATATAGTCTAAGACGTAAGAAAAGCATTCGGAAACTTACCAAATGTTTTTTTACACCTGAAACGGTTACAACATCAAATTCAGTATTTTAATTGCATTTCAATATTATGAATTTTCTAGTGCACTACAGAGCCTTCTTACTTCCATACAGTAACATTGCCAAATTAATTTAAACTTGTAAATATTTGACACCTATTAGCGACGTTGCCAACTTTCTGGTTATGCGCCCTTAACACTGTTTTAATAATTCTTAAGTCCTAGTTATTAAGGACTGTTTTCCTTTGGCAAGATTTTCTGTAATTAAATTACATAAAGAAAATTAATATTCAGGTCCTTAACTATGATAATAACAAGGTGAATCTTATCGGTACTGTTATTAATTAAGAGGGACAATCTGACAGGCAATTTTCGTTTCCAAATTAAAAGTATTTCTTTGTAAGTAAAGAAGGTTTTGCTCTGCGGTAGAAAAATAACAGGTTGATTTAGTTTAAGTTAGAAACCCATAATTATTTATAACATACTAGCTACTACAAGTGGGTACACACCTGCGTGTTTCTCGAAAATTTTGCTACAGGAACGTATACCGCGATAAACTGTATCCTATGTGTTAATTCTATCTATGAGAGTCTTAAAACCATGCTCATTCCGTCGAGTGAAAGTGACAGAGCTATACAAGTCGTCTAGCGCCATCTTGTTCACTCGCTGGAACAAGCCTGGTTTTAAGACGTTGTAATATCCCCCAAGTGACCTACTACGAGTTCTTAACGTGATTCAATTTACGCTCAGTGAACGAGATGGCACTAGACGACTTGTATAGCTCTGTCTCTGTTCCACAGCCTAAACTGTATCGCGATAAGAGCTCGTGGTAAGGGCCCTGTTAGGCCGTTTTGATTGTGATTTAGTAACAACCACCCCTCCATCCAAATATTAAAACTATTGAATTTATAATACTAGCTGTTGCCAGATGCTCCGCCACAACTCGAATAATATCAAATATTCCCACATAATAATAATAAAATAATCCCACAGTAAGATTAATCAGGATATTAATAATAATCATTGCCGTTAAGAGGATTGTCTACCGAGCGCTCGTCCATACTAAAAGACAAAGCGTTTTCCCACCCCTAAATGTTATCCTATCTCAATGATGTTTTAGAATGCTTCTGACACAGTAAAAAACTAGGTTTATAGGTTTTTTCAAAATTTATAATACATAGTTTGAAAGTTACAGGCGCCTAAAAGTTACTATTTTATGACAAAATCTTTATTGAAGTAAAACCTTTGTATTTTAAAAACCAAGAAGTTTTAGAAAAAACATACAAACCTAGAATATAATATGCTGAAACGATTGACGCCAGAATCTAAGAGATTGGTCGTGACTTAGTATGTGAAAAAAGTTTTCTCCCGAGAGACAAATTTCATATAAAAATTACTTTCAATCAGTCGCGAGCTGCAACGCTCTCTATCGCACGATCGGGGTTTTTTTCAACGCGCAAGAGGGACAGCACGAGTTTTTCTAAATACCTATTTTTTGAAATGGCAGCCGCTATACTATCCTTTTAATCCAGGTTATAAACTATCCCGATTTGTACCCTATTTTATCTAAATCCTTTCAGTGGTTTTTGCGGGAAAGAGTAACAAACATCCAGCCACACAAACAAACTTTCACATTTATAATATTTGTGGGATTTAGAAAGACTATTATTAGTTAGATAAAAGCCGATATTACTCACTTTCAAAGTTAATTTTAGACTTGCGTGTAGGATAGATAGTTTGAAAAGTATTAATGGAAGCCCAAACTTTTCCATAAAGTTAAACACGTAGGTCTGGATTACGAAAATATTTTATTTCTAGCACGAGTTTAATGTTCTCTGCTTCCATTATGTTTTCGATGAAAGTTTCAGTCTATAATATATAATTTAACATTATAACTCATGCGGGTAGGCAGATATAAAAAAAAAACCACCTATATAATAATTATGATCAAGTTCTACCCGGGTAGTAGTACCCGGGTATCTGGAGTTGGACCCGGGTATCGGGTATTGGACCCGGGTATCGGGTATTGGACCCGGGTATCGGGTATTGGACCCGGGTATCGGGTATTGGACCCGAGTATCGGGTATTGGACCCGGGTACGTCCTTAAACTACGTCCAACCATCAACTACTTTTAAACAAATTTCACACGTACACATTTTTAGGGTTCCGTAGTCAACAAGGAACCCTTATAGTTTCGCCATGTCCGTCCGTCCGTCCGTCCGTCCGTCCGTCCGTCCGTCCGTCCGTCCGTCCGTCCGTCCGTCCGTCCGTCCGTCCGTCTGTCCGCAGTTTAGCTCAGAGACGCACAGTACTAGAGAGCTGTAATTTGGTGTAAATATACGGTTTTGTTGTGCCGAAAAAGTGGTAAAATAAAATCTTGTAAAATATTTTTTTTAGGGTACCTCCAGTACTTACATGTAAAGTGAGGATTTTTTTTTTCTCGCGTACCCCTTAGTGTGGGGTATCATTAAATAGGCCTTTAAAAAATAATGTGAGTTTCCATTAACTATTTTTTGATAAAAGAATTCGTTTTTGAACTATTAAGCTTTAAAGTGCTAAATTTTGCTCGATTCGAGTGTCCCCCCCCTCTACCAGCTAAACGGTTATGTTTGGGGGTGTGAAAAAATTCACAGTAGTAGTTTATATAACGAAGTTTAAAAGAAAATTATCACGACTAAGTAGGGTTTACAACTTTACGAGTAATAGTCGACCAACTTATGAAATGTACTTCATATCATATTTTCTTAAACAAAATGTATCGGAGGCAACTGCAAATGTAAGTTTGACAACTTTATTTTTACAGCTTATAAAGGTATGTTTTTTGGGGATAGGTAGGTTTTTATCGTCAACTATTTTTAACTAAATTCAACGAAAGGAGGAGGTTCTAAATTCGTTGTAATCTTTTTTCTTATATATTTTCCCCGATTTCTCAAAGACTCCTGGACCAATTTTGAAGATTCTTCTTTTTAAAATTAAATTCAGCGAATCAGTTTAGTTAGTTCGCATAAGTATTTTGATGGGAAACTACGGAACCCTACACTGTGCGTGGCCCGACACGCACTTGGCCGGTTTTAATACCCAGATATAACATTTAAACGTGACAAGGATAGACAATACAAAAATACTTATTAGATTCTATTCGAAGATCTTATCTCCTCATACGTAACACAGAAAACCATTCGATTACATCCCCTTCAGTAATCAGGTCTTGAAATTAGGTATTTTTCTGGATGGGCAAACATACACCCGACTCTTCGTATATCTTACATATTGAATTTCCGAAACCTATTGGCCTAGAATATATTGTTACTTTTTGTTGGATGTTTTACCGATTTTTTTACAAAATCAGTTTAAGCTGTACAGTCACGAGCCATAGTATGTATAGTATACACTAAGCAGTATTCAAAAGCGATGTTCTGCTACAATATTGATTAAACGTTTGTCTTTTAATTAAACTTATATTTCGGAAGCGATACTATTACAAACTAGTTTACAGTATTTCACGAGCAACTTGCGTTTCAATATTGTTAAGAAGTGTTTACATGTTATTGCTCGTGACTGTACCTAGTACATTACAGACTTAAAATATCGTATCTGTAATGCGCAATTTTAAGCTATTGCATAGCTTTTATCGCAGGCTTCTGAGCGCTGCGACCAAATCAAGAAATTCCGTAACGAAAATGAACCTAACACCCCGCATCATCCGGCTCGTCACAAAAATCGTGGTACTATCCATTAGCAGTAGTGAACAATAACACGTTTTTTTTTAATAATTCTCAATGACCTCTGGATGGTTGACAAGCAGGTAGTGTACAGCGGAAATCGTTACAAATAAAATATATTTAATTAAAGTAATTATGTCGACTTAACTGTATTATTGGCTGTTAAACTCAGGTCATAATTAGGTTTATTTAGATAATTTTAAGTAATATTTGCATAATTTTCCAATTAACACAAGTTAACATGCTTTGGAGCTATTTTCGTTTTTTCTTCCTGATCAGTTTATTTTTAAAACGATTAGGCGGATAGGGATTTAAGGCGCTTATCTTGTGAAAAAAAGCCTCTAAGCTCCTGTCGAAATTGTCATAGCAACACATTTTTGTACATAGTGCGTGTATTTCTTACAAGGCGCTATGTACTGGAGTTGGATAGAGTGTCAGTAGTTTTCTTTTATTTGTCAATCAAGATAATAACAACACTGTAAAATTGATTTTTTTTCAACTTAAAATTGAATAATTAAAAGATAAGATGCATAGTGGTTTTTTTTCATCTTGACGTGGTAAAATCATGCAATGAGCCCTCCCACCTAGAGCAGACCAGGAGGGACAGTCAGAATTGTACTGACTATCATCAATCGAGTCCTTCAATAGCCCTTTACGTTCCGGGGCCAAGATTACCTAATGAGACAGTCCCGCGACCCTGGAGGTTATAGGATTTACGATAGTCAAAACGTCATCGATTTCTTGTCATCACTTTTAAAACGAGTTACTTAAAAAGTTACTAATGCGCAAAACATGACTGAGCTTTCTAGAACAAACAGGGTCACAGACTCATAACACACAGTCATACTTCGGTCATGACTGTCAAATGTCATGACACGAATGACATTGACTGACAGTAGGGTCGGACTATAAGGTCGGGTTTTTGCAATGACCAACAAAATTACGAATTTCTACGGAAAAAAGTAGTGGAATAGGTACGTGATTAATGTATTTTGTGGCTAAGATATTGGAGGAAGATTTTTTTCTTTACTCATTTTTTTTTTTTCAAATGATACGAAAGAAATAAAGACCAGTGAGTCTAATACAACGGGTAACGTTAATAGCGCAAAACCTCTCGTGGGTAACTCAGCCCATGTTACATAACGATGTTTGTTCCAAGACTACTGGAAATTCGCAAAAAAAGGCTTCTACATACATATTAGGTGAGAAATTGATCAGGCCCATCAGTATGAAAAATCTTTTTTTTTTGCGAATTTCCAAAAGTCTTAGTACAAACATTGTTCAGTAACCCCACATTGCTGAGTTACCCCACGAGAGGTTTTGTATAGGGAGTTTAACTGGGTACTGGATGAGTATAATGGGACTCACTGCGAATTAGGTCCCACCAAATGCGAATGGGTCGAACCACGCATGGGACGAAGTGCGCATAACCCTTAAAAAACACTACCACAAAATTAAAAAGCGGCTTGGCATTCTACATAATATATAAACATTTTACATGGCCATCAAGTTCTACGATAATTATTTATTGCAAGTGTACCAATTTAGGTAATACTGGCGGAACGTTAGGCACTGTGACAGAACTATCGACTACTGCGCAGCGTGTCGATGTTTCAATTCCCGCACGAAACAAATATTTAAATGGTCTACAAGTAGTTGTTCAGGGACTGAAAGATTAAAAAAAAACTTATCTTTTGAAATTAAACGGCAATACATAAAAAGGAAAAAAAAACATTTATTTCAAATCGCATCAGACATTTTTCTAAGAAATGCAATGAATAACCTGGGAATCACCATGTGGGTGTGGTTTCTCAATACCTAGTGTATGACGATGTATGAATGACGTCACATGTCTGTGTGAAGTGTGAATGGGACAATCAGACGACCGTTATGAGGTAAACGTACTTGTTTATTAAGAACTAGTAGTTGTAAGCGGCTTTGCCTGCGTGTAACTCGGAATTTTGCATCGAATACGTAATAGGTATAGGGATAAATGGTATTACTATGTGTTATTCCAGATTATAGCCTATCTCTCAGGCAACATTTTTAGTTTTGTTCAGCCGTTCTGATGTAATTGAACAATAAATATCGGAGTTTTTGTTTTATTATTGGTATTAGCTCAAATCAAAGAAATAGGCATATAGAACATGCGAGTGTGTCCATCAAAGCAAATACAAAATCCGGCGAGGAAGCGCCTTTAGAACTTATGAGACTTGAGTATTTTTTTTTAGAAAATGCTGAAAAAAAGAGATAGATAAGAAAGAGACGGAGTTTCAGAGACAAAAGCGCTACAGTTACCAAAAAAAAAATACAAAATTCCAGAACGATAATGCAAGACAGGTCTGGGCCATGTAGTCTCGAGGTAATTCGAAGGAATCTTTAAAGCCCAGCAGTGGAATTTAATGTGTTTTGATGGTAATGTTGAGATGACTAATTACGGTCAATGACGTTCAAGCTGCAAGACAAACGTCATGATGACGTCCGCAAAGGACTATGGAAGGAAAGGTATATTTTTAAACGAAAATACCTACGTTTGCGGTTTAAGATTTGCAAAAAATCCTGCGCAATACGTGACCATGTATTTGCCATACTGTTCTCGTATCATCAGAAACCATAGCCACTTTACCTCGTCCAAACTATCTTTTATTTAAGATTGAGTTTGATTTTATAAAAAATCGAAGATAATTGATTGTGGCATCTACATAGTTATAAAACAGTTTTTTTATGAGACTGTGACCTCTAAGTTTGTTTCGGATGTTCCTTCCCAGAATATTAAGGGCTTCACACACAGCAGCTATAATGTAAAGATGTACATTATAGCACGATACATCTCATTACATCTTTCCATAGAGATTCGAAGATGTAAAATTATACATTATAGCTGTTGTGTGTGGTCTCCTGTCAATTTCAGATTTGGCGTTGAACGTTCAACAGAGTAAGGCGGTAATATACTACTTACACCAGCTACTCCACGTATTCCATTCAGGATACAAAAAATATATTATTCCGGTAGGTACACACGGCTACACATCAAGCTATACAAAACCAGTTTATCGTAGACTCACTTTGTATGATCATTCCGCGCATACAACGATCAGCTTATACTGGTTTTGTATAGCTTGATGTGTAGCCGTGTGTACTTATTCGTCATGGTGAACTACATAATGCTATCGGTATTGTATGACGTCACATCTATAGGTCATCACGACGTGTTCCACTTTCACAGCCTTATGACTTTCAAGTGTTAATTGAAATATATTCCGAATTTAGACTGAAAGACATGTTTTTACTTGAATTTGAATAAAGGAATTTGTTTTATATTGAAATCGATGGAAATTATTGTTAAAGTTTCTAACATTAAAGTGGAAACCAAGTCCTACCAAAAAAGTGGATGGGAGAATAACACAGTGATAACAGTTCCCAAGTGATGCTCTTGGGAGTGGATGTCTTTGCCCTGTGGTGGTACATTTTCAGATAACTTAACTAATTGGCCTGTTATATTTTGATATTTATAAGGTTTCCTAAACTTAATCCTTCGTCATTCATTTCGTATTTATTGAAGGTTACAATTAGTTATGTTAATTGCTACCAATAAATTACTTCCTGGCATTATGAGGACGTTCTTGTATCTGGAGCCCTAATCACTGGTAGCTTTGCTCTCACAGCATACCAGTTTTTTTAAATTTTATTTATGTAATGTTAAAAGTGTTTTATTTTATTTGGGTTAACAAACAGAAGTACAACGACATAATTATATCTAATATCTTTAAACGTGCAATTCTTGTACATTTATTTATATATAATCAGGATCTCGGAAACGGCTCCAAGGATTTTCATGAAAGTTACAGATTAGGAGTTTTTTCGGCTCAAGGAGTCGATTAATCGAGGTCCCAGGTTCGAGAAAAGCTTGATTCCCAAGATATAGACATTTTGAAAACCGAGCGAAGCTCGGTCATACAGATATTATACATTAATTTTAGTTTAAATCAAAATACACTAGTTGTACAATCAACACCATTATCCACAGATTACTGAGTAGTAGTAAACAACTTCATGCTACTTACAAAAATAGAAAAGAAAAAGTAAAAGTCTATTATAATGCATTTTTCACCCTTTAAAATATCAATGTTTTAGATGAAATAAATAAAGAATATCAAACATTTACACTACTTTTACACAAATAAAAGTTTAAAAAAATTACGTGTTGTTCAGTTACTGGGTTGTGAAGGATAAATTAATATCACTAACCTAAAATCACATGTCTATTTAATTTTAGGCTGTTAGAAGTCGACCTCGTCACAGTTGGGACAAGGCTAGACTTTGACGTTGTTTAAACCCAAATAAGAACAGGAAAAAACTTTGTTAATATGACCGGTGTCGTACAAGGAAAATGACATAATAAGATTGACTGACATTCAACATAAATTATGTAGTACTTAGTAAATGATAAAATGGTTTTGACAGACACTTTCAAACGCCGAACAAAAAATGCATTTCATTATTTTTTTATCTAGATAAGGCCGGTGTATCTATTCTGAGAGAAAAGAAGCTAAGAGGTTACTCTGTTTTAAAGTCTAGACATTTTTGTATTGGTCAAGCCATACAAGAACCATGCGGGTGTCTAAAATACTATTTTGATGATAGAACCACCAAGTTTGAGTGGACCTGTACAGTCAGTGCAAGCATTTGTCAGTTATCCTGTAGCTCGGCTCGAAGTAAACATCTAATTCAATATACTTAGAGTTGTTTTTCGTGTGTGAAGATTATACACCGTGACTTTTTAGTCGTCTTACAAAAGCAGCCCAGTTCATGTACCCAATGACTAGAACACGATTGTAATGATTAAAAACTGAGGGATTGTGAAAGAAATTGAAACTTGTTTAAGCAATAAAATGTTCAAAGTCGCTTACTTATAACGCAAGTGTGGTTGTGAAACACCCTTAAACTCATTAGAAAAAAGATAGACATGATCTGCCAGACTATTGCGCTGGGAAGGTAAAATACTTTACACCTAAGATACGTAAACATTTAACAGGGTGTTTCATATGTTTAAACTCGCACCTCGTTTAGTTGAGACAAATAAAAATTACGTTATTAACGAAAAAAAAAAATAAGCTTGCCTAGAGGTATTTTAGGTCGGATACATTAAGTGGACCCTTTTTGTAAGACGACTAAAAAGTCACGGTGTATATCGAACTTGCTACGTGCCATCGAGCATGTGAGACCTTCAAAGGTGCGTAACGTTCTCAAAACAGTTTCAAACAATTTCGGCTCGCTGACGTTCGTGATCTAAGCGTAGCAAGTGCCAAGAATTCAAAATGAACGGCTGGACAAGTTACCATTGTCATTGTTGTGGTCAAAACGTCATGGGTTTAGGTCGACTTGATGCGCAGTTTTTATTTTATTGGAAAAGTGTTAGGATTTCTTTGAATCATTATAAAACTTCTTGTAAATTATGAAGGTTGAGGTTATGAGCCGTAAACAAGCTAAGAGGTTAGTCTCTTTTAAAGTCAAGACATTTATGTATTGGTCAAGTCATTCAAGAACCATGCAGGTGTCTAAAATGCTCTTAACCACCCAGTTTGAGTAGACCTGTCCAGTCAGTGCAAGCATTTTGTCGGTCGTATAGCTCGACTCGAAATAAACATCTAAACAATTACATAGAGTTTTTTAATGACTGAAGATTGTATATCGGACTTGCATAACAATGCCAATGAGCATGTGATGACTTTCTTTAGGTGCGTAAACGTTCTATCAACAGTTCCAAACAATTTATCGCTGACGTTCGAGATCTAATCGTAGCAGAGTGCCAAGAACAAACATTATGTGCTGGACAATTACCATTGTCAACCGTTGGTCAAAACGTTGATTATATCCACTTGATGCGCAGTCTTTACGTTATTGAAATGTTAGGATTTCTATATCATTCTAAAATAACTTGTAAATTATGTAAATGAGCCGTATAACAAAAGACATCTCTCATCAGCGAAAATTAACTTACCCTACACTACAACTTTCATGTACTTAATTAAAGGGGACTTTTCTCCAAAAAAAGTTAAATTGTATTTAATTTTGAGGTTTCGGCTCTAGCGTTAGTCAGACTTGGGACAATCTTTCGTACTTGAGGTACTTTGTTAAAAGAATGAAGTTCAACCGTTGGACCAGGAGGACTTTTAGTCAAAAAGGTCCTACAAAATTCCCACAAAAAAGTCAAAATGTATGAGTTTCATTTCAAGGTTTTTTCTGCTTTAGTAATGTCACTGCTGCTTTAACTAACTAGTTTGCGTTAAAAGAACAGAATTCAAAGAGTAAGCCAAGGAACAAGGTATTATTTCAGTGAAGGTATATTATCAGTCAAGGTATTCAGTCAGTAAAAATCTGAAGTCTGAGAAGGGACTATCCCTTCTACTCCACCTAGGGGGGAGGGGATTGATGATTTAACCGCGCCAAAAATCTCAGTCAGTCAGGGAATGAATAAACAGAAAACATAAAATATTTGTATCTGATTTTGTCCCGTGCTATAAAAATATAGGTTATGTCTCAAGGTTGTCATCTAGTGAGAAAAATATCTGCGACTTATTTTGAATGTTGAATTCTGTTTTATCGCCCCCCAGTGTCACATAAAACATACATTGATGTAAGCCAATGATTGGTTGTTCGACGAAACGATGTTGTTGAGGAAAATAGTTGGAACTATTGTGACCTTGACTTCAGTGTCTTGCGTCAACCTTATGATCTTATCTAAGCCTGTAGCCAAACGGCAAGCGACAATCGTAAACGTTCAGCAGTCGCTTATACATTTTCAACTTGATACCCCATCGCATAAAGTAGAAAATCTAGTAAAGACTGCTGAGCGATAGCGAATGAAACAAACGAAAACGATCTGTAATCTTTGATAGATTGTCAACTTTATGCAATGGGTTATAAAGTTGAAAATGTATTAGCGACTGCTGAATGTTAACGAATGTCGCTTGCCATTTGGCTATAGGGTCTGATGTCAAAACGCCGATTTCTTGAAAAAAGTATTAACATCCCACCAAAACCGTTCCTGTTAAAAAGGGGGCCAAGTTCCTATTGGCTAATTTTTCGCCTAAAAAAGGGTTGAAATCCAATCAGTGGAACGTGGCAAGCCTTACTCGATAAGTAGACTATTCATCACAAACAACATTTTCTCAATTCGAACCAGTAGTTCCCGATATTAGCACGTTAAAACAAACACACAGATGTAGGCTTATCACGTATTCGACCCACTTATGATAACAGTATCAGTACACTTGTGAGAGTAATTTATTTGTATAAGAGAAATTGGAGAATGAAAGGCTAGCCGACAATAATAAACATGATAATTTTACTATTTACTCTTCTATTTTTCAACGCTTTTGAAAGGAAAATTATGTGCCAAGTGTGGACGTGCGGAGAAAATGTTAACTGAATTCAAATGATTGCAAATTGGAAATTAGAAGGCACTCGTTTTGTGCATAGTATTTTATTTAGATTCTGTCTGTCATTTGTAGCTCTTTTACAGTCTTAACTACTAGTCTGACGATTGAAAGTCTGACAATCATCAGTCTTACCAAAGCTGTTTTTTTTTAAATACCTAACTTTGACCCCACATTAGGAATTTCTCCTGTGACGTGTCGTGTTTACAAACTCACATACCAACACAAACACCCAGACCAGATAATTATTTGTTCTCTGCAGGAATCGAACTCGTGACAAGCGGTTTTATGTTGGTAACTTTATTTTTTCAAGTATTTTTGTGCCTTAAATTCATCTAATGACTCCTCTCGTCCCTGGGCGGAACGGAAGGGACTATCAGACTAGTACTGACTAAAATCAACTGTACTCCTTCAATAGCCCTTTACGTTCCAGGGTAACGGTTACCTGATGAAACAGTCCCGCAACCCTGGAATGCTTTGGCCCTCTAAGGGTGACCCCGTCGGAGCGAGAGAGCCTCTGACAGATACTTTTCCCTATTGTATTGTATTATGATTTCCTTTCAACCATTAATTTTGTTTGCCGATAAACACATTTATTTTTCTCTCAATAAAATGATAATATTGATAAAACTGTGTGTCAAGTGTGTTATTTAGATTAAGTCATAGATTATCATGTCTTGCATTTTTATTTTTATTTATGTGAATCAGAGATAACCTTATTTTAGCAATAGTCTATTGTATCTACGCATTACGCAGATAAGTTATGTTCATTGATAAAGAAAAATGTAAGGAAATAAATGTATAAGAACACACAACGAAGAAAAAACAAAATATGTGCAAAAAGATACCAAATAGTAATGTGCATCTGGACTGAGAGCCCGTTTTTTTTTTATTGTTAGATCAACTTGAAACTTACAGGGGTTTTAGTTAAAAATAGTAAAAATTCGATGCCGCAAAGCATAAATTTCTTAAACGTGAAACAAAGCTGTTATAGGCAAATATCTATGGCCCTCAGTTCAGACGCTCGCTAAAAACGGCTTAACATAAATCTCAGAAAGTACTACCTCTGTGATAATAATTTTTATTTTATATTTTAATAAAGAATTTCTTAAAGATTTTAAGAAATTTTCAAATTCCTAGAATATGGCATTACTGATTTATAGCAGTTTTACTTAGGGCTCTCAGTCCAGACGTTTATGAACTGAGAGCCCCACTGAAACATAGCTTTAAATGAAAATACATACATTTGCTTCTTTTACCATAAAGTTAAACACCCCAATGAATTTCTTAAAAAGAAATAACGACATAGGAAGTAACTGTTGAAAGGTAAATTACAATTGAATTTTCGGTTAACGTCTGAACTGAGAGCCCTTATATTTTCGGTTTTATCGGCTATTTGCGGGCTCCGAGTTTGAAATAAACTAGCTGAAAAGTTTTAAGAAATTTTTAAGTAAAACTTAACATACGGTTTTTTCTTCAAAGTACTGTACTTTACGAGAAAAACCATTTTTTAGTTTTTCATGCGAACAACTTTTGTAGGGTAACCATGATTGAAAAATCTCAAAAGTCTGTTCCAGACTTGTACTGACAAAAATCCACGGTGTCCTTCAATAGCCCTTTACGTTCCAGGTCCACGGTTACCTGATAAGACAGTCCCGCGACTCCGGCAGGCTTTTATTATTATTAATTATTTATTTCGGTGAGCAGTGGTGGCCCAGTGGTATTGGCCCCGACTTACGAGTTGTAGGTCGTGGGTTCGAATCCCGTCAGGCGCATTACTTTGTGTAATTTATTTCATCACCACTGCTTTCAAAACGGTGAAGGAAAACATCGTGAGGAAACCGGCATGTCCTAGAACCAAAAATTCGAAGACATGTGACATCCACCAATCCGCACTGGGCCCGCGTGGTGGATTATGGCCCACCCCCTCTCACAGAGAGGAGGCCTGTGTCCCAGTAGTGGGAACATTAATAGGCTGATGATGATTTATTTCGGACCGGAGTAATGTATGTACTTATATATCTACAGGGTGGAATTTTGTAATGCCACCTGGAGGGAAAGTACCCTTAATACTGGAGATAGAAAATTTTACTCAAAGGAAACATTCCTTTATTTTTGAATAGAAAGCCAACTGCATTCAAAGATTTTCGAAACTGGAAGCGAGGGATCGCTCTAATTCACGGCGCTGTATAAATTCAGGTTTTTCTAACCAAAAACAGACTAATGTGTTCCTGGGAAGTTTGCTCCGCAGCAGCACAGCAACTACTTATTTGTACTGTAAATAAGTGGCGAATATTGGGCAGTTTAAAACGCCTATCAGCCTACTTTGAAAAATAAATAAAAACTTTGAAAAAATAATACATTTATTGATTTTAACTAAGACCAAAATGGTTTGATACTCCAGCCACCCGCCCTTTGGGCTTTAGGCTTGCAAAATCGCTTGTAGCCATCGCGCTAGGCCCGCCTTAGTCACTTCAGTGTCTAAGGCGGGCACGAGCGGCGATTTCATACATTCAATATTATCGCGCCCGCCGCCGCCACCGCCGTAGGGTCAACTCAGACCGAGACGTGACGCTGCGCGCACATTTCAATAAAGTTATTCAAAATGTAACTCTATAATAAAAACAAAAGATACACCTTTCGCAAAGCAGCGCGGCGCCGCTTGATGCGATTCAAAATTTGACTTTGTTTAGAAGTATCGTTACGTCATGTCGCTTCGCGTCGCGTCTCGGTATGAACTAACCGTAAAGCCACGGATACACTAGGGGACAAATGGAGCAACATGTTGCGGAACATGTTCCTCAACAACTACGTGGAATGTGCCGACACACATGTCGCGGAACCACACTTCTCAGTGTTTATAGAAATGTCGCCCGAGGAGGTTGTAGCTATTAGCACCTATTAGTGCTGCGTACACAGTGATTACCTATATCGAATGTGTTGAAACGTAAGAGAAAGAGAAGGTGGTGGATGCGGAATTTCTTATTACAACGAGAAAGAAAGAGTTAATGTTCTAAGTGATCTCCGAATGTCTGACGGATCGTTTGTGAATTTTTACTCGCATGTCATCATCTGATTTTGAAACTTTATTGCAAATGATCACAATATTCTCCCATGCAATTTTTCTTTATTTTATTTCGATAGTCACGGTGTGAAGTATCCCACAACAAGTCACGACTTTCGTAAAGCTCTATAAGCAAAAGCACGGCATCATTTCCCCACACTACAGACATTTTAAAGGCACGTTGCGTACGCGACTACAGTCAGTGAAAAATGGCGCAACACTGACGCGGGACACGTGGGCTCGCTCTCGAGGCGGGAGCAAGCAACATGCCCCACGTCACGTAGAATGTTGTGGATCATGTTGCGGGCCACTATGCAACGTTGCAGCGTCACGTATATTTTGTGTTGCGCGTCATGTCGCGGTACAAAATGTTCCCTAGTGTATCCGGGGCTTTAGGCTAGCAGTCTGTTTGAGCACTAAGACGTCACACATAATTTTATGAAGATTAAATTTCCAAACGCAACCCCACATGTTCTGCCATCTTTGAAACTAACTGACTTTTGAGATTTTTCAATCATGGTTACCCTACAAAAGTTGTTCGCATGAAAAACTAAAAAATGGTTTTTCTCGTAAAGTACAGCACTTTGAAGAAAAAACCGTATGTTAAGTTTTACTCTAAAATTTCTTAAAACTTTTCAGCTAGTTTATTTCAAACTCGGAGCCCGCAAATAGCCGATAAAACCGAAAATATAAGGGCTCTCAGTTCAGACGTTAACCGAAAATTCAATTGTAATTTACCTTTCAACAGTTACTTCCTATGTCGTTATTTCTTTTTAAGAAATTCATTGGGGTGTTTAACTTTATGGTAAAAGAAGCAAATGTATGTATTTCTTCATTTAAAGCTATGTTTCAGTGGGGCTCTCAGTTCATAAACGTCTGGACTGAGAGCCCTAAGTAAAACTGCTATAAATCAGTAATGCCATATTCTAGGAATTTGAAAATTTCTTCAAATCTTTAAGAAATTCTTTATTAAAATCATCTGCCTAGCCTTTTCCCAACTATATTGGGGTCGGCTTCCAGTCAAACCAGATTCAGCTGGATATCAGTATTTTACATGGAGCGACTGCCTGTCGGACCTCCACAACCCAGTAACTGGGTAATACGATACCCCATGGTAAGACTGGTTGTCAGACTTTAGAGCTTCTGACTAACAGTAACGACTGTCAAAGATCTACAAATGACAGCCGGGACCAACGGCTTTACGTGCTTTCCGAGGCACGGAGGAAACTCGCTATGATAGATGGTCACCCATCCACAGGCCAACCTCGGCAAGCGCGGCTGAACCCGGAAGATCGGCCTGTGCGGCTGTGATTATTTAGCCACGAGCTCCTCAAAATTCTTTATTAAAATATAAAATAAAAATTATTATCACAGAGGTAGTACTTTCTGAGATTTATGTTAAGCCGTTTTTAGCGAGCGTCTGAACTGAGGGCCATAGATATTTGCCTATAACAGCTTTGTTTCACATTTAAGAAATTTATGCTTTGCGGCATCGAATTTTTACTATTTTTAACTAAAACCCCTGTAAGTTTCAAGTTGATCTAACAATAAAAAAAAACGGGCTCTCAGTCCAGATGCACATCAAATAGTAATTGCGTGTCCTACGGCTGTGCCAAATTATACCGATTAAACTATTGGAAAATATTGGACCACTAAATATCCGACGCTGATTGTCAACCGCACCTGTGACGAAAAATAATGATGCGAAAATAAAATGGTTCTAAAAACCTTCTGACAATGTAATGTACTACTTTTATTAAATTAAAAACTCAGGCTTAAAAAGTCAATAAAAAATGTTTTATTAGTTTTCAACCTAGTTTGGATCCCATTCTAGATCTGTGTGAGATTTTTATAATAAAATTGGTACTGAACACTCAATCTCAAGTCAATTGAGGGACCTTAATGCCAACTAAATAAAGGAACAATGATTGGATGTGACATTGGTTTGAGCCACTGGGGATCAACGGTGATACTACTGATTATATGCTTGGAATAACAACTAATTGACTACTTAGTAAATAGCCCTGATAATTATATTCTGTTTTTCCTTAAAGTTACCCCAAGACTTCATTGAGACCCCGGGTCGACGGCGCGTTGTATCCCACAAAGCGCCTCAAAGAGCGTCAGCATAATGACGGGGCCCCCCTCTCAGAGGGCCAAAGCCTGCCGGGGTCGCGGGACTTATTCCATCACCGTGACCCTGGAACATAAAGGGCTATTGAAGGACACCGTGGATTATAGTCAGTGGAAGTCTGACAGTCCCGGGTGCCCTGCCCGGGGTGGGAGGACTCATTTGATGATTTTAACACCTTAAAAAAAAAAGTTAAGCCTTAAAAATTTATGGTTAATCCGAGGATTACCCTGGTTGTAAAAGTTCACGTTTAATAATAAGGGCAACATTGCTTGAAAAGGCACCGAAACGGGCAGTTGATGATGATGGTTTTGTGACGGTGCAAAGGAGGAAGCGCCGTCAGCGAGCCAACAAGAACCACTGCGGCAAGGCTCCTACGGAGCCCAATACTATACGTGCTGCCATGCCGAACACTCCGGTGTATATCTCCCGCCTACACTACACCACTAAGGCTGAGGACATCGTCGAGTACGTGCGCCAGAAGACCAAGTACACGCCGAGAGTGCAGTTATTGGAATCGCGCCGCAACGTCAACTTCAAGGCGTTCGTGGTGCGTGTACCAACGTGTTTTCTGCACCTCGTCATGGAGGAGGACTTTTGGCCGAAAGATGTGGTGTTCCGTCGCTTCCGCGGACAAGTGCCACCAGAATGCACAAGGACTAGTGCACAGTGAAGTGAAGTGTTTACTAACATAGGCTTAAGTTTCTATTTACTAACACAAGTTGTTCTTATAAAATTATGTATGTTAGATTGTAAGGTATATGTTTATGGGCCAATGTAGCCTGAATATAAATAAATAAATAAATTGAATAAGGGGGGGTAAGAGTACTGAGGGTAGTAGTGAGTGAGTGACCAATGATAATAAATGATACAACCTGGTAACTTTAACACTTCATCGCAGACTTTGTCATTTTGATCTAAACATGATTCAGGAGCAAATCCATTAAAAAACCCGTAAAAAAACACAGAAAACTTATCAACAGTAAACCAGTAAACACAATTCAAAACTAAAGTGGATCTTATACCTAGGTATAAGTATACATAATTTTACCATCAATCGTGTCAAGACGCCATACTACGTGACTGTTTACAAGTCCGAAACGTGCTGCTTGCAATAAACAAGATAGGCGTAAACAAGATATTAATTATAAGACCAAAACGGGTTTAAAATTGTGTCATAACCTTATGAGACGCATAAACTTTGTAGCGGCCTACACGTTGTGATCTTTACGAATTATTTGCATTAAAATATGGTAGCAAAGGGAATTCCTTTACGAATTTGTTTACAAAAAAACTCCACATTAGGTACTCGTAGTTTCGTCATCATCATCACATCAGCCGTAAGACGTCCACTGCTGAACATAGGCCTCCCCTTTAGGCCGAGACTCCACCAAAGCTGTGCGAGTCGGGACGTGTTTTGAACAACCAATAGAATTGCGTTATTGACACAGCTCCACTCCGGCAACGCAATTCTATTGATTGTTCAAAACATGTCTCGACTCGCACAGCTTTGGTGGAGTCTCGGGCTTAGACTTCCAGTAGGACCGGTTGTAAGCGGCCCGCATCCAGCGTGATCCTGGGGTCTTCATAAGATCGTCTGCCCACCTAGTGGGTGGACGTCCTACGCTGCGCTTGCCAATGTACTCGTAGTTTGGATTTGGAGTTTTTCCAAAATCGTGGAAGCATTTGTAAATTCAAATTCAGTTATTAATACAGAACACCTAGATAAGAAAAAATAACTTGTAGTTAATTCAAGTTATTTCAAATATTTACGTATGAAAGATACAAGTATGTTGTTGTTCCGGGTCTGGGCGTTTGTGTATGTGACTTTCTATGTTTGTAAACACACCAAGAAATTCCTAGCGTAGGACTAGGTTAAAAAACAAAATAGTCTTCCTACAATCAGTTTAGAATGGTTCCAGTACTGGAATATAAAATTGTATAGAATGGAGTTCTCTGGGAAAGACATAGTTTATAATCCATCACATAAGCCCTGTGAGAGTTGTTGGTTTCCACATGTCTTTAAATTTTAGGTTCTAAGAAGAGTCAGTTTCTCTTAATTTTTTTCCTACTCCACTATTCTTTTCTGATTCTTTTGCAGTTGTAGGATTCAAGACAGGTAAATTTATTCTCCGGGACACGTCGAGCTTCATTGTCTCGTCGCTTTTCTGGTGGTTGCCACTGTTGATTCTGGCTTTCAGGAGTGTCAGTGGTTTGGGAATAGTGTGGTGTGTTTGTCCCAAAAAAAAAAGTTTCTATTAGAACTTTTCAATCATCGAATCGGGATCATAGGTGATGAAATAAATTATAAAAACCCAAAATGTTAGAGTTTGAATCTACAGATGTTACTCATTTGCCAGGGACCGTACCATCACTGCTCCTTGTTTTTTTAAGGTAAAATTAATAATATACAAAATTTTGGTATCATGAATAATAGTCATTGATTTCTAAAGAAACAGAGCGGTCGGATCCACAAATGAGGTAAATATAAAACTTTTTCCTTTTATCTATTAATTTTGATTTACAAGACGGACTTCCTATAAAACAAATAAAAAATGTGCTAATTAAATATTCATATTTTTTTTTGTATTTGTACCAGGAAAATACGAGTATTATAGGTTTTCCTTATTCATGAAAATAATATTATAAAGTCTCATTAAGCGTAGCTAAACGTACTAATCAAACGACTTTAATATCAAAACTCAACGCGCAAAAATAAATAAAAAGAATGTTCTATTCATAAAAAAATGCCAAGAATTCTATTGTTTCAAAAACACCGACAACAATAAAATACAAAATGATAAAAGATAAAGAATGATAATGATAACCAGGGCAATTACCCACGCCAGTGTGTCAGAATCAGAAATACCTATGTTGCAGTTTAATTAGCGAAACCCGTCATTTAGATTTTATCTAATAGAGTGACGTAACTTACAGCTGACGAACTAGATTCAGTACTCTCAGCACGAATTTTCAGTATTTGAGACGTAAAGTAAACGGGAACTTTGACAATTTCAAATTGACAATTTTCAAGGAAAAAAATAATTCTTTCGTCGCACACCAGAGGCGCTGTTCCATTTTTTCATACAGAAACGCTGTAAATACTGGTAAGACGCTGTAAAGTAAAAGAGTGAAAATTCGTGCTAAGGGTACAGATTAGCAGTATATTCACTGCCAACACATCTGCTTAGCAACGAACTCGAACGATTTTAAATTAGGAGAACAGTGTATAAGATGGGGACGCGAGGTATAATGGTAACATACACACTTAAGGCAAACTTAACAAAACACTAGCGTCGAAACTTTACATCATAAAAACACACAAAAATAAAAAATAAACAAAATCCCGACTGCGTAAAAAATAACTTAAAAAAAAACTAAAAAGAAAGAAACACGCCAAAAACAAAGTAATTGTTAAAAAAATCTCTAACACAACAATCTAGATTAATTGCTTATCGAAACCCACCTCAATAAATTATCTGAACTAGTTAACTAAACGCCATTTAATCATTACTAAACATAAATGTTCCAACTAATTGAATCGATGATCAAAAGGCACTTAGTTTATTAATAAACTAGCACTTTGCCCGCAACTTCGTCTGCGCGTGTTTTTAACTTCAAACTCAGTGAATTTTATTCCCGCTCACCCACCTTATAGGATACTTTTGGAAAATCAATTGGACAATCAATCGGCCCAGTTTAGAATTTATCGAAGCAAGTAGTAAATTCTACCCTTAAAACTTCATCAACCCTTTTCAAAATTCAGGGGGTGATTTTCGAAAAACCCAAAAATGGAGGGTAGTTTTGAAAAATA
Source organism: Agrotis segetum (assembly GCA_036375495.1). NCBI lineage: Eukaryota > Metazoa > Arthropoda > Insecta > Lepidoptera > Noctuidae > Agrotis > Agrotis segetum. The sequence goes on from JAQSVV010000062.1 coordinate 943,944, forward strand.
ATAGTGTCCATCTTTTTTATTTACTTATACTCACATTCGTACCAAGTTTCAAGTTTATAAACCCAAAGAATAAGATTTTGCATACAAACGTTTTCACCCCTTTTCACCCCCTTAGAGGTAGATTTTCGCAAAATCCTTTCTTAATGCTTACGTACATTATATACTGCAACTATCATCCAAAATTCAGGTTTCTACGTTTAGTGGTTAATATCCTCCCCTTAAAACTTGAATACCCCTTTTCACCAACTTGGGGGGTAATTTTCGAAAAATCCAAAAACACGTGTTTGATTAATTCTTATGTAGTATATAAATACTGATTTTCAAATTCATCAGCTCACGCGTTATGATTTTCCCATACAAACTTTAACAACCCCTAGAATACCAATGGAGGGTAGTTTTAAAAAAATATTGTTGCTAATCTTATTTATTTACTAATGTTCTTATTCGTGGTAAGTTTCAAGTTTATAAACCCAAGGAATAAGATTTTTCATACAAAAGTTTTCACCCCTTTTCACCCCCTTAGAGGAGGATTTTCGCAAAATCCCGTCTTATTGCCAATCTACATGGTAGACTGCAAATCCTGTCCAAAATTCAAGTTTCTGCGTTTAGCGGTTTCGGCTGTAGTCGTGTCAAAAGAAAAACCCCTGTTCTTTTATATATATAGATTAATTTTCCTTAACGACAAATTGATGGTTTTCATGTAAATTATAGATATCGTAAACAGAATAATTTGATTGAATGGTGACATGGCGCCAGTCGCTAGAAAGACTGTTTAGTCAATAGTCCTGAGCCTGTAGCCAAACGGCAAGTGACAATCGTTAACATTCAGCAGTCACTAATACATTTTCAACTTTATACCCCATCAGATAAAGTTAAAAATCTAGTAAAGACTGCTGAGCGATAGAGAACGAAACAAACAAAAACGATCTGTAATCTTTGATAGATTTTCAACTTTATGCAAAGATGTATAAAGTTGAAAATATATTAGCGACTTCTGAACGTTAGCGATCGTCGCTTGCCGTTTGGCTACAGGCTCTGTTCATAGCTTAGGGCGTTACGATTGCGATTGCGACACGACTTACGTCAAAGAATACACGTGAGTGTTTATTTGTTTCCTTCACGTGATCACCGTATTTTGACTGTGAGTTCAATCACGTGACATGATCTAAAAAATATCTCTTTTGTAGCCGTGTCGCAAGATGTGTTGTTTGACCTTATAACTTACGGCCAAAAGGTCAGGGCACGTCTTGTTCTTTGCATTTCGATGAACTTTGATCATATTCCAGCAAACAGTAGGTACTATAGGCACCTATGCAGTAGATTTATCAACTAGCAGGCTGTGTTTAAGTCCTGGAAGAAGCAGATGTTTATAAAGGATAGGTAAGCAAAGCCGGGCATTTTATGGCACCTACTACTACAAGAAATACCGTATCTCTAGGCATTTATAAACAGAATGAATAAGGCCTTCCCCATTTGGTTAGATTATTTTCATTCAGTAGCTAACCTGAACCCGCAAAAATATTGTGAGATTTCTAGTGGCTCTAGCGTAAATTTTCTCGATTTTGTGACGTAAAGTACCTAAAACGTTAACTTACACGTTATTTTGATAGATAAAATGTGTTCCTTGTTCCGACACTAGAGGCGTCTTTCATTTTTCATAAAATTTTCGTTGTCGGTCAAAAACGTAAAATTTGTGGTAGAAACTTAGTTTCATCACTGCTACCTGTGTTGAGGAGACAGAATGAGATGAAGTAAGAAGCAGCACTTAGACATTTTCACACATGTCTGATTTAGTAAAATGTTCGTATCATTATGAATATCTAAATCATATTAAGCTAATATTTTCGTTATCTAAGAGATACCAGCTCTGACCGGGTTACACTAGTTATTATAGGTATAATAAAGTGTTGCCTAAATACGTGTGGGGTGATAGATAGGTGTTTATTATAAGCCTGCGAAGACAGGTTTTATCTATGAAAATGTAGATTGAATGCATTTTTAACACTTTTATTGTTTTCAAAATGGAACTAGCGCAGTCATTATTTTGAGGGTATCATATTTTTTTTTTGAGATTCGACGGAAATAGAAATTAGTACACAACGTTGATAAGAGAAAAAAGGACCCTGTGCATTCGGAAACCCCCTTTCAGGGGTCGATGAACCCTTTGAAAACGGTCTCGCGACCCCGGCAGTTCTACCCGGTCACGATGCAACGAAAACGCAAACGCACCGACCTACCTATGTGCTCTATCTATCTATCTATTCATTAGCTTGCAAAGTCTTTGTAGTATGAATTTTTGGAATGATAGAAAAATAAGAATAAAATAAATAGACAAGGAAGAAAGGACGAGGGAATCTGCTTTAAAATATAGCTTTTTTTTTTTAGGTGGTAAAATCATCAAATTAGTCCTCCCGCCCTGGGTGGGGCGGAAGGGACTGTCAGACTCTTACTGACTAAATTCCACCCGTGTTCCTTCCTATGCCCTTTACGTTCCGGGGCCACGGTAACCTAAGGCATTAGGCGCGAAACACGACGCGCCACCGACCCGGGCTTGGTCCTTGGTTGGACGGCGAGCTACCCATTACTCACCGTCCGCAAGCCCGCTCCGCCGCTGTGCCTTCTGCTGATCAGAGGGACACGCGTTGGAGCATCCACACGACAGGCTATTCGCATACGGGCAAAGAGACCACTTAGGCACTGTGTGCCTAAGGAAGAGTTTTTGCCCGCATCCCAGGGTGCACCGGCCCGAAAAACTGGTCTTCCCCCTGGACGTATCCGAGAGGGAACTCCAGTCCACGGGCGCACGTGGAGGTTTCCTGTCATAGCACCCCTTAAAATATAGCTTAGCCGTAAGACGCACTTCAGTTCAAAAGACTGCCAGTCATTGCAGTGCCATTGCATTAATATTACACCAGATTCATGAAAAACCCAGTAGAAAAACCAAAAGATTCATTAATAATATTCCGACCGTTTACAATTGTATCTTTTCATAAATTACGATGACACATCAAGTAAAAATTATATAAGTTAGAGAATAAGTGCAGTAGGAATTTGCGACATAAGTTTAAGATCAAATCGTATTTAGCCAAAATCAGGTTTTACTCGTACTCTCTAAACACGAAACTGGTGGTTTCGGCCTTGGTTACAGACGTTTTGATACCGAGCCCGAACTAAGAATACCGTATCCAGTTATTCGGTTGTAGAAGCCATATAAGCAGTCGCTCTATGTTGACAATGATGAATCGTTTCCGAAAACATGATCCGTAATTTCATCATAAAACAGATTTCAATGGCCGAAATCACTAAATATTTTCCTAGTTATTGTTTACGTATTCATAAAATACCAGAGCATTATATAATAAGCCATTCATACACATAGGATATTATTATGAATTAGAAAAACAAACGGAAGAAAACCGCAAACAAGAAACAACGACCGACATGGTTGGCATTCGCATTTTTTAGGTACAGTCAGCATCAAAAGTTGCTAACCACATTTAGATTTTCAAAATCGCTGTACACCCTAATAATTCGTAATAATACGGTGTACAGCGATTTTGAAAATCTGAATGTGGTCAGCAACTTTTGATGCTGACTGTACTAAAATCATCAAAAGAATCCACCCTGAGTGGAATATAAGGGACTGTCAGACTCGTACTCACTAAAATCCACCGTCTTCCTTCAATCGCCCTTTACTTTCAAGCTCACGGTTAAATGATCTGAAGATAGTTGTTCCAGATCTGGGTGTGTGTGAGTTTGAATGTTTGTAAACGCAACCAAACTACAGGAAAAAAACATGGTGTAGGGAAATGTATTTTTAACCGACTTCAAAAAAAAAAGTAGGTTCTCAGTTCGACCTGTATGTATGTATGTATGTATGTATGTATGTTTGTCCGCGATTATCTCGCGTTTGGCTGAACGGATTTTGATGCGGTTTTCAGGAAAGTGTTAATTACATTCTGGAGAAGGTTTTAGTATATAACACTAATAGATATCCCGCGACGTTGCCCCTGTGGACCCGTTTTTGTTTACTTAAGTTGTAGATTTTCAGAGACGATTGCATGTTTGTCCGCAATTATCTCGCGTTTGGCTGAACGGATTTTGATGCGGTTTTCAGGAAAGTGTTTATTACATTCTGGAGAAGGTTTTGGTATATAACAATAATGGAAATCTCGTGAAGTTGCTCACATAGATCCGCTTTGCTTAATAGGATTGTAAATTTTCAAAGACGCCAATTTTATGAAGATTTTTTTTTATTATCTCAACTAAAAAGGGAAAAATAAAAACTTTTTGAAAAAAAGAGAACCGACTTCAAAACCAAACACAAAAAATTGTAAAATAACTTTTCTTTCGGAAGTCGGTGGCCACAGTCAATGAAATAAAAAACAAAGCCACCGACTTTCGAAAGAAAAGTTATTTTACAATTTTTTGTGTTTGGTTTTGAAGTCGGTTCTCTTTTTTTCAAAAAGTTTTTTTTTATATGATGAATGATGTAAAGAAAAATCTGTAATAATTTTGGCGATTGAAAAAGAGTGTCCATGGAGTTTCTTGCTCATTCTTCTCCATAGAGATCTACCCTTTGGAATGAGCACCTACGGTACTTTCATAGTTTTTATGTCTTGTGACTGGGACTGTAGCATCATAACTATTTGTGTACTAGTTTTATTTTATGTCTTTTGACAATTCAAATGTGCCTGTAATGGCCTAATTGAAATAAACGTTTTGATTGATTGATTGATCTAATAGGTATTCCTGTAAAAGCTGGCTTGGACATGTGGAAACTAATAGGCAACAGTGGTGTATTTAAATAAAATATTAAATTACATTAATTTTATTTACCTACTGCGTGGCTTAGCATAAATTGAGTGGAGCCCACCCGCTTATGATTCAGCGATTGTAATTGCCGAACGGAATTTGCCACTAGAACACCCACATTTTGTCTGCTATAATTTAAGCTCCATGAAAAAAACGGAACCGACTTCAAAACCAAACATTAAAAAAAACATAAAATAACTTTTCTTTCGGAAGTCGGTGGCTTTTTTTTTATTTCATTGACAGATGGCCACCGACTTCCGAAAGAAAAGTTATTTTATGTTTTTTTTAATGTTTGGTTTTGAAGTCGGTTCCGTTTTTTTTTTTTTTTAAAAAGTTTTTTATTTTTCCCTTTTTAGTTGAGATATTTTCACACAAAAATCTTCATACAATCGACGTATTTGAAAATCTACAATCCTAGTAAGTAACAAAAACGGATATATGCGAGCAACTTCACAAGATATCCATTATTGTTATATACTTAACCCTTCCCTAGAATATAACAAACAGTGTTCGGAAAACCGCATCGAAATCGATAAATACAAACGCAAGTTAATCGCGGACAAACATACAATCATCTCTGAAAATCTATGATCCAAGTAAGCAAAAACGGGTCCACGCGGGCAACGTCACGAGATGTCTATTAGTGTTATATACTATAACCTTCCCCAGAATGTAATGAACATTTTCCTGAAAATCGCATCAAAATCGGTTCATCCAAACGCGAGATAATCGCGGACAAACATGCAATCATCTCTGAAAATCAATGATCCAAGTAAGCAAAAACGGGTCCACGCGGGCAACATCACGGGATATCTATTAGTGTTATACACTAAAACCTTCTCCAGAATGTAAGGAACACTTTCCTGCAAACCGCATCAAAATCCGTTCAGCCAAACGCGAGATAATCGCGGACAAACATACATACATACATACAGGTCGAACTGAGAACCTACTTTTTTTTTTGAAGTCGCTTAAAAATAAAAGAGTAGTCTCTTGCCATCAAACGAGCATGTCAATATGGATTTCGGTTTCTGCTGAGAATTCCTAAAGGATACACTTCATAAAACTTTTGCCTGATCCAGGAATCGGACCCGAGAAATCATGACCAGCAATCATAAATCAACCTACCTAAATCAATTTTTTTTAACAAATTTTGAACCTTATCACAATATTGGAAACTGAGGTTAATGTTACATTGGTAGACAGATTCGGGTAGATTGACCTGCTAGTGCCTGTACATAAAAAAAAATCAAATGCAAATGAATAAGACAGATTATTTTATTTTTAACCGTCTTCAAAATAGGAAAAGTTTCTCAATTCGGTGCCATTTTCTTTATTTAGTATTACAACCTCGAGTTGCCGAAAACTACGTAATCGAATTTACCAACTTGGATAATTGCGTCACCCTAGACAAATTCCAAAGGAAACACCTCACTGCCTACAAATTTTATCTTATAACAATTACAAATAATGACATATTGCTATCTTTATCTAATTACACGAATTCAAAATTCAGGTTACGTCGAAGATAAAATAGATGTTTACTTAATGACTAGATGGATGCTGGGAACATAATTATCTTATGACTAATGCTGTTCGTAAAACTGAGTGGTGAAATTATACCGTAAGAGATGCAATGATTTCGCATCGAGGAAGTCAGTCGTTATTGGCATTGTAAACAGCTGATAGTACGTGACATCATGTGGTGGTTTAATAATATAAGTCTTGTGACTGGACGTGGAATATTTTCAGTTGCTATGGAATATTATAACTTTAGAACAGAATTTGAACTTGGGATTCGTACACCGGAAAATTCTATAAATGTTTGCGCCAGCCAATAAGAAGTCAATAATGGAATGAAGAATTTGACTCGGTTGTGCAAAACCATCATCATGAGGTTATAAAATGTTCCCACTGCTGAGACACAGGCCTCTTCTCTGTGAGAGGGAGTGGGCCATAATCAAAAACGGCACAGTGCGGATGCGGGTTCTTAGATGGCACATATGTCTTCGAATTTTTGGTTCTAGAACATGCCAGTTTAATATTATAATTAGAACAATTCTTTGAAACATACAAGAACATTAATCCAAAGACTTTCAATATTGAAATTACTTGTGACACTTATTGCCACCTAATATTCTATTTAAAAAGAGTATTAGACTTCTGAATAATTAGTTAGCAGTTAATTTGTTCTTGCTAAAAGCGTTGCATTGAATATTAAACAGTTCATTAGAAGTTTTTAAGCTTACTTTAAAGGAACCCTTTATGAGACCGAAGATATTAAAACAACGGAAGTCGGACAGACTAGAATATTGATGGCCTGTTCAAGCACATTGGACTAAAATCCCCAAGTATTACTTGAGAATACAGCTCTATCTTAAACAATTTAAATTAAAAATAATTTATAAAGAAAGCATACACTTATTTACAGATATAATAATGTTACACAACGTTAAAAACATTTAAAATTCTTATACACACATCAAAAGTGTCTAGGGATCAAGCATTTTTATGCGGATTTCTTGAGATTGAGATGTGGCTTTGTAATAAATTTATGATTTTATAAATTTATATGGATCCTTTTTGGTGCATTTCATAATTTGAATCAGGAACTGTAAATCAAATTCGAGTAAAAGATGAAAATCAGCTGTCAATATTTTCCCTATAAAAACATACAACGCATTGAAGACATTATTAGTGCTACTGTTTCCCTACTACTGATTAAAACCAACGTTATTATGGAGCGGCGACGTCATTTAAGCAGGGAAGAAATGCTCAGAGCCGTGGGAATGATAGAAGCTGGTTCCCGGCAACGTACTGTGGCTTTAGCTCTGAATACAAGTCAGAGTGTTATCAGTCGACTTTGGACACGTTACCGAAGCACTGGTACCGTGGCTGAGCGCCATGGAGGACGGTATCGCTGCACCACACGGAGACAAGACCGATACATTCAAATCTTAACTCGAAGAGCTCCAACAATAACCGCCATGATGTTAGCCGTGAGGCTTCATCACTCTTCAGGGAACTTAATTAGCGACCAAACAGTCAGAAACCGCTTGCACGAAGTGAACCTTCATTCCCGAAGACCGCTACGGGTACCACCTATAGCAATGCACAATCGTAGGATTCGATATCAATGGGCTCTTGAACACAGAAATTGGGCAGAAGAACAATGGCGTTTCGTGTGCTTTTCTGATGAGTCTCGTTTTGGTATGAGACCGGATACAAGACGTATACGACACTGGAGAACCCTTGGACGCCAACAGCGATTAAAATCCTGCCAGGAAGTCCATCCTTATAGTGGTGGAACCATCATGGTATGGGCGGGTATTTGGATCGGCGGAAGAACTGAGTTGATTTGGATCAGAGGCAACCTCAACGCTCAAATTTATGCTGAGACGATTGTATCAGACGTCATCGTTCCTCTACAAGTGCAAATCGGTCCCTTATTTCAGTTAATGCATGATAATGCACGACCGCACACCGCAAGAGTTGTAAGACAGACTCTCGCCGCAGCTAACATGAATGTCCTGCCCTGGCCTGCTCAGTCGCCAGACTTGAACCCGATTGAGCATGCATGGAATATGCTACAGAGAAGAGCTCTGCCGAATATGGAGGGTATCTAGTCGCAAGAAGACCTTTTTTTGTTGTTGCAACGAACATGGGCGGCCATTCCACAGCGTGATTTGGATGAACTCATTTTGAGTATGCCAAACCGATGTTCTTGTGTTGTTAGTGTTCGCGGTAGAAACACGGATTATTAATTGTTTAAGTTACCCAATAAAATTTTAAAGAAAACTGTTATTTCAGTCTTTTTTTCGAACTTTAATGTTAGTGGTTCAAATGTCAAAAATCCCTTTATTAGGAAAATGGCAAATTTCTTTATGAATGCAAAGGTGACTTGGTTTATCGTTACTGTGACAAACGATAACACTTTATTTGATGAATCCTTAAAGAACATTTGAATTAATATCAATCAGGAGAAAAGTTATCGCAAAAATATATGTTGATCCCTAGACACTTTTGATGTGTGTATTTCCAACCACTGTAAATTCTTCAAGTGCCTTTTCACACAGACTTGCATTGAAAACTTGAACAGAATTCAAACATTCACCCTGACTGCCTACAGTCCCGTAGGCAAAGCAATCGTTTGGCTAGACCAAAGGTATACATAGAATATATTCTGGTAGATAAGTTTATTCAATAGAAGGACATTTGAATATATTTAGACAGGTTGTGCCGCACGTGGAGACTGAATTTTTGTATGAAATTTATGACAACATTAATTTGTAAATTTATACGCAATCACGCCTGCGTCGCGTCTTCGTCAAACTATTTTGAGTTCGGAGCTCTCCACATTCAAACACTAAAGTTTTAAGCGCAAATGTCTCAAAAATATGGTTTACAATACCTGTACTATCATCAGATGATAGTACAGGTATAATTGTAAACCATATTTTTTTATTAGATTAGATTCTAATCTAATATCTTTAAAAGAGCAATTCTTGTTTATTTATATATAATCAGGATCTCGGAAACGGCTCCAAGGATTTTCATGAAAGTTACAGATTAGGGGTTTTTCGGCTCAAGGAATCGATTAATCAAGGTCCCAGGTTCGACAAAAGCTCGGTTCCCAAGATATAGAACTTTTAAAAACCGAGCGAAGCTCGGACAACCAGATATTAATTATTTTATCCCACTCCTCTGTTATTCTTTTCTAGTGAATTTCGAGACAGGATACTTTTAATTCTACGGATTAATCGAGCTTCATTGGCTCGGCACTTCTCTGGTGTTTGCCACTGTTGATTCTGGCTTTCAGCCGTCCTAAAAGCTTTTTTTCTTTTTGCTGTGCGATTATCGCAATAAAAAGACTACTACGTTTACGTCGCTTAAGGTACCTACGAAAACGTACGTCATAGCAAATTAATTTGCATTTTGCACAAACATTATTTCAAGTTTCAAATGAGTCTATCCAAAAACATCATAACAACAGCACATAAAATTATTATTAGCTGTAAAATCTTAAAAATTTGCACAAATATTATTATCAGCTGTCAATTAATAAATAAATAGGTACAATTTAATTATTGTATTGATATTGTTTTGTTAACAAAGGTCTTTATTGTTGTGACTAGCTTGTTTTCGTCAAGATAAAAGAGTCATGAACATTCTCTTTCTGCACTAAGAAATTAATTTATTGGAATAATTTCTTGATTCAGGAAATGGAAAATAATACTAATTGCTGATATGTTCAAGATAATGAAAGTTGATAATATTGTCTTTATACTGGTTTCACTATGTCACTGGTAGTTAAAACATAGAGTTTAAAATGTGGTTAGATATTTTTGATACGTAATTAATGCCCAAATCAGACATCATTATATATTATGTATAGTTTAACAGTGGAGTAGAAAATAGACACAAACCGGTATACTTACTGAAAAAAACCCGGTAAAGTATCGGTTTTTGACCCTAACACACACAATCAGCTGATAATAATGTAACACCGATTTAACTCAAACCAGTAACTTTCAAAAAACGTCTAAACATCTATAAATTACAAACAAAGAAAAACCTGTGCTGAAAAATCGAGATAAAAAAAAAAAACAATTAGCATATACATACATGTAAACAAAAGATAAACCGTGCCCCCTCTCCGTTGCACACATATATGTGATTCATCGTATCGTACGCAAGAGTGACTTGGCTCGGCATCAGAGGCTCGCGATTGCTCGTCGAATCAACTCGTGCGCAGTTTTAAGTATTGGTGATTAACTCCGATATTTTTTCTACAAACTTTTTCCGTGTGATGGTATTGCAAGCATTCTGTTTGTGATAGTGAGTGTTTTAAACAGTGCATTGTGTCAGTGCTGTGTTATATAAGTTACAAAAATGTTTCCTAGGATACAAGGCTTGGTGAGTAATATTGTAAGTTTTATTTTTGTTTTTTTGGGTTGAGGATAGATGTAAACTAGTTTTTGTTTGCGTTAATAGTTCTATTAAATTATGTTTTGAATTTAATCTGTAGCAGCGATTTGTTAATCAGTGTCTATTTGAATAAATAAATTTAAATAAAGTTTTTATGTTACTAGAACTTGTTTTGAATGAAAATGCAGATAAATCCATCCATGAATTATATATTATTCGTGTTAATTGAAAGAGAGTAAAAATATAGCGCCGTTCATTCACACTCAGGATTATTACTTTTTTTTTTTAAATACCACGTGTGACGTCCGGCGGAGCTCTTACACAGCCCAAACAACTTTACCTTTTTCCAAAACAGGTTTGAATTTCTTCGTCAAGACTTTCGATACCCAACGTTCATTCATGTTATTAACCAATATTGGAAGGAAACTAAATAGGTTCAACCAAGGTCATTGGACTATACGAAAGATGCATGTCAGGCCATGGCCATATGGCGAACGGGATGCACATGCAATCCATATGGTCGATTAAACAAGGCTTAAGTGGCCAGACTGCAAATTATACTTTTTATGGTAATGGAGAAGACGATTTTGTTTTATATTTTTATGACAATGTGCAATACAGAATGTCGTAGTCGTGGGATTATTATTTCTAAAGAAATTGGAGTTGTGGATAATAACGACAGGCTTGTATTTATGAATGTAGAAAAATAAAATAAAAAAGAGTATAAAAAATGAAACAATAAAAAACTATTAGACGAGTTAATGAAGCTACTAACTAGTTGATAGTTAAAAAACCTTTTGTTCCAAATTCCACCGAAAAATAATGACACAAAGCTCAGTAATGTCTTCGTCGGAACCATTTTCCTGTTCATTGTCATAGTCAACCTCATTAAAAAGAAAGGACGCACCTAATAAGTCAACTAGAAAGTTAAAAGTAAAACCCACGTGAATCATAATATGAAATGGATTATCGTATGAAGTATGACCTATTTAACAGCTTCGATCTTGCAAATTAGCATCTCGGAATGTCGATCACGTAGCGTTGATTTCACCTTTGGAAACGGACGAAGAAAGACCACGTGCGGAAGGCACGTAGACAGATAGTTACAATAATACCGCAGTTACTCTCGATTTAGATGATAACTAATGCGCAAATGCGTCGATTAAAGCAGCCGTGATGAGAATTATAACTGGACCGGTTATGAACAATAATACAAATGTAACTGATAGTGCAGTTACAAATTAGGTCAACAGAAGAGACTTGTTTTGAAGCAATTTACACTTTAACATGTTAGCATTGGTTTTAAGTAACGAAATAATTTAAACAATTTAAAGTTCCGACAGGAGACGACCTAGAATCAGACAGACCAAGGCAAACTTTATGAAACTTGCAAACTTGACATTGACATTTTAAAAGAAGAAACATTATCTAGAGACTTCCGATTTGAATCCAATTATGATCACAAGCAAGGGAATAATAATGATGATCTCAAACAAGTTATTGAACAATTACAACAATCCAACACATAGGATAATTATTGTCGCCTTTGTGATCTTACATAATCAGAAAATCCCAACACAAATCATGATTATGAAACAAGACATAGCAGAAAATGAATGCAATGGAGAGATAATCCTTTGTATCATTGACAGCCGTTTTCCTTCCTTGTCTAGAAGTCTTCATTGTTTATTCTTCGCGCGATAATCTGCGGGATTTTTCTGATTTAACCATGAAGGCAAGGATTTAGTATTTTTTCTTATTTGTTAGAACCAACGGAACAGGAAATTAAAAATCCAAATCCTTAAAAAGAAAAAAATATAATATCCAATTTATTTTCAGTCTTAATTTATTTAAGTTTTTCTTTACATATAATAAAATCGTAGAGCTGTCATTCCTGTACATTGAATATTTTTTTCTTTTTGTATTTTTTTCGAGATAAGGGATCGATTCTGATGCCAGATCAACTTTTTTTTTTCGAATTTTTTTATGTTTTTTTGGTTTGATCTATCTCCGAAACTACTGTTAAGTTGTCGATCAAATTTTCCTCAAATATTCCTAATAATATGCTTCTGTTAATAGGCTGTGTATTATTACGCTATTTTCCCTAGGAGATAAGCAAATTTGAATTATGTTGTTTTTTATGTTTGTTGAGAGTTGGAAGCTAAACCACTGGATATTACTTATTCATTTTTTCCTCAAATATTCCTTATACTGCTCTTCAATTAATAGGATATGTATGATTACGCTATTCCCCTTGGGGGATTAGCAATGTTATAATATGTCAATTTTCAGTCATTTTATTATTTTCATCTATTTGAAAACTACTGTCAGCGGACGAGCCAGTCTGGGTGGTGACCTGCTTGACTTTCGTGCAATGGGTCTCAGGATCAAATCTTGCATTATTCTTTTTCACTTTTTGTGGATTTTATGTATCCTGTGAGAGTTTCAAATAATCGAAAATAATTTTATGAATACGTTTATTTCAATATTACTTGCAATTTGATTTTTTTTTCTAATATTTTTCAGTAGTTCTCTTCTTCAGTAGTTGTAGAATAAATCTGCGCTGATTGAAATTGTAGGTAGGTAAGTTGAATATTATTTTAAACACAATTTATTGTTTCGATAATAAATACAGATTGCAATGATACTGTAAATCGACCGATAGGATAAACACGGATCTTTGAAATTAATGTCGCTGGAACAAGGACGTTTCCTGTGCAAACTATGCAAGTATGTTTGTTTTTAACCTTTTCACGCAAACTACCTACTGAATCGATCGTCCCAAAATTTTGCGTATATTCGTTGTCAGGAGTATAGGAGACACGGAATATAGGGTACCTTTCATCCCCTAAAATAGAAGAGAGCTGTTGCCGAGAAAAACAAATATACGTTCATATTCCAGATGGCGCCACTTACACGATCCGTATTGTTTCTTAAATTCTAAATTAACGCAAGCGAAGCCGCGGGCAAACACTAGTTATGGAATATATCTTCGGAAAAACTAGTAACAAGGACAGTAAGTACTTCGACTTGTAAAACTTTTTAGATCCTACCAAAGGATCTTTCACTTTGCTAAACTTTTAAAATACGAAATGATCTTATTTGATTAAAAGAAAAAAATGAAAGGCAACATAGAGTGGAATCCCTCAAGGAGAAAACTGAATCAAATAATACCAGTCGTCTTATCATGCGTAAATATGAATGTTTCCTTTCATTTATGAAGTTCAATGGAATCCTTAATAACTCGAGACAATTTAGGGATAGCTCGCGAGTTAGTCACAAAGTACTGACTCATTGCTTGAGTGACTCAAATATCTTCTAAATGTTTTGTGAGAAAATGTTATTAATCGGATGTCGTCGGAATTAGCTTGATCGTCCTTAACTTTGTGACTTTAACCACTTCCCTGTCCAATGAATCACATGTGACTCACGACCATTGTTTATCTATTGTGTCTGCTGCGCGGACAGTGAAAGTGTTAAGTGACAACCTTACTTTGATAGCACGATACTTTGCATTGTCATATAAATTCTAAAAACCACCAGATACTAATTTATCAATGCAATTTTATTTCGGATTCTCATGAAATTTATTTGCTACAACAAAGGCTGTATTCCATTTCGAATATAATATCTTGTCCTTTAGTAAATTCCATTAAATATAGACGACCGTAATCTAGTGAACCAATTTTGTAAAGCATCTTGTAAATCGAATGTCTGGCTTGGAACGTTTGTACCTTTGTTCAATTTGTATCTACAGTTTTATTCACGCTTAAATCTTTTTCAATACAGGTCATGTTTTCATTTTTATCTAATCAGTCTTTCTCTTTAAGTGTCTAAGTATCATCTTTGTTAAACCTGACACTAATTTCTTATACATCGTCATTAAGATAACTAGATCCAGATGAAAAGTAGGTCATTAGTCAGAAGAGGTTATCACAAAGAAATTTTCTCTTTGTGTTTATGATAAAGATGGCTTCTTGCTTTTATTAAGACGTGTGTTGATCCAACTGATAAAACTGACAAAGAAAATGTTGCAACTAGTGCAGCTGTAAGTTAAAAGGGAAATAAAGAAGATGATGTTATTATGGTAACTACATTGTCACTGCTGAAAGGATTTAAAATGGATTTGTAGTATAGGAAGCAACTATAAAATATTTTAAATCCACAATAGGAAATAAAACCAAGCACTTCATAGATTTCGTTTGTGTTTGTTGAGTAGTTTCTTCGTTAAATATTTGCTTTTAAACTAAACTCAGTCGGAACAGCAACGCCATTGTTTACAGACCAATAGAAGACAGCTGTATGTATATTTTTTTTTAAATCTCGAAGGTCAATACACAACTACAATGGCGGAAGGATGTTTTGATGTTACGAATTTTGTTTGGTAACTTGTTTTAATTTTTTTATAGTAAATGCGTAGACAACACTAGTTTTTGAAGGACACTCATACATATAATTTATGTTTTGAAAACAACATTAGAATCTCCTCCTAATATTTTTTTTTCCTCCCTCTGTTTCGTCATACGGTGCCCCTATAGGTATTATATTAATTATCAATCGACATATCGTGTTGTATATCCAAAACAACCATTTTCCTTACAGGAAATCTATTCGAGTTGGTAATTGCGTTACTGAATAAATTATCGTCAATAGTCATTACAATGCTTTGTTAGCAAAACGTAATCAGACGTGTAATGATTCTTTTTTTTATAAAAACATCGGAACATCGGTAGATTATGTTAATCTTCGGGAAATGGTCTTTATGGTAACTTCTATGGCAAACTCTCTTTTTATGTCTTTCTTGCATAACTTGATTAACTATTAAACGTTAATTATTACCTTACGTAGTGTTGTTGTTAATGATAGGAATTAAAATAACTTTACATGGTTATTTTTTGATTATATGGACTTATTGCTTTTCTCTTGGAGTATTTCTGATTTATCAGTTTTAAAGTCATTTCGAATTTGTTTTTATATTCATTCCAAATTTTTGTCAAGTTGTGATAATTACTGGAGTTATTCAGAACAATATTTTTAATGCAGTAGTGTTCTACCTGATTTTGAAAAAGTATTGAAAAGCTGCATTGTATCTTCCTCAGCGTTCATCAAGTACAAAAGAAAACAATATAATATTATGACTGTCAATACAGTTTTTATAACTGACAATGTCAGGAACAACGCAGTTGCAGGTTACCTCTCTTGTTGCTTTTATTTTTAGGTATTGCACGTCTATTTTACTTTATGACTGTTATTTTCGTATAAATAATATTTTATGTCAAACTTGAGACTTGCTCATTAATATATAATGATTTATACGACGATATAAATAAATATAGACATCAGTATTATTAATTACCGTTATAATCTCGTATCGAATTTTAATAATTTTAGCATCATTTTAAAAAAATATGCCAAAATTATTGTTGATGAAATAGGTAGATAAATTTTATTTTCTTGATTATATTGGGGTTGGCTTCGAATATAACAAAGTGTAGCTTATTATATATACCAATATATAAGAAAAACCTACATATCTGACCTTCACAACTAGTTACATAAATCATAAAAGAAGACACATAAAATCCTTTACCAAGTTTTGAAAGACACTCAAACAATTTCAAAATACTTACAGATGTACACAATCAATGCAATATAAGCCACTTAATCGACCTACTTTAGATACGACATACGCAAGTAAGATCGCATTACATAAGTTAAAACAAGAAGCACTTGCAATAATAGAACTCAGCTGCTCATTATATAAAATAGTTCGATACTCATGCCCCGCCATAGTAATTATAATGTGTGTAATACGCATTGAAGTATGTATGTTATTGTATGGGATCAAAAATGGATAACATTGCGTTTGATAGAGCAGAAGTCAGTTGAGATTTTATGATGCAATTACATAGTTAGTAAATATTTACTAGATAGAGCGATAGGAATACACGGATTTAAATTTGTATTCCAAGATTCTAAAGACCATCTTCAATAAGCCACGTGCGCGATAACAGCGCCACCTAGTGACTACTTACCACATTGTTTCGGGACTTACACGATCTGGAAATTATTGCAGATTAGATATATATACATTGGCTTGTTTTTTAATAAAAAAAAAAAATACAACCTTTAAAAAGTACTTAAAAAAGTTTTTATATTAAACTTGACAATGCCATTACCGAAAGTCCCGAGTTAGTTCACGTCTCTACCACATCGCGCGCTGCAGACGACCTCTGACATCTCACATAGCTTATGTCACAGATTGCAGTCTTATAAGACCGAAAAATTGTAACAGTGAACAGACTGATATTTCATTAGGTGGTATTGAAACCGTGGGGATGAACCTATTGTTAAAATTCCGAACTCTGTACCGCTATCTAGAAGATCTAAAAGAAAGACATGACTCATGTTTGCTGCCTAGCACAAGTTCTAACACAAGTTACTTGCTATTTTTTGAGTGTGTGGAACTTGGATTCATCGTTATGATACGAGTACTTATTGCTTTTTGTCAATAATTGATTTGTGCTCATTGCATTTTTTTTCTGTCTGTTCTATTTCATTATTTCAGAATTTATCTCCTTTTTTGTCTTATAAGCTTTCACAATAATCTATCTATTAAGGGCGAGATTGTTAATTTGTCAAAAAAATCTAAAGCTACTGATGAAAATTCTGTTTATACTAAAAACACATGCCCCGTAAAAAATTACTTCTAATCTCTTTGTTCGCCATATGACAGATGACAATGTTTTTGACAGTGGTTTTTGTTAAATAATGTAGTCAACAAAATCAATAGGTATAACAATTTAGTAACAGGATTTAAAGATGTTTGGATATTAATAGTTTGCTGTGTTAATGACAAAATTATCAACATTCATAAGCTAGATGAGAATCTAATGGTGCCATAGGTACATGATTATTTTGTGGTCAAAGCACCAAATATTTGTTTTTTTTTTTATATATTAAATAACGAGCACGCTGTTGTTATTTTGTAATGGTTATGTCATCGATATATTGGTATAAAAACTTGAATTAAAATTAGTTGTGGCGAAGACGGTCATGATAATTAATTGTTCACAAATAAAGTCTTTATGAATTGTGATAAGTAATTATTGTGAGTTTTGTTATCAATATGCCTAGCTATTAATAGAAAATATAGCTTGATAGGTAAAATCAGTTTATATGGTGCGTGACCAGCTTGCGAGAAACTAAGTATATAATTTCCTATATATATTTAGTATTATCAGTGAAGGTTGGTAGATGTCACATAATTATTTTCAAAGTTCTAGTTCTAGGACATTCCGTTTTCCTCACAATATTTCCCTTTATTGTTTTGAGAGAACATTATAATTCAAAACAAATCTAAAGGTCAATTAAAACGAGTAGCGAAAAGATTACCAATGTACTGAGTTCCACGTTCAACCCTCAGGAGTTGAATGTGGAAACGTTTAGGGTTCGAACGCGGAAGAGGGTAGAAAATCTTAGGGGTTGAACGCGGAATAAACCGCAGATTTCACGGAAATTATGGCTTGATTATGAAAAATAAATAAAACCCGATCTGTTAATTAAATTCTCTGTAATAGCAACAGAAGGTTGGTGAATAAAAAAAAACAATTCCTGGGCCATAAAAAATATGATTTATAGAGAACTATAACTAGTTCTGTAAAAGTCATAAAAATCAAGTAAATCATATAAAATCTATGAACGGATAAATAATAAAAAACGCTTGGCATGTGAATGCATTCGTGCGTCATAGCTGTCCTTGTACCCGTAATAGGTTTGATAACTTAGCCTTGTTCACTTTTTTTTCATAAAAAAAGGTTTGATGTTTATTATGCCGGCTGTTACAGGAAATTAAGAACGTTTGATAATAATAGAGACTATCTGCACGCGTAGCATGGCGATTCTATCTCTATTCTACTCGTACCAAGAAAAGACAAAGTTATTTCATAGTTATTTCTACACGAATCGACTGTTTTTTTTTTGTACAAATATGACACCATTCTTACCTTATTGAAGAAAAGAAGGTTTATTTTCCATATTTTTTACATAAACATGCTTAAAACGCTAAAATTATTTCTACGTTCTGTCATTTTGTCCATTCTTGCGTCGACAAAACCCCTTTCTACGGCGCCATGCTACGCCTGCTGAACTGCTAATAAGTTTTTATTAATTATTTTAAATTATTCGTAGTTTTGTTAACGATTACATAATTACAATTATGTACATTATTACATAGATGTTTTTTTTTATTAATATGTTTTAATGAAAACAATGCATGTAGGTAGATTATATCGTTTACGTATAGTATATACTAATTAAATTGAGTCAAAAGGCTTAATAATTTATATATTTTAGTTGGTGTCCGTCTGTTTTTATATAAACACGTGGAGACGTATCTAATTCTGAATAGATTTACATTTAAAATCTCTAACAACAAAAAAAACCTCGTTATAGCACTTTCAACAAAAATAAGTCTATTATTTTTTCTGTAATTCTAGTCACGAGTTTAGAACTTCCACAAATATTCCCAATTCGCGACGATAGCAAAACTTTAAATTAAAAACGTGTAAGTTTCCAAACATGGAGCCAAAAGTATGAAACTCATTGTTAAGGGCTTCACACACAGCAGCTATAATGTAAAGATGTACATTATAGCTCGATACATCTCATTACATCTTTCCATAGAAACCGTCAGGAGACCACACACTGCAGCTATAATGTATATTTTTAAATCTTCGAATAAAAAGGTACTGAGCGATACGAAAATATACATTTATATTTGGATACATCTTAATACATCTCAATACATTTCCGTACATCTCTCTTCGAAAAGAATTTTATGAAATGTAGGGAAAGACACATTACATTAGGTACCTGTTGTGTGTGATACCTTAAGGTAATTTAAAACTATACATCCCGGGATGTAATATACATTAATGTACATTATAGCTGCTGTGTGTGAAGCCCTTTAATCGGATCTCGAATTCGCCAATCGATTTTTGAATTTTGACAGCTAAATTCGTTTTTCGAATACGAAATATTGATTTAAGAAAAAAAAAAATCGCTAAAAATGTTATCTATTAATGATTGTGAGTTAAACGAAGAGTACAGCATTTTACTTCTTAGTTCATACATTTTATTAAGAGCAAAATAATAGGTCCGTTATGGATCTTTTACTAATAGTAAAATTGTTTTAGTTATAAGCTTAAACGAGAACAGTACACCGGATTCAAGGGCTGCCTGTATCTAATTTCTTTTCTTTTACGAACTATTAATTTAAAAAAAAATAAACTGTCCCAGTGGTTTTTTTTCTCACCCGTATCCCATAGTTTCAGTGTAACTCTACCTTCACCGGTAACCAATAAAGTTGAAAGGAAGTGTGGCAACCGCATCCTGATAGGACGGCTTCAATAGCCCACTAATTTAATGTAGCCCCAGCATTACAATAATTATCATTCATTGAATACAACGAAAAAGTCATGGAAGTTTTTTTTACGAGTATGTTTAATTTTTGTAACAATAACATAATTTAAGTTTTACATAACTTGAGAATATTACTTAATCTTTTAAAGTATCAAAACTTTAAATGTGAAAAACCCTTAAGAGTCGACTATTACAAAAGGTATGACCAGCGATTCCGTTTAAACCTTTGTCAAAAAAAAACAGAAGTACCAACATAACCAAACTCCACGGCAACTCAGTAAAAACCCAAAACATTTCTCTCCAATCATAACAACAACAGCAATGAAATTAAATCAACATCATCATCAACAACAACACTGAATGTTTTCCAATGTAAACCAGTGAAACAAGCTCATACAATTAAATTGAACAAATTAATTGAGAATGAACAAGTTTTTAATTGAATTTATATCTGTCTGAATGTGTTCAATTGTTTTTGCTACTTTAATCTAGTCTGAAGTGTTCAGGAAATTGATTGAAGGTTAACAAAGTCGACGGTTGGTGATAAGGATGCTTGTACACGGTGCATGTAACCCGCGCAAGTGCCTCAACATGCTCAAGCTACAACTAGATCAAGTAGCTTGTGCATGTTACCTGCGCGGGTAAACCGGAAACCCGCACCTTTACTTGCGCGAGTTGCATGCGCCGAGTAGGAACAAGCACCCCGCGGGTAACTTGATCAAGTAGCTTGCGCATGTTACTCGCGCGGGTAACCCGCACTTTTACTTGTGCGGGTTACATACGCCGTGTACAAGCACCCTTAGTAGAATTGAGGACAAAGTGATAGAGAAAGAGCGAGTTCTAGCAATTCATTGAGGCGTTACAAATTGTTTTTGTTTAACTTTTTAAAACATTATTATTCATCAGGAATTTTACTGTATCGTTGGTGTGTTTACAAACATTTAAAATTACGAATCGAATCCGCGACACACAACGCAGCACACACAGAGAAATGTATACGAGAACTTCTGGTTGCAACCGTGACAATAAGAATCACTAGTTGACTTTACAACATTTCTAGTAAGTAATAAATACTAAGTCCTAATTATCCCGACTACTAACTTAGTATTTATTACTAGAAATGTTGTAAAGTCAACTAGTGAGTCTTGCTGTCACGGTTGCAGCCAGAAGTTCTAACTTCGGTAGCCAGACATTTCTCAGCGTGCAGTCAGTTGCTTACTCACCTTCCCAAACGCGAAGTCAATTTCTCACTCGTATTAATTACCTACAACTCATTGCTTCTTCATCAGTAGGCCTAAAAGTCTAAAAGCTATCTTGATTTCTCCATTTTGTTCCATATATAGGTATTTGAAGTATTGATGACATTTTTTTTTGTATTTATAACATACGTATCCAAAAATAAATATAACACTTCAGACTTTGTAAAATCATTGTCATTGTTTGTATTTTTTTTAATCTATAAAATCTGTCTGGAAATAAATGAGACATAAATACCTAAATCACAAAGTCTGAAGGGTCGATCATTATCATATAATTAAATGCACTTAATTGCCAATGTTAATCAATGTAGAAGTAATTAAAGTAATTAGACTGATATCGAAATGATTCGTCATCGAGTATGAGACAAAACAGATTGTTGCTTAGCAACCAGTAATAATAAACAAATCAGTTATTGATGTGACCTCTACTATGTGTTGAAGTGCTTTCCGAGCCACGGAGCAAACTGGCTATAACAGACGGTCACCCATCCACAGACCAACCTCGACAAGCACGGCTTAACCCGGAAGATCGGCCTGTTAGGTTGTAATTATTTAGCCACAAGCTCCTCTCACCCGCATGTTACTCACAAATTATCCCACATTATCGTCACATCGAGACAAAAAAACATCTAACGCGTTCAAATTAAAATTAAAAAAAAAAAAACAATCAGATAGATAATAAACAATCTGTAAATCTAAAACTAAATCCGTTCAATAGTTATTGTGTGAAAGAATAAAAATATTCATCCATTTATTATTCATTTTTACAAACTTTCACATTTACTCATACATACTTAGAAGTTAGATTCTGGGAACCAATTTTAAATTTTAAAAAGAATGATCGCAAAAAAAACATAAAAAACAGGTAATATAGCGACTTTCTTTATCACACCATTTTTCAAGAAATATTCCCTTTAAATCAAATCCTTAGTTGACCACCAAGAAACGTGTCCAAGAAACCGTACATGAAGTTTAAAACCTCTTTTTAACAAGTATCGATAAAAAAAAAACAAGTCCATTATGTGGTGCGGATGCATCGGGTCTTTTAATTACCTTTCCTATGGGATAATGGAGCAGGTGTCGCATGGTGACAAGTTTTGTTTGTTTAAAGTGACAAAAAAGAAACAAACAGATATTTTTTGTGACGGACTAGAACTTCGCTTGCCATGTGGTGTTGTCCATATTTCTTTGAAACCTTTGAAATTTTTGTTTTACCGTCTAGAGATTTTTTTTAATACGAGTACCTAAGTAAAATAGTTTACAAATGAGTCCTCCTACCCAGGGCAAAGCAGGAGGGATAGTCAGACTTGTAATGACTAAATTCCACGGTGTTCTTCAGTAGCTCATTACGTTCCTGGGTCACGGTAGCTCCCGGTAGTCCCGCGTCCCCGGCAGAACTTTACTGGAACTGGAGGCTATTTAAAAACGACAAAAGTGAGAAAAGAAACCCGTAGAGCAGTATTCGACAATTAATTTTAAAAAAATGACATAAATAGCTATTTTTCATTTCACAAAGCAAACAAATAATCTAGAAGCATCAGTTACAGTCGAAATAAACGCTTATGTCAACTTTATTTCCAAACATTTCAAAAATAACCAGTAAATTGTTCGAAAATGTTGACATGACATTAAATAATTCTAACTAATGTCGGTTTTGCCACAATAAATAATTCTGTTTACTGAAGATCTGAAACGGCAAACAATTATATAATTTGACATGAAACATTTGAAAACGGACTCTAAGAACCTTGACTTGTCTTTTCAAAATGGCTATTTTATTAACCATAGAAAAAATAAGACAGACTTGTACTGGTTATTTTCTTCATTTCCTTAAACATTATGAAAATAAAATATAAGACAAATTTTATTTATTTATAATTATAATTCATGAATACGAACAAAAAATAATTTCTTCTTTTATATTGAAGCATTTTATTTGAATTTCTCTCATTGATCTAATTATATCGTGAGTAAGCTATTTATTATATTCTATTTAAGGCTTCTTATTTTAATGCTAAGCAATTAATCATATTTCTACACATTACTTAAGTGGAGACGTATCATAATATTTTCAGTGTGAAAGCAAAAGCAACAATCAATAAATTATTATTATTTTAATTGAATTGGAAAGGCTTTAACTACATTAGAAAATTACATTAGATCATAAACCTATTAATTTTTCTTAGGGCCAAATTTTTTATAACTAGCTAATTAATAAACTATGAGTACGGGTTATCCCCTTTAGAGGGCCAAAGTCGGGATCGCGGGACTTATCACCGTGACTCAAGGGCTAAAGGGCTATTGAAGGACACCGTGGATTTTAGTCAGTATGAGTCTGTCAGTCCCTGGAGCCTTCATGACTCATTTGATGATATTACCACGCTAAAATAAAGACTACTTGTCCTTATTAGACGTCATAATAATACCGAACAGTCTTACCATTATAATTAATCATATAAACAATTAATTGTCATTCGACAAACGACACATACGTGCACACAATTAGTTTCGTAACAAACTTCCGTCTCCGCGACTCGAATCTAAGAGTGGAGACCTTGTTACTGGCATTGGGCTCAAGTTATAACAGTGTACATAAATAATAATCAAACAAAAAAACCTTCGGTGTATTTGCAGTTATATTATGTCTCTCAAAAATACATAAAATTGGTGTCATCTTATCTTTTTTATTTGAAAAATCATCAAAAAATCGCACCCTTTGACGTATTTTTTTTTTGTTTTGTTGTTAATTTTATTTTGCACGTAAAAATTATGTCAAAGCTGGATGAGACCGGTTGCTTAGTATCTGACTACTCAGAAATGACACAGCCAAAACAAAGTCAGAGATCTCAGTCTAATTTTTGGTAGAGTGTAAGGGACAGTCCCTTACACTCTACCAAAAATTAGACTGAGATCTGACTTGACTTGTAAAACTTAATAATTTTATACGAAAACTATTCTTTGGTATTTTTATATTTATTTATTTAAGCCTTTTTAATACCCAAAATTTACACTTAAAAATTATTTACATAATATTATATTTGATTAAAATTCATTTGGTTCATAAAACTAAATGTCAATTCTTATAAAATTACACATTATTAGTAAAAAAAATTTTTAATCTATGGTATACCTCTACGTAAATCTTCCGAGATTTCAGGCGACGACGTCTTACTCGTATATCGCATTATAAATTTTCATCTCTTTAGCGTGAGATCCTGAAACGTTCTAGCAAGATGTGTCTCCTTTTTTTTAAGTACGGTACAACATTATAAATTAAATTCAACTGACATTTAAGCATACCACGAAAAAAACTTAAAAAAGTAAAAACCTTGGCAATAAAACAAAGTTGAAGTGAGTTGAAGGTAAGTCAAGCCAAAGTGATAGTTGAAAGCCTCTTCTCCTAGAATCGCCTTGAAATTGAATAGTTGTCACAAATCAGACGAGGACGAATTTAACAGTTCTAAAATAAACAGAAGTTTTTATGCTACAACGAAGGCATTGTTCATTAAAACGAAGTTTTTTTCGACATTTTTATTTATCTGTACCGTTAGCACGAATTTTCAGTATTTGAGACGTAAAGTAAACTGGAACTTTGACAATTTCAAGTTGACATTTTAAAGGAAGAAATTAGTTCCGTCTTGGCGCACCAGAGGCGCTGTTCCATTTTTTCTTACAAGAAACGCTGTAAATTCTGGAAAGTAAAAGAGTGAAAATTCATGTTAAGTGTACAGTTGTCAAGTTGAACTTGAAAAGTCAATCCATTAGTTCTAGTTCATTCAAAACAAAAGAACATCGGGAGTTCCCAATGCCTATTGAAATATTGATTAACTTGTTTTTATTTTACAAACATAAGCAGACTTTCAAGTGCAGTTTGCATTCGTATCTCTATTTGCATTCCACAATGTCCATAATATAGATTTATAATTTATAATAACTAGGTAAATAAAATTCTGGGTCCTGTAGGGGATTTCAAAAATTAAAATCATTATCATCATCATCATCATCATCTCAGCCGTAGGACGTCCATTGCTGAACATAGGCCTCCTCTTTCGATCTCCACATAAACCTGTTGGATGCGACCTGCACTCAGCGTCTTCCGGCGACCTTTTATAAGGTCGTCTGTCCCACCTTGCTGGTGGACGTCCTTGTGTGCTAGTCCGTGGTCTCCACTCTAGTACTTTTAAAGAGTTGTGAAAACCCACTTCATTTTGCTATATCGACTTTATACCTATACGTAATAATTAAGCATGAAAAAAGAAAGCAACAGATTGATATCCATCTCGTTAAAAGGTTTCAGCTATTGAAAACATGCCGAATACCTAAAATAATTAAGCATAGATTTATTTATTTCAGCGACAGCGACAGACTCACGTTTTGGCCACTAAATCGTCTGATAGTAAGCGAAGCTGTGATCGACGGAGAAGCACGCTTGCATAAAAGGAACCTATTACTCTTCGACTTAAAACCATTGCAGCTATAAAGGTACTGATACACATGCTTTAAACTAGCATGCTAAAAGAGCATGCTTATAGTTTACATTTAAATTAGTATGCTCTTTATTAGGAAATGGTTTCGATACACATGCTACTAAGTAGCATTTGCTTAAAAGTAGCATCCTCTCGTGCTTAAGCATACTAGTTTAAAGCATGTACCTATATCTGTACCTTTAGCAAAACTTTCGGTAAGGCATTTTTTTTAAATTTCTTTATAGAATATATCACACTAGACAATATCCGTCTTCCTAATGTAATATTCTACTATCAAGAAATGATTAGAAAAATAAACACACATTATTATCTTTCGCCCAAAAACACAATTCTCCAATGACGGCCAAAATCAAACAAACATGTACTTCTGGAACATCGCGGAAATGGGACAGACACAGAAATACCCGCGATAACATTTACAATTTCATAACAATTGATAAAAAAATGTATGAAACATATTAATAAAAGTTATCACTTCCCTTCTCTGTTCTGTTTATGATAGGAAAAAACGTTATTCATACAAAATTATGGGGAACTACATGTTCATTGGGATATTTTTTTCGACAGTATTGTTGTACAAGGAAACTGTACTCGAAGGGATTCACTGCACAAGTGCACATAAAGGTTGGTGTGGTGCCTGAACAATTGTCTGCTGCGCTGCGTGTAGCGACTTTGAGTCCCGTGTACGGAACAAATGTTAGTATAATCTACGGTACCAGATGAATGGAGCAGTGAGTGGTGGCCAAGTGGTATCGGCCCCGGCGTACGAGTTGTAGGTCGTGGGTTCGAATCCAGGCAGGCGCATTACTTTGTGTAATATATTCCATCACCACTGCTCTCAAAACGATGAAGGAAAACATCGTGAGGAAACCGGCATGTCCTAGAACCAAAAATTCTTTCACCAATCCGCACTGGGCTCGCGTGTTGGATTATGGCCCACCCTCTCTCACAGAGAGGAGGTCTGTGTCCCAGCAGTGGGAACATTATTAGGCTGATGATGATGATGATGAATCTGCATGAGTGTCATGTTGTTAAACGCATCCATCATAATGAAAGATATTCCTAGTGTGGGCTTAAGTTTTTAAAAGTAAAAACAAATAGACTTTTGTTGCATCGACAAATTCTGTTCGCCATCTACTATCACTAGGTATCTCATGTTTAGAGGGTTAAAATGGGCATAATCATCACATAAATAAAATTGCAAGCAATAAGTATCAACGGGGTCGCGGGATTATTCCCTTACCGTAACCCCGGAACGTAACAGGCTATGAAGGACACCGTGGATTTTAGTCAGTAGAAGTCTGACAGTCCCTGGTGGACTCATTTGATGATTTTACCACGCTAAAAAAAAAAAAGCAATAAGTATCAAGTTATAAACAGAGTACATTTCATTTTATGATTCTGCTAAACTTGCTCAGCTTCTTAAATTTCCTTAGCATTATTAGGCCTACATCAAGTAGCTTTTTGCCAAAAAAAATCTATCATAAAAATCATAATTAATTTTCCCAAAGAACACGTGTATCATAAAATGTTGCTACAAAAGGATTTAATCGTGTCAGTGTTGCCCCATCTAATCGCTTTTGCGTCATTGGTTCAAACTAATATAACGTTAAAACTAGTTTATGATAAACTAGTTTCATTAAGTTTGCGTCATTCATAGCTTAGGTATTGCAGGTAGTTTGCTATAATTAGAAAAAAAAGATAGAAAGAAAACGAGTTTCTTTAACTTCTTTTGTGGGCAAACTTTCTTTCTTCATTTTCAAATTATGTTCAAAAGTTTTAATTGGGTTTCAAAGTCTTGTCAGCTTTACCTTGTGTTGAGTTGTTCGATTACTTGGTTTTGGTCTATTTGTGGAGTTAGGTTTTCAATGTATTCATTAGACTTCTTTTTGGGTGGTAAAATCCTCATATAGGTCCCGGAGTCCTCAAGGGTGGAGCGACTGTCAGACTTGTACTTGATTAAAAATTACCACACCACACTTACTGATCCTACAGTAGCCTTAAATTTCAGGAACGCGGTAACCGTATCTTCCTGCCTCTACTTATCGTGACTTAGATAATATTTTATTTCATTTGCTATTCATTTATAATTAGTACATACATGAAAGTGAGCTGACATACTACCAGTGAGTGTATGTTTCAATTTCATAGTTTATATAAAGAAATATTTTAATACTATCTATTGATAAATTGCCTGCAAAATATAATCGTTAGCAATAATATTAATTCACCAAATAGTATTCATTAAAAAAATATATATTGATGTCTATATTTCAATAATTAATTCACAAGTCGCCACAAGACATGGTGTGGGTATTATTAACCACAAAACATTCAAAAAAGGCAAGCAAAGGCAAGGCGTGTATTATGATATTCGTATATAATAATATACACGCTAGAATATTAACGTACCACATTATGAATTGACAAAGAAATGAAGAGAAATTCCTTAGAAATGACTCATGCAGATATCCTACAAGTATTTTGTTATGAACTTATTGCAATCCTGCGCATCTACTGAGCGTCATATGCGATTCTTCTTTTTCTATATTGCCACACACTAGAAATTACTACTGTATCGTGGGTGCGTTTACAAACATTTAATTTTACATCCATATACAAAAACCTGTTGAACAATTGTCTAAAAAAATTGTGACTGCAAAACGGACCTAATTTCAACGTCATAATCTGACATTTCTTAGACAAGTGATCAACAGACGTTTAAAAGGTTTTTTGGTACCACGTTTAAAATCACATACCTACTCAAACCACTACTTAGATCGTAGATCATACAAATATTTGTTCTGTGCGAGAATCGAAGCTGCAATACGCAGTGTAGTGGTCAATAGCTCAGCCACTGCGTCAA
Source organism: Agrotis segetum (assembly GCA_036375495.1). Classification (NCBI taxonomy): domain Eukaryota; kingdom Metazoa; phylum Arthropoda; class Insecta; order Lepidoptera; family Noctuidae; genus Agrotis; species Agrotis segetum. The sequence goes on from JAQSVV010000062.1 coordinate 972,722, forward strand.
CTGTGCCATTGGATGGTAACAATGATAGTTGTGTCTCCTATCATTGCTACCTGTTCTGTTTTGTAAATGTGGGTCTAAGGGTATTCAGGTAATTTGCTATAGAAAAGAGCACCTGTTTGGCAAGGTGTATTTCAATATTGTGTAGCATTGTGTGTCATAGTAAGTTTTGGATACTTTAAAGTTTTTGTTCTTTTTGGCTCACCTACCAGTTTAAGGCAATAAAATGAATGTGCCTTTCTTCTATTTTATTTATTCTACGAGAAAGGAACTATGCACTGTTTCTATCGAAAAGGTACACTTTTTTTTGTATGTGGTGTTGTCCACTTGTTTTTTATTTTGTTGTTTGGTATTTTTGATAGTTTTTTAGTTAAGTTAGGGTTCCAGAGAAAGAAAACCTCCTATCAATGCCAGCCATTATAAGAAGAACTGCTTTCTTAAAACTATATGTCCGCCTTATGTACCACAATTGTACATGAAAGTGTACTACATAAAAAAATACTAGCCAATATTCCACTATAAATAGACATTCTATTAACTTGCCATATAAATCGAGAAGTAATTAACCCAAAAATGCTCCTCATTAACTCAATAGTTTATCCCATAGTCCCAGAAACTATGTAACATTTAAAATACGTTATTATAGGTAAACTAACACGATGACACAGTCATCCGGGTGACTCACGCGTCGGGCGTTTGTTCCCGAAATAGTCTGTCTGTCTGTGCTTCGCTATATACAGAACTGCGGGGTTTATTACGATTTTATGACTAATTAGCTTCTTTTTGTGATCCTCTCCGTATGCTTGATTTATTGATTGGTTTGCTGTGATGTTAGAAGATTGAATTACGTTTTAAATAAATCAAGTTTGCAAAATAGTATAAAATTATGGTGGATAATAGACAGACTGACCCATTTCAACCGAAAGACCAGACTCGGGGTCGCTGGGCTGTCTTAAAGAGCACCGTGGTCCTAGAGCACTAAGGCACTCTTTTTTTTTCAATAACATTTAGGCTCTTTCACTCCACTCAGGACGGGAGAACTTCTTTAACGATTTTATCAACCCAAAAAAAACTAGATTAATTTGGGCGTTAAAAGCGGTGTTCTTTGCGAAATAAAATTGTTGACAAGACTCATAACTCCTAGAAACAAAATATTTTTTTAGCAAATATAATTACTTAGATTATGGCCCTATATTGATTATTCCAGTTCTATAGTCATAATTATGTTTTTCAAACTACGTAAAGTGGAAATGATAAATAAAACCCGTATTTCATATAATTGGGGGAATCACAAAACATTGTAAATGAACGTTAGTATTTAATTTTCAAAGTAAATAATTATTTATACTGAATTATTTACTAATTCAATTATAGTGTAAAATTATTATATTCATGCACCAACTTCTTGGTATTTAACTGCATTTAACGTGAGTTTTGTTATAATTTGTACTGCCTTTACATATAAGTTCTAATACTATATTTCACAGGAAACATACATGGAATACTATTGAAGAGTTTAATTGGTATAATTCCTGATCCTGATGGCCTAACACGATCTCTTAACGCAATCCAGTTTAGGCTGTGGGAAAGAGATGGCGCTAGACGACTTGTATAGCTGTGTCTCTTTCCCACAGCCTCAACAGGATCGCGTTAAGAGCTCGTAGTAAGGCCTCTGGTATAAAACCAATGACGTCAAAATTAGTAAATAGATTCCTCAATATTCGATTCCTAACAAAAAACTGAACACTTATGCTACTAAATTAGTGCCAAGTGATTATTTTTTGACCCATTGTTCAGGCAGTGAAGGCCCATAAAACAACAGTGATGTTAGCTAGAGGGACCAGAGAAACAAACCGTTTATACGCTAATCTCATCATCATCATAATTATAACATAGGCCTCGCCCATTATACTCAGTCTATGAAATAATAAAGACCAAATAATTAAAAATAGTATCTCCCAAGATAGCAATTCCTACATAAACAACTGTCGTGATTAATCTAAATGAATGAAAACAATTAAAATAATTTCCAACTCCATGTTATAGTTCAAGTTAGTGGAAGTTTGCACGTGGATATAATAGTAGATTATTAAATATAATTATTTTAGAAGTAGGTATAATCCTATTGACACACTTGAATTTATTACTGATACCATTTAACAATATTATAGAGTCGACCATAATAGAATATTAAGAAAGGATAAACAAATTAATGATAAAGGTACAGTAGTAGTACCTTAGCACTACGAATTCTCACTCTTTTACTTTACAGTATTTACAGCGTTTCTTGTTTGGAAAAATGGAACAGCGCCTCTGGTGTGCGAAGCAGGAACTATTTTTTTCCTTAAAAATTGTCAATTTGAAATTGTCAAAGTTCCAGTTTACTTTAACGTCTCAAATATTGAAAATTCGTGCTAAGGGATGAGGGATGGATCACTTTTGGTTTCGGTACCGACATATAAAACCATAAAATCTCAGCTTGTATACCATTTTTCTTTGATTATACATACGAGTAGAATTTGTTGCAGTTCTTCTCTATCTTCCATCTTTTGGAACCATTATTTTACTTGAGGCCTGGTGCAACAAGTTTATTTTATTCCATTCTTCCCTGGCAAACATCATGGCCTCATGTACTCCTATTTCTATCTATAATTATTTATCATCCTTTTCCCAAATCCAGACAAAACGATACAAATTATAATGACTGTTGAAAAGGTCGTATTAATCACTAAAATCTTGCATTTGTCTACTGATAGTAAAAATGACTCAATGACCAAGAAGATAATACAAAAACAATGTTTTTATTTCACATTATCATAAAAATAGATAGGCAATGAAATACTGACGCAAATGCGCGTCAATGTTCGCAGACGTTGCATAATGCGCTAGAGGGAAGTCGAGTGCATTGCTTACTTGTAGCGTATTATGGACACGCAATAGTATCATGATAACTTCGTGCAAATATCTAGTATTTTCTTTCACCTTTTTGTCATCAATGTAACGTTTGGCCAGCAGTCTTTGAAGGGATTGAAAGTGGTGTATTGGCAATTTGGATAAGAACACACTCAAAAGCCAGTTCTAATAAGTTCAATATAATGACTGGCAAGCTTATTGCAGCCTATTGGTCAGAAAACAAAACTCTCTGACTGATATTGTAGGAAATTCCTGTTGGAAAATTTCAGTAAAACTTTTCTGAAATTAGAATTCGAACCTTAGAGTTGATGGTCAACAGTCACATGGAGGGCAACTAGATCAATGAGGTACTCACCTTATCGTGATTTCGTAATATGCATCATTGACAATACGCACTTACATTTGCGCTGTTCTACGTAAATGACCTTTCTGGAGTACATCTCAGTGATATTAAGTCGCTGTGCCAATTATGTCCTTTGGCAAATACATACAAACAACGATTTGAATTTTATGCACAGTAAAATGCTGGCCCACTCAATATGGGACTTAACTATCTGACTGTTTACCAGCACTTACAAATTAATGTCTTACCTATACCTAAGTATAAGACTGACCAGCAATTGCCAATTTATGTTTATCAAGGATCATAAATCCATGGAACGATGTGGAAGAAAAAGGAGTAAATGATACTGTGACGTCTGATAGAGGAGAATGGAAGAAGAAAACGTGTTGCTCCGACCACAAATAAAATAGGATTAGGGAAGGAAGATGATGAAGTGAAGGATCACAAGTCCATTCCCAACGACGATATAATACTAGACTCCGCATGCACGATCTAAGGAACGAAAATTATTCTGTCAACTTGCTGAGGTACTACATAAGTGAGGGGGACGGGGTACTGCATTGTGATTGGCTAACTCAAGGTCTGTTCTGTCTCAACGTATGTTTACGGCTCACAGGATTGGTCGAAATGAGACGAATATAAGACTTTTTAGCCTAATGTGTTGACAGACATCGGTCGCCTGTTATTACGAGTCTAGTATTATATCGTCGTTGTCCATTCCTAATCTACGTCTAAATGCGCAGTACAGTTCCCACGATAAGGACCTAGGAACAGTGTAACCAACTTTATCTAAAGCAGAATTCAATATTTGCACGTTCTGTTATCATACTCCACGTTCTACATTGTCTGCTACGCCTGTCAGACATCTTGCTATCTTATTAACCTACTTTTGCAAGACGGATTATGCGTTTGATAAAGAAAAGGGGACGGATAGCGTGCGATGATCGTAATCGCGATTTGATCAAGCTGATCTGTTTATTTTCCTGTTTTGTTGAAAATGACAAAGTTTTTTGGGTATTGAATGTTTAAAATGATTCAATATTATAGTGAGTACTAGTACTATCAAGAAATTGGCGCTATCATTTCGATTTTACGATTGTCATATTTAGCTATAACTGTGGAGAGTTGAACCATTGATAACGATAGTGGGAAAAGTCAGAAATGTATCAAATTGATATAAGTTATCAAAAGTTTGTGGCAATTCGCAACGCTTTGACTGTAATTGCCACTTGCGTGTCTTCCATTACCTAATATCATGTCAATGGAGTAATAATTACCATAAACATCAATCTGTATAAGACCAAATCCCTTTTACATTAACTAAGTAATTGGGAAACGTTTTACAATGTTGCCATACTTATTGAAACTTTCACTTGAAGTTTTGCGAAATATTTAAATGCCATGTTTTTGACGCAATCACCGGCGTCCTCTTTAGTAGCGTTGTAGTAAACTGTAATACTATTTCTTAGCACTTGGATATAAATGATAAATCCGCACAGTATGTTAATATTGCAGCTGATTTAACGGTACTAAGTTACGGAAAAATTAAAAACAAACTGATCATGCAATTTTGAACGCATTGCTATTGTTCTTCGCTATTTACACTTTTTTTTTCAATTACGCCTGATTTTATTTAAAAGAAGCATAGTCAAGTTCGATTATTTCTGCATAATTATTTCTAATTTTATTCCCAACAAGCTTTTGCCATCGGCATTACCTGCTACAACTCGATTTTTTTCCCATGGAAAGATGAAAAAATCAAGATGAAAACTAACACATAGGATAATACTAATAATATTAACTATTATCCTATGTTGGATTAGCTCCAAATTATAAAAAAAAATCGGTTTAGAAAATAATTATTAAGTAGTTTTTTCGTCCATCCATCCATCCAAGCTCGCAAACTTTTTCATTTCAATGTTAATAAGTTACCAATATACATAATACACAACAAAGTTTACATGGCTAATCTTATCACAACTGATACCTAGCCTAAAACACCAGTGTATATAAACACAGCATATAATGCTACTTGCATATTGACACACATCTTAGTGATAACGATATGGATAGAGGTAAATGACTTTTATCGATAAGTGACTGTTATCATGTACTTGCACTAAAAGATCCTTGTGTGAAGTTTGATTGGTGTGAGTGAACCTACGTATTTTGTGTCTATTTTTACTTGTAATTTTAATTTATTTAATTTCATCTATCAGCTGATTATTATGTTAGTTTAGCGTAAAATGCAAGCAAAGAAAGGTTTTTTTTTATCGATTTAGAAGTTGATACTTTGTTGGGTCTGGTCGTTTCTTTGAAAACTTTGTTTATTACTAATAAGGGGCAACGTTTTCCAAAAAAAAAAAAAGACAAATTTGATCAGGGATACTCAATTGGCCGTAAAAATATCTGATGGGTTTTATCGATTGGAATGAACTGTCACTCTTACTGAATAGAAACCACTCTGTTCTTTCAGTTGCCCTTTGCATTCCAGTGCCGCGATTCAGACAGTCTCACGATCAAAAATTCTCCTGCCATTAACTCAATTATTTTTTACTCTATACTACTCGTAATTTCAGAACCCAGTCACTTCTTTCACTTTACAATCACAAATAAAAAGTGGTTTACTTTAAAAAAAAAAAAACAACATTATATTTAACAAATTGACCTAGAGATACACAACCATAAATATGTCGTAACATTTCCGATAAAGTTTTAAAAATACTTTCATCATCAGCCTATTAATGTTCCCACTGCTGGGACACAGGCCTCCTCTCTGTGTGAGGGGGTGGGCCATAATCCACCACGCGGGCCCAGTGCGGATTGGTGGATGTCACATGTCTTCGAATTTTTGGTTCTAGGACATGCCGGTTTCATCACGATGTTTTCCTTCACCGTTTTGAGAGCAGTGGTGATGAAATAAATTAGGTACACAAAGTAATGCGCCTGCCGGGATTCGAACCCACGACCTACAACTCGTAAGTCGGGGCCGATACCACTGGGCCACCACTACTTTGATAATGTTATTTTGCCAATACTTTATTGACAAAATAACATTATCAAAACTGTTCTTTACCCCGATTCTTTATGCTTAAAGGTCAATTAACTTGTTCTTTATAAATATCTGCGAAATTCTTTCTTTCTATAAAAATAAGCTTTTCTTTGATAGTACGAGCTCTAGATTATTTTCCTATATTTTATTGCCAGAGTAAAAAAATATTTACAACGTGTGCATTGCAATGATTGTAGTAATTCTTTTATTTACTGAATGGCTCAGACATCAAGTTACTTATTTGTTTATAACAGTATTTTATAATAGTTTATTTATTTAAACTTTCACGTACAATTGAGATACATAAGGCGGACTTAATGCCGCAAAGCATTATCTAGTTATCCACCAGTCAACCTTTGGGTCAAATGGAGAAGAAGCTGGAATAGGTGCAACTGTACAATACGAAAAGATTAAAACTACTACATCTAATTATAAATAATATACTAATACATATGAAAATACGAGTATATACCTTTATTAAATATACCGTTATATAATATAAACAAATATTTGTTATTTTTTTGGTGTTTTTTTTTTGGGTAAATACATTATTTATAACATTATGTTTAGGGTTAAATCCTACTACTATTATAAAGGCGAAAGTTTGTAAGTATGGATGTATGGATGTTTGTTACTCTTTCACGCAAAAACCACTGAACGGATTTGGCTAAAATTTGGTACACAGATAGTTTATAACCTGGATTAACACATAGGATAGTTTTTATCCCGATTTTATGTTCCCGTGGGATAATTTTCGAGTTGTAGCGGGTGAAACCGCTGGCAACAGCTAGTAAATAATATGGTAGTATATTCAGTGGCATCAGTTTGCCCCACGATTAGTTTGATTGGTACAGTGGTCGAGCAAATGAGTGTTGCGGTGCGTATTGTGAGTTCGATTCCTAACGAAAAAAATATTTGCATGGTCTACAAGTCTGTTATCTCGAGTCAGGGTTTCTTTATAATTTAATATTACCTAAGATGATGATCCATTTACAAAATGTACAAAAATCTATGGTAGTAGGTATAACTTGTTACTAAATTGTTTTTACCCGACTGCGCGACGCAAAGGAGGGTAATGTGTTTATCAGTCTATGTATGTATGTATGTATGTATGTTTGTTTCTTTTTTTATTAAGTCATTGAGATTACAAAATAATAAAAGTAAAACGTCTAATTAAATCAAACTGTTTTTATGAAGCCATAGTGAAATAATAATCGTATCTAATCGATTACTTTTGATTGAAAAAGTAATAAAACGAACAGTTTTCATCGTTTTTTTTAATCATTTTACGAGAGAATTGTTTAATAGATTTTTGTACGATTGGTTATTAGCCTATTAAAAACAAAGACGGAAGGCCGGATAACAACTGTTCTTAAGAAAATAGATTTAAAGGAGTTCATTTCATTCTGTTATTTCTACCTATCTCCATCATAATTTTTTTTTTTTTTTTTTTTTTTTAGCGTGGTAAAATCATCAAATGAGTCCTCCAACCCCGGGCAGGGCGGGAGGGACTGTCAGACTTCTACTGACTAAAATCCACGGTGTCCTTCATAGCCTGTTACGTTCCGGGGTTACGGTTAGGGAATAATCCCGCGACCCCGGCAGGCTTTGGCCCTCTGAGAGGGGGGCCCCGTCATTATGCTGACGCTCTTTGAGGCGCGTAGCATTAGTTTATGTAAATACGACAATCCTTGACCAAAATGACTGCTTCAGATAATTATTACTGTCCAGGAAAGTGGGTGATCTTTTTAATAATAATAATATTCAACAACTATCACACAACGCCATCTAGTCTCAAGCTAAGCAGAGCTTGTGTTATGGGTACTAGACAACTGATAAACATACTTATATATTTCTAAATACATACATAATATAGATAAATTACACCCAGACACAGAACAAATGATCGTGCTCATCACACAAACATTTGTCTTAGGTGGGAACCGAACCCACGACCTCCGTTTAAAGAACATAAAACCAGATAACTATAAAAATAGTTAAAAAAAGTGTGAAAATTATGTTTACGGTTTGAATTTTAAATAAATCTGTGTTAGGAAACAAAAAAGACTGAAAGGATGCATTACAAAACGTGATCTTTCGAGAACTTGGGTCACTGCACTGTAGTGACGTCAATCATGTAATAACGGACTTTTTTTGCAATCCTTTTTGGTTGACATTCTTTTTTTCTTTTTAACCGACTTTTTTTTATGTTTGTTACCTCATAACTTGCGACTGGGTGAACCGATTTTCATAATTCTTTTTTCAATCGAAAGCTGGTGCTTCCCGTGTAGTCCCATTGTCACCATTTTAGGATCTGATGATTGGATCTTGGAGAAATCGAGGGCAACCCTCAAATTTTATTAGCTGACACATAGTTTTTGGCAAATCTTATGAAGTAATTCAAGTACTTGCGTATAGAAATCATCATCTCATGTAGCTGAGCTGATGATGGAAGGTACAACTCCTCAAGTAAGAAAATTATGTTCGTGTTCGCATATCTCCGGAACTACAAGTCCGATTGAAGTAATTCTTTTTTTGTTGTACTAGGTATCGTTCAACTTAGGGAATACTGCAAATTTCATCAAAATCGGTTCAGTAGTTTTTGAGATAGAATGCAAGAGATGTTAACGATGTTATTACCGGTGCTACGGATTACGAAATTCTAGTGCACATGTAAGAAAATTATGTATTTGACAAGAATGTTGGTTGAACATTTAAACTAAAAAGAGTAAAATAAAAACTTTTTCTGAAAAAATGTGACCGCCTTCAAAAACAACCACAAAAAAGGGTAAAATAACCTACAAAACTTTTCTTTCGGAAGTCGGTGGCAAAAAAGACAATGAAATTAATAAAAAAAGTCACCGACTTCCGAAAGAAAAGTTTTGTAGGTTATTTTACCCTTTTTTGTGGTTGTTTTTAAAGGCGGTCACATTTTTTTAGAAAAAGTTTTTTAGGTCTTTTTTTTTGGCTTTTTCGCAACCTGGTGTCTTTGTACCCAGTTGAAATCAACAACCTTACTTTAACATAACTGGTCTCATCATCATCATGCCTATTAATGTTCCAACTGCAGGGACACAGGCCTCCTCCCTGTGAGAGGGAGTGGGCCTAAATCCAACATGCGGGCCCAGTGCGGATTAGTGGATGTCAAATGTCTTCGAATTTTTGGTTCTAAGACATGCCGGTTTCCTCACGATGTTTTCCTTCACCGTTTTGAGAGCAGTGGTGATGAAATAAATTACACAAAGTAATGCGTCTACCTAGATTCGAACCCACGACCTACAACTCGTAAGTCGGGACCGATACCACTAAGCCACCACTGATAGGACATAACTGGTCTAATAAAAAAGGCTAAATGCTAATAAAAGGCTAAATTATCATTTGTCTGATTACAATCTCGAGAAAAATAAGCGTGATTAAGTATTTTAAAACAGCGATAAGTTTCAAGTCATAAAAAGAGGATAAAACTCGTTAATTAAATAAATAAAGTTAATTATACCGCATTGCTACAAGTAGACAGGATTATCAAAGTATGCTTTAAATGATTATGTGAGATATAATTAGCTAGACTAAAGTATTCAGATTATAAAACGGCTGATAACGATTATCTGATAATCTCGCTTATTTGAACACTGAATTCAGTGGGTTTAGAGTTAAAACAGTTGTAGGCTTTACTCACAAAAAGCGAAATAGTGAAAAAGTGATCATTATATAAATATAATATAATGATAATATATGATATATAAAGAAAATATATGATGGCCGTCCAATCCCGCATTCGCCTAGTAGTATACTAGTAAGATTCAAATTCGCTTTATAAATGTACACATCGCACCATATTTACTAACTCACATTCAAATCCAAATTGTTGAATGAAAATCTCAGGAAGCGCCGTACTATTGTTTCATTTCCTGAGTCAACCACGTGGTATCAACAAACATCCAAAATAAACTAAACTAGAAGGAAGCAAAAAGTGTTAACAAAGAAGTTTGAGATACTTTTATACAGCCGCTTGTCAGTGCACTGCGATAGTGACAATTGGTTAGACGTTTGACTTACATTTTCCACGGCGGAAAAAATCTTAGTTATTTTTTTTATTTTAAAATTACCGTGATCTAAAACTTGCTCTACATTTTAATTTATTTTCTAGAAAAAAAAAAAAAAAAACTATAAAATCTGTTTTTCTATCTCAAAAAAAAAGAAACACTATTATCGCGGTTATTCCTATTTTTGTTCCCAAGTCAAAACATTCCGAAGGTGAAGTGACATAAGTCAATTTTGTGATTAAAATGCGTCGACACGTTCACAATACGACGTGTTCAGACGGCGAGGACGATTGTTTTTACGATGTCAGGAACTATAGGCGGTTGCGAAGGGAGTCTAAAATTGTCATTCTTAGCCGATCGGTAAGTTTCATGTTTATCTTTTTTTATATTGTTTGAGAAACAGGTAAAAAAGTTTTCCATTTCTGTTTATTTTTGTGCATCGGCTGTTTTGCATAATATTTTAGTCTCAGCAGGGTTTTTCAAGTTATTTTAAGGCAACCATAAGATCATTATTTATTTATAGAGTTTATTTTTAGTACATGATTTCGTTTTGTTGCAAAAAACGAATCGGATGATATTGGAAAAATAAAATTAGTTATATAACAAAATATGAATGTGGTATGATAGTGTTTATCTGGTTCTTTAATTGGGAATTCCTATAGCACCTCGTGCGTCATGTCACATTAGAAATAACAAAAATAATTCAATTAATAAAATGATATAGAAGTCTTCGAAACGAATTACAAAATAGAAAAACAAAATATAAAATGATAAATATCAATTTATAATGTTGATATAAGTAAATCTGTGAAATAAATCACGAAATTAATGACAAACTTTTAAAAAACAAGAAAAAAGAATGATTTAATAAAAAAAACATAACTTCTTACAATCAATACCTATACCGAATAAAAAGTAGGTAAAATATTATAATATGTCTGTTTAAACCCATAATTACGGAAAAGTATTTTTGTAATTATAAAGGCAACGACGACAGTTTGCAAAACCTAAGATGAACACGTTTAATACCCCAAAAAAAAAAGGCGCAACCATTTTCTCTCAATTGCACATGAGTGTTATATACTAGCAATTATTATTGAAAGATAAATGGAATTATAATAAGTAATAATATCATAATAATATATAAGTAACAATATTCTTATTATAATTTGATTTTAATCCTTAATTTTCAGATAGGTAAAACAAAGATCAATCCATTTTACAGAAAGGACACTCAAGAAAATTAAACACAATACTTGAACCTTGTCTCTAGCAGAATTTAAATTAGAAAAGCGTGTGATTAAAATTGTTTGCCCAAAATTTAGGACAAAATGTTGGGCAAACTTGTTTTTAACCAAAAAAATAACCTCTAGGCATATCTATTTCCTTTTGTGTTATTGTTTTCCATTTATTTTTTGTTTGCTTTGTAATTAACCTGTTTAAAACTGGTTTATTTGTTTGTTAGCTTTGTTGTGTTTTGTAACTGAACAAAAACAAAAATACTAACATATTATAGTAAACAGTAATTTTGAAATGCTTTGAAAATTTAGTTTTTCATTTCACATAGGTACCATCATTATAAACATTAACAGATTATTATTACAAAATACAAACCAATAATGACCCACTCTCTGAAAGTCTCACACATTTAGAAAGAGACTCATTTTATGACATTCCACAAAAAATATAATTAAGAAGATATACCACCATTTCCATCTGAACTTGATGTAACGTCACTAGCTATTAAGATACATAAACTTTGCCCTTACTCATGTAAATCTAAATACGAGTAGGTATCTGCTCGATCCATCAAAACAAGACATTGGATCCGATACAAAATCTGGGCAGAAAATGCTGAACAGTCAGCTATGCTGACTAAATTATCGACTGAAACCATGCTGAGTTCAGTCGAGAGCGAAGCATCTTGACAGCTGTCTTAGCCTATGCTACTCAGCGTTCGCCATTTTTCTTTGGCTACAATTTAAATGTTCGCCAAAATGGATAAAATAATGGTCACCAAATCTAAAACTCGCTTTAGCAAGATTTCAGGGACACCCCGAAGTTCGGTTTGGTTAGGTTCCTTTAAACCTTGCACACAGAAAAAGAAGCCCTGCCAAGCGGGGCTTCGTCGACCCTACTTAGGTAGATTTTTTTTATTACACATAATAGGTTTATTTCTTCAACGTTGAAACGTTATTTATCCATTTTGGTAACCGTTTAGAATTTTTTTGGTAGTAAAATCGGTACTCTTTTGGGTGGTGTTTAAACACAAGCCTTTTTCTTTTAGTGCTGTTTAGATTTTGTATCGGCTGACCGTACCGATTATTTAAAATTCGAGTGCTAAACCGGCCAGGCGGTCAGTAACAACCTGAACTAAAGTGAATGTACACTGCTGACCTTGCGTCTGATACGGCCGGTTACGATATTGTCTTATTTTGTAACGCCGCTATTCCTGACGTGATATTTCGTGAACTACGTTTTTGTAAAAAAAAAATGTAACGTTATGTTGACGAGTTGCTAGATAAGAAAAAATATTCTAATAAAAAAAGTCTAAATTTTTTTTAAGAGCGTTGTTAAGTGTTGACACACTAACAGTTTTGTTTGAATATAATTTGCGAATTAAATAGTTTGAACTTGAAACATTACGTAATCTTTTAGTTAAACAGATCTTAATTTATTCAAAAACGTGTTAGATTAAATTAGATAGGCATATTTATTTTATCTTTTTTAAACGTTTCCAAAGATATCCTGTCTCATTCAGTTACCATGTTCTAACAAAATAATAGTACACGTTCAAATTGACCAATAATTCACATACAATTATTTATAATATAACCTGTAACTGATACATTACATAAAGATAAAGTAACTCTAAGTAATACTACACGTTTAGAAGGTTTATATCATGCTCCAATCGCGTGGACAAAGTAAATATGTGCAAAGTTGGTATGTTTATAATGTTATGTACTCAGAAACTGGTGTATGCTGTACATTAAGTAGTAAAAGATAAGTGTAATAACTTGTTGAACTGTGAAAAAATTAACACCTGCAATAATCGGGACGTATAAGATTTGTTAATTTTGTCCCGGGTTCCGCGAATTTTTTGATTCTTTACCTTTTCATTCAAAAAATGAAAAGATTACCTATTTACACATTTAGTAACATTTCTTGATTAGTTGATAGTTCTATAGAATATAATAGAAAACATACTAATTAATCTGTTCACTGTTAATATTATGTTATTCGATGATGAGTCTATTTGACTTTTTCGCTTGAACGGCTCAACAGATTTGAATGAATTTGGAATTTCATACAGATTTTCTCTATCTTTTACTACCAAAAGTTTAACATCTTATTGAACTCTATGTCTAGAAAAGTGTGACTACAAAACGGCTCTTAATTCAACGTCGAATTCCGTGTGTTTTTGGAGTGAGTAAAAATACTGGCAAAAGCAAGGCTGGAATAAAATCCAAATTACAGTATAACTTCGGATATTATGTACGATTTCTGTAAAGAAGCATAAATATCATAAAAAAAAATCGTGAATAGAAACCGGACCTAAGGTTTCACAGTCACACTAACGACTCCTAAACAAAGTAGCGTTAATTCACAATCTAGCGACTATCAAATAAAAGAAAATTATCATTTATTATCAACATACTCGTAGGCCAGTATTTAACCACGCGGCACTCAGCAATCACGCTTAAACATGGTGGGAAAAATGTTCCCAAATATTTCCAAATAGACAAAAAAATCTGTGTATTCGTGACTTACAAGATTAGAGTAATCTGTATGAAATTATCACTCATTCAAATAGTGTACAATAATTTACATTGTGTTTACGAAATCTGACAGAAACCGGTGTGAAGGTGATACTTTACTTTTTGTGCGAAGGCCGATTCATTGACACGAGTGTCGCCAATAGCTACAGTCATTTATTAAAATAATATATTAAAGTAACTTTTCGTGTTTACGTGTCTACGTGACTGCATGTGTTTATCCGTGATCATGGCGCTTGAAACCGTATCAAAATACCAGGAAATCGAAGAAATAATAAACATGGTAAATATATACCCCGTTTACGTTCAATTTAAGCGAATACATTAAACTTGAAAAAAAATCTTAGCGGATTATGATGTAACAAATAATTTAGTAGAAGATAAAACATAATTTACATATTTAAATGATGTTATTTTTACAAAAAAAAAATGTGTCATATGATTCAACGTCACTTAATAAAACTCGTTTTGTTTTTAAAGTTAATAAAAAGACGAGTTTTGTTCAAGTCACATGACTTACCTACTATAATTTTTTGTCAATAAAATAATATCTTATACATCTATTCATTTTTGGGTCAATTACAAAGCTTCAAATATTTATAAATTATTAACGACATAAGGCCAGTTGTCTGATCCAATAGCTAGTTAAACTGACTATTTTTGAAATCCAAATGTTTTACAAAAAAAAAGAAATAAAAACTGTTTAAAAAAAAATAAGGATTTATTAAATTGATATTATATAGGTAAGTTAATGTGCTGACTTTATAAAACAGACATTATAATGCCTCAACCTAAAATTGTATTTCTTTTATTACGGTAATCATCATCACCACACACCACAAAAACTGAAAACGCCATCCTGCATTTTTCACGTACATTAATGCCAACATACCGTAACTTATCGTAATACCAACATAAACGCGGATGAGAGCACCATAAGCTTCCTACAGAATTACAGTTTTAGGAAGTTATCACACTTTGGATATGGAAGCAGATTGATCTGATTAGAAAGAAAGAAAGAAAAAACGTTTGTTCGTAAACAGGTCATAAAGCTGGTCGCGGGACTTATTTCATAACCGTGACCCCGGAACATAAATAGAAGGACACCGTGGATATTAGTCAGTACAAGTCTGACAGTATGAGTATGGGTGGGAGAAATCATTTGATGATTTTACCACGCTAAAAAAAGGTAGTACTAAAGGCAGATTCCACATCAATAAGTACTTGCGTTGACTTACTGAAGTTACTTCATGATGTAAAAAAACACCGGCTTATTCAACCGTTCTCATTTCAAAACTGAGATGTTTCAAAACATACAGAAAGGTGCACCGTCCAGGGAACGATAAGCGAGAAAGTATAGCTTCTGTACTTGCTACATCAGTTTCACTTAATGTGCTATCTATCTATCTGCCATTAAAATGAATAATGTCATAAAGGTTTTATTTTTTGTTGACTGAAAAATAGAGCCCGTTCTTTTCCCTATGAGCTCTAAACTGAAATGGGGACCTGTACTGTAGGTGCTCATTTCAGTATCTATTTATAGTCTTCTTATGACTGGGTCTGTACTCTGTAGCACCACTTTTTTCGTATTATTTTTGTCTTTTGAAAATTCAAAAGTCCCTGGGAACTTTTTATTTTTATTTTGAATACTTTTTGACTGAAAAAAAAATTGACTGTAAAACGAACGTTTCGGCTCCGTTTATAAAAGCAAATTGTCTTAAGCAATAAAGATAAAATCATAATAGATTCACAAAACGCAATAACTCATCGCGCTTTTGTAAAGTATTTAATGAGATGGGCATAATTAAGTTCGTAAAAGATGATCTCAACAATCGTGAGATGTTCCGTATTATGTTATATTGCCAATAGTTTGCATGAATAACTTGTTTGTCAAAGATAACAGGTGTTATGTGATGTTAGCTATGTTTAACTAATGAAACAGTATATTATTGTACTGCACGATATGCAATTATCGCCTTTGAAATACTCGTGTAGAAACAGGATGTTCTCCAAAGAAGTTTAAGCATCGTGAAATGTGGACTGAAGGTCCAAAATCCTATGCGAATCTCTAAAACGTTCGAAAGATTTACAGGTCTGTTTGAATAAATAGTAAACTGACACATCATTCGCCCCATTTCAGATTGACAGAAATCTTTGGATGATTTTAATCAGTTCATAAAAGAAAATACCGTGTTTATAGCTTCTCTCAAAGTAGGCAGCCACCTTATCTCACTGCGCAACAGTTCAATGACTGTTATAAATGGCAACCGCTCGAGGTTCAATTCCCGATTCAAGCAACCAGGAAAACGTGTTGATTCACAACTTCAACTGTGTTGAACCGAAGTGGTTAAACCTTTTTGTGATGTGTGTCATGGCCGGCTGGTTCGAGTTAAGTTGCCGTTTTAGTAAGAGGCAACACTGTGAGAAACTTGCCTTATTGTAAAAAGCTGGTGACATAACATCGGCTTTTAAAGCATTTATCATCGGTATGAACTATGGCATTTTTAGGTCTGGGGCGTGACCTTTTACGAGTAGTAACGCTTTGTAGGCTATTATAGAGACAAACGAGGACTTTTTCCTTAAATGCTCACACGTATCTACTACAAATCCTTAGCCTGAAGCTCTCAAAGCAATTACAAAATAGAGACATGAAGAATATCTCAGTATTCTTACACATCACTCGCTTAGCAGCGGTTGAAGAAAGCAGTTTGATTGCAAAAGATAAATAACTGTGCATTCATAAATTAATTCATTAACATGAAATACAGTAGTCAAACGACAGTAAACTAACTTCTGTATCAGTTAACACAGTCACTACTCCCAATGCAGGTGCAAAAGCCTACGATTGTACTCGAACAGGTTTCACGGCATATTCCGCCAATTATTTTCAAAACATTCGCCACGTTGATTGTTTAAACTTGTGTAATAAGTCGTAATGAATAGAGGTTATTGGATAGATTTGCATTGAATTAGCTAGATTTGTAATGGCTCAAGAAGAAGGGACGGTAAAAGAAGGAAGAATGTATAAATCACTTAAAGACTTCGATAAATGATAAATAAATATATATAAATAGCTTTAAGATGAAGAACAATTTCTTGAATATGATCAGGGAACGGCATATAAAACTCAATAGAATTTAAACACATAAAAAAGAACGACGAAGAAAGTTGATGATAGTACGTAATGATACAAGTTTCATACAGATACAGATTATTTCTAAAGAAAGTGGAAAATATATAAATACAAGTAGACATAACTGAATTGATACTAGAACCTGATGATACTAGAATTTATAATAATATAGTGATAAAATTAATCAATTTTCAACAAACGCAACATAATAGACAAAATGAGCACATAGCAATTAACATAGTCAACATTTACAATGACATTAAATCAGTTGATAACATAAATGCCATTGTCACTACAATAAGGAAGTAAACTATTGTGTAACAGAAATTATCTTTAAGCCAAATTCATTAAAACCTTTGAAGTGCGTACGTTTGTGCAATTATGTATGACTGGAGCAATTAGACTTTGTAGTGCTCTGTTATCTACACTTGTTGGCTTATGATTTATAAGAGCATGTAATCGTTTAGGAAGATTTTGAAATATTATCTTTGCTTATTCAGCTTGATCCTGAGCATGTCTCAGTATCGGCGCAATATTTCATTTCATATTTCTTCTTCCATTATCGATTCCGTCTTTCATTTATTTCTTGAAACTGCTCTCATTATCCATTCGTCTGTTTTTTTCTTCTGCCTCTCCCTTCTTTTCCATCATCACAGTCATTTATTTTAATCGTGTCCTGCATTTCTAAATATACATCTTCCTCTTTGTTTACCTATAAACTCATTGTTATATTCCATTTAATTGTTAGTGTTGTGATATGCAATCTTTTTTTTATCACAATTCATTTATACAGTAACATCCTCATCGGCTCAACCCAATAAAACTCAATAGTCTACAAATTAATCAATATCTGCAATAAAATGAACTATTCTAACGTTATTTTTCTTATTGTCTACAGTTCCACTCGGTGACGGACAAGAGGTCACACAATAATGAGTGCGGAGAGAACAGTCTGACGATAGTGTCAGAAAAGAAGATTGAAGATGATTCTTCAGACTCTTCAAGTGGAGAGAATGTGGAGATTGAAGGTATGTCAACATTTTATACGTTACTTTTAACATGGAAACTTGATTATAACGAAGATGTAACGTGAAGATTTCGACTCGGGAAAGTTGTAATAGGCGGTGTCAAATAAAATAAACGTTTAAAACAAGAAAGCTGAAGCTGTGCTAATTACATTATTGCCTGAATTAAATTTCTTACATTATTAAACAAAAAGAAGTTCTGACTTGGAAACCCATTAAGTTAAACTTCTAACTTTAATTAAACATCTAATTTGCCGTATTTAGGTACTAAGTGTATTTATGTGAAAGAACAATTCCATTGCAAGCAGAAATCGAATTGAATCTGCACTCTTCTGAATTCAGTACACCAGACTCTTTTACAACCAAGCTATTGTACTCATTCTCAATCAGAAGGTCAGAAGTACAAATCCTGCTCGCAATCTATCTAATCTTATTTTATGAATTTACTTGGGAATAAAAAACATAATTTTATTGTTTTTTTTTTTTTGAGGATTTTCCCATAATAAAGTTCCCAATGTTCTTTACTCACTATTATCAATTTTAGGTGTAATTATTTCATAATTTATTTTATTATTCATGCAAGCTACCTTTATTGGGCATCCTTTTCCATTTGTGGCTTCTCCTTAGGGAACGCATTATTAATACTTTTGTAATAATATGACCTGACCACACAACATTCCCCTATAAGGTGATAACCTATACTCCAATGACGTCAATAACAGCATTGAAAGTTTCTGCTATGAATCACCACCTTTTCTTTTGCCTTGGTGTTCAATGCTAGTTCCTGACTTCAGTTGATTGAGTGTATTTTTATTGGCTTGGTATGACGCTGAGGGTTTTGAATTTCAATCTTGCATAACATTGACTGGATTATTATAACTTGGGTTATTTATTTTTATTTGAAAGTAGTAATCGGCCTGTCCTACCAAAAATTCGAAGTCCTGTGACATCTACCAACTCGCACTCTGGGCTGGACTATGGATTATGGCCAATTCGATCTCATAGAGAGAAGCCAATGTCCCGAAACTGGGAACATTAATAGGCTTGATAACAATAAGTAAGAGATGGATTTGCTCTTTATTCTTGAACTTGTGATCTTGTCTGCTGTGTATTCTAAAAACTATTATATTATTATGCTAAATACCTAACAATTTTCAAACAACACATAATTTTAGGTAAGAACTTCGTAATAGAAACATAAAAACAGGTTTCAAGTCTGATATTTTAAAATCTGCCCTTTTAATAGTTGTAGAAAAATCTAGAAATTCATGAAAACAATTTTAATGTCAGTAGGTTGTTTCAAACAGCTGGTAATTTGAGGATGCAATCATACATATTATGTAATATTAAATTGCATAGTGACTATAAAAACCGTTTTATGATTCTTATTTTTAGAGGTTATCAAGTTTTTATTAGCAACTGATTTAAGAATAATAAATCGAATGGCGGTTTCTGACGCATTTTGTATTTAAATAATAATCTATAGATAGATGAGATGAGAGATAGAGAGATGTCTCAATAGTAACTCGATCTAGACACTCCTCTTTTTATGCTACTAGAAATGTCTGATTATTGTTCAAATTGACCTTTACATTATATAATTAACGGCACAGTTAGTACAGTGATTGAGCGATTGACTGCATCGCTGGGTGTCACAGGTTAGAACGAAAAAAAATTACTACAAATGCATAATTTTTACTGATCTGGGTATTTGAGTAATTAAAATATTTGTAAATGCACTTAGACTTAAATAAAAAAAAAATACATTGTGGGAGACAACGTTCAATTAAAAAAAAAGAAAAATGACAATACAAATTGTTATGGGCCACATAAAGATTGCAGTTGAGCATGTCGACAAACGACGTCTATGCCGCTTTGCTTCTGTGTGCAGAAAACATAATAAAACCTCTACAAAAAAAGAACAATATTAGAAGAATATCTTCATCTAAAGAAAACAAAAACAATCTCAAAAAGTTCTCTATCAGTTAAGGGGATAGGTCAGTAAAAATACGGTTTTTATTTTTTACTTTTCTTCGTACATATCTGGACTACAGATCTTACAACTTGGAATATAGTTATTGACTATATGATCAAAATTCTCACAAAGTTGAAAACACGATTCAATTAAATTTTCTCGATACAAAAAAAATGCAAAGTTCGGTCTATCTAATTAATTTTTTGGACTTTATGGAATAACTACTATGAGTTTTTGAAAGGATGTTGTTTTAAATTGTATAAAATACTAGTATCTAAATTCTGTAAAGACATTTTTTCAATTAATTAAAATTTTAATTCATAAAAAGACGTCAATATGTTTGGGCACATACGCCGTTTTATTCTGAGCACACATTCACTATCGTCCTCTCATCTTTTGCCTTTTAAAAGTAGTGTCATCACTTTCGTTCCATGACGAATCAGTCAGCCAGCGTGGCTCTTACAGGCTAGACCTGCGACACTTTTTTTCAGATCGCGGCTGTCAGATTTTCGTAATAATAAAATTGGAATGGATAAAAAGATCGAGAAAATAAAAACGAATGATACGTAGGCTTATAGATTATTGAAAACTATGTTCCGCTGTGTTACATGGGACGTGATTAAACGGACATGACTGTAAATAAGTCACGTAAACTTTCTATTTTAAATAACACATTATTTTGATGAATAAATAAAGAATAAAATAAACCAAACTCACTGAAAATCATCGCAGGAAATTCCTGACGACCCCTACTGAGCGAACAAGGGAAATGTTAGAATACGTATGATTCTATACATTACGAATTGTTCCTATCATCAATTATAATAAATTACTCACAGTGATATTATATCAATGCCATCGTGATGTCTTACTATTGTTGTCGGATGGATCCTCTGTGTCCATCCTCCTCCCATCTAATCTTTATGCATCTAAATACCATTTCACATAAATTATGATAAATGCAGATTTGCAGTCAACATTTTGAGATAATATGTTTAACTGAAAACAACTTCTAATCGTATCAAATTGCGATATAGGATAAGAAGCACTTCACTTTTATTATTATTTATTTAGTTTCGTCACAGATTTATAACAATTTCTAAGAAACAGGATTAAAATAAATTAAATGAAAACTGCTGTTGTCATTTTGAATACTTCAAAATTACTTGTCAACTACAAATAAGGCATAGCACCCATCACCCGGTTAAATATCGTCTATGATGAGAAAAATCGGTGGTCATTGCTGTCTCACCGCGTGTTCGGTACAAGTTGCTTCTCGCTCTATTTATTGCTTTGGAGTAAAAAAAGATCAGTACTGGGTTCATTTTGGAGTGGCTGGAGAGAAGTCATGAAGTCCTGACCTACCGCTTGATGCAGGTCCTCACCGGACACGGAAGTTTCGGGTGGTACCAGTGGCGGATTAAACGTTGAGAGCGCTGTAGGCAAGCATCTCTTCGGCGCCCTTATATTAAAAATAACTCGTAGATACTATAGTTTGACCAAAACCGATGTACCTTAGGAAAACGCGGTGAGATGCTGAGGGCCAAGAAAAAAATGAGATCGATGTCTGTCAAACATATATCTTAAAAAACGACAAATAAAAAGGAGACTGTAACGCGTTGTTCTAACACTGAAGAAGCAGCCATTCAGGGCCCCGTAAGGGCTACTGGCGCCTGTGTGCAAAAACGGATTTTGGCGCCCCTTAAAGCATTTTGAATTATATTTTTTATGGTAGGTAGGTCAGTGGTGTATTTTAAAGTTCAGCGCCCTTGGGCTTTAAAGCTTGCCGCCTCGGAACTTAAACACAAAAGAAATCATCAATGCTACTCAAACTTCACACCCAGAGTGCCATACCATCTTATAGAAGACAAACTTAAAATTTTGTAGACTACAACAATATTAAACTAGCTTAGGAAGCATTTATTATTGAAAAATGAGCTATCAAACGAGAGGTCTGGAAAAGCGAATACCAATCATATTTGAAGCGCGAGCGAAGCGAGCGCGAAATTTTGTAGCTTTTTGGAATAGAACAAGGTAATGTTTCATAGAAAAGCGAACGCAGTCAGCTCTAAAATTAAACGTTTCCGGATTTCAAGTTTTAATCTAAAAGTGAGATCAAATATTTGAAGTATTTAGTTTTTAAACCTAATCCTATAACTCGTAAGTTCTCAACTCCTATTTTAGAATTATTTTTGATCAGTATCTTTTTTTTTTTTTTATTTGGGCCCTTGGCTTTGGGGCCCGTGTGATTTGCACACTTTGCACATAATATGGTAGCGCGGGCCCTGAAGCCATTGAAGTTGGCCGTATTGTACTTGGAGCGTTGAATTAAGTTTTTAGAAAAATAAAATCAAAATCACACATTGCTTGTTAGAATCAGTCATAAAAACAACTTTTTAGCGACTGCTCCCAGGCGCGAGGGACGCGAGATTATTTGTAATGACGGCACAATTTAGAATGCTGCGCTCATTTATAGGGACTTTTTTAGACGTTGAGTGTGCATCTTGTGTTTTTATAAAATCAATGTTAACCGACGACAAAAAAATTCAAAATCCGTGACAGTCTCCACCCATTCGTTCGGGCCTGATCGCTTAGCTGAGTCCACGCGCCGCACTCTCTTCCCCGCAATTTTAGAAGCAGGAACGTTGGAATCCGTCCGATACTCACTCGCAAGTCGCCGTGTGCTCGCAGTCGACGCGACGAACATTGCAGTCGTATCTTTCCAAATTCAATCAGAGATCTTGTACCATCGACAAAGTTGTTTGTAGACGTAAGTTTTAGTCAGTTCCATCTTATAATTTATTTTTTATTATAAATTGAAGCAAATTGAGATTGTATGCAAAAATAATAGTTATATTGTCTAAGTGGTGGCTTACGTCATATTGACATAATATTATTATATTAAACGCATTAACGCATGCGTAGCGAATTTCAAAGATTTTCTTTGGAAAGGAAAAATTCGATCCGCGGGTAGGATTCGAACCCACGACCTTCGGAGTCATATTGACACAATTAATTTTATACTTTAGTGTATATTTTTTCTTTATTTTACAATTCCGCCCGCGCGCCCCTTTGTACCTTCGCGCCCCTAGGCAGATGCCTACTTTGCCTTAGGGATAATCCGCCTCTGGGTGGTACCTTTGTCTGATGCGAAAGGAGGAAACGCCTGGGTGTCACCACTGCGAAGATCGCCCGGAGGACACGGTGGAGCATACGGTGCAAGACTGTCCAGCTTGGGCAGAGCACCGACGTGTCCTCACGGTTGCGATAGGCGGAGACCTCTCGCGCACAGCATTGGTCGCGGCCATGCTGCAGGGCGAGACGGAGTGGGAAGCGGTCGCGAAGGAGGAGGCGGGCCGCGAGCGAGAGAGGACAGTGTCCTCCCTCCGCCCCACCCGCGGTGGTGAAGCCCACGGCGACGGACGTCGCTAGACGATCTCCGGCCACCGTAGGCGCGGGCATGCGGGCAGCGAGTAAAGGGCAACTCGCTGCCCGACCATGGACCATGCCCGGGTCGACGGCGCGTTGTGTCCCAAGCGCGCCTCAAAGAGCGTCAGCATACTGACGGGGCCCCCCTCTCAGAGGGCCAAAGCCTACCGGGGTCGCGTGATTATTTCCTTACCGTGACCCCGGAACAGAAAGGGCTATTGAAGGACACCGTCGATTTATCAGAAAAGTGATTATTACAACCTTGTCCCAAAAAAAAATACTGTGGATAAGATATTATAGAATGTAGATTTAATTATAAAGAGGTTACTGACATTAAATTGTTCTAGTGTCCGTCATTACATCAAAATGCATCAAAAATTAGTACCAACACCAGATGGTGGAGGACAGGGTGTCAAGCACCCGTAGCTTTCCACTCTCGAACATATTAAGATATCACACAACCAGCTTTGTGAACGCACGTTAATAAAAGGAGCGTGTGTTTGGGGCTTTTTTTAGCGTGCTAAAATAATTTACCAGCCCTACCCAGGGCAGGGCGGGAGGGACTGTCAGACTCGGAATACTTACTAAAATTTACGATGTCTTTCAATAGCCCTTTACGTTCTGGGGTCATGGTATTCGTTAGCCCGCGACCCAGGTAGGCCCTCTATAAGAGAGCCCCGTCATTGCCATTGTGCTGACACTCTTTCAGGCGCGCGTGGAACACAAAGCACATGCCCTTGCCCGTGCGCGCGTGTGTTTGGGGCTTAACGATAATAGGTTTTGTCACTTTCGTAAGGTATGCCAATTGTCATTCATTTTCTACCAAATAGGTAGTAGTTATTTTCGTTATCTCGGGACGTCAAAATCTGTGTCAAAGTGCTAAAAAATAAATTTAAGACTTTGAATGATAAAAATATTACAAAATATTTATCCACATCAATAAGTATTTCTATCATTTTGTTTTAGTAAATGTTTCGATATCCTTATATCAAAATATTTCTACTAGAGTAATACATGTATTTTGGGTAAAGGGAACACTTTATGAAATGTCGAAGTTGACGAAATGAAATACATAAAACTTTGGATTGCGTTAATTTTGCGATACTGGCGCCTACTGGTGGCGGTGCGTGGCAACTTTTCCGACTCATCAAACGACGCTTTCGCTTGACCATACGCCGTTAACATTATTTTCACCTCAAAGCGGTTGCATCATCAAATATGTATAATTGAAACCGGTTTCGGTCTCGTATGAGAGCAGCACATTTTGTAATCAGTTTACATGTCACGTATGCACTGGCCTTCCCTAAAGATTGGTATAAAGATCTTGAGGAATAAAACTAAAATCATAGCTAGTTCGTGTCTTGACTTAAAATTTAAGGCTTTGTTAAACAGCGGCGGCGGCGTGGCGATGGCGCGACGCTAGCGTGGCATGTCCTAGTCGTGCATCGTCGCATGCTTTATGAGACAACTGTACCCTTAGCACGAATTTTCAGTATTTGAGACGTAAAGTAAACTGGAACTTTGACACATTCAAATTGAAAATTATCAAGGAAAAAATTTATTCCTTCTCCGCACACCAGAGGCGCTGTTCCAATTTTTTCATACAAAAACGCTATAAAGTAAAAAAGTAAAAATTCTTGCCAAGGGTACCGTATGCAGTATGCACTGGTCTTTCCTAAAGAAAATGTCGTCCTCCTTAATGCCGTCGCCGGTGGCGGCGCCACTGTCGCATGTTTTGTGAGACAACTAAACATAGTAAGTAAGCACGCCAATGCCACGCTAGCGCCGCGTCGCGATTTGCTCGCAGTTTGGCAAAGCCTTAACGATTGGTATAACGATCTTGGGAATAAAACTAAACTAAAAGTCATAGCCGGCCCGTGTCTTGAATTTAAATGGAGGATGCAGTTCTAAAACGTGGAGATTTTCCGTACTAGTCTCGTGTGACATTGAAAAGCTTTGTTGTGTTTGGAAACAAGTTTCAAGATCAAAGGAAATATGGGTCACTATTTAAAAGTTATCCCCCTTACTTATAAACATTGATTACTTATCTTAACTCTTAAGTCACTTGCCATCTCTATTCATTGAAATAGAAATGACAAGGACAGGTGATATTTAATCGGTAGCTAAGCAACACAAGTTTTTATAAGTAAGGGGGTAAGTGTCTATCATAGACATGTCTTACTTCAGCTTCACCTGCATGGACTAGAAGGCCTTGAAACAATTGAAATTTTTTCTGCAGTCTCAGTTGCACGACATAATAATTACTTAAAGAGTGCTAAAGATTTTTTTAAACATCAATTTTATATGTTTGTAAACGATACAGGGGAAATTCCATGTATGGGACATGGAATTTCTCCTATCATCATATCGTTTACAAACATATAAACTGACGTAAAGAACTAGCCAACCAGACCCGCGGAACAAGTTCTACTTGTAGATTATACAAATATTATTTCCGGGAGTCGAAACCGCGATACGCAGTCACATTATATTATCAATGACCACCTTGGATCAAAATATTATATATACCAGTAATATATTATACTGTTATTCTATACAACTGTATGTCATACTTACCGTGTTAAAAGTCAATTAAAAAGTAACTTAATAGGCGTGAAATATACACATACCATAGACACGCCTTTCAATAAATAATTGCAGAAATAGTTCAACGACCTGTAGAAGTCATGTTGGTGGTTATTGGCATCATTATGTCAAGTTGTTTACGTCAAAATAACTTATATTTAAGTTTTTCCTTACAATATGAATATCATTAAGATTTCATCAACTTCGCATAGTAACTGTCTCTCGTTGTTGTAATGATCGCATGTATACCCAAGTGTATACCTTATTACATGTATACTTGATGCCATGTATACTTGGCATGAGAGATGTTTATCGCTATAAACATAACGCTATGTAGTCTTTATTAGATTTTCAACTTTACATGTAAGGTTATAAAATTGAAAATCTATTAAAGTTTACAGGCATTCTCGTTCATTCTTGTTGCTAAATCGCAGTAGTAAAGGCGAAGGACTTTGTTCTACGAGTATAATGACTTACTTGCCTACTGATACAATTTCAAAAATGCTTGCCTCTCAAAAGTTCATAATCAATATCGCATGCAGTTTATTTTAAAAGAATATTGTTTTTAAAATATGGCCTCAACCTTCAAACAACAAAGATAAAACAATTATAAATTATCATAACAAAATTGTGCCAAAATACTTCACAATATTATTATTTTCATAATAGTCGTATCATAACACAGTGCCATCGATCGTATGATATTTAAATAATAAACCCACAAAGAAAAACATTGTTGTTTTAACAGTCAGTCTGAAATTCTTGATAAAGATTCTTTGTTTTCAAAAATCCTTCACAAAAAAATCCTTTAAAGGACAATAACATCTCTCGTAAATAACAGTTACTTACAAAAACTATTCAAAAAACAATTTAAAACCTTGCTCCTCTATAATAAGATTACAAATCAAATGCATGTGCTATGCACTATGCAGTTATGCACTTCTCAAATGGGTTCGTGAATCAACTTTTAGATCTTAATCAGTGGCGTCATGTATCGTTTATGTTCATAGAAAAATACGTCATAATACTCAGAAGATAAGAACCATTAATGGCTCATTGTTGACTGAATGCGTAAAGCTCAGATTTATTTGCATTAGAAGATAAGGTATTTTTTTTTAAAGATTTTCCGTGTAATGCTGATGTGTTGTTGAATAACTAAGAACTATGGCTCAGTGTGTTGTCTCAAAAATTAGGTCATAGTGACAACAATTATGTGGAAAAAATGGTGACAAGTATGGAAAAAAATTTTCAACTTCTGAGTACATAGTCAAAAACATAAAATACGCGTCCTGCTACATTCTTCACAAACTTAAAAATGATGACTGAAATTGAAAAAAAATATAATTAAAAAGATGATTTTCGGTCTTTCTTGCCTTTACCAAAAACCCCCATAATGAGCTCGAAATACATATATTTATATTATGTTTGAGGTGCAAAATTGCTGCAAGAGCCAAGTTATTTTCAATGTTTCCTCAAAATTGCGGTTTACAGTAACAAATTCCAATTTTCTCTGAGATTTTTGCGAAATTATTATTTATTTATTTTAATTATTCATTACAAGGTTTTCAAACATCGTAATTTGTAATTCTTTCGACTTAATCCTTCATTTTGTAATAACATACCTCAGTACTTACCCACAATAAAGTAATGAACAATTTGTTTAAACATTTTTTCCTGTTAGACTTATGTAAACACAAAATTACTAGTGCTTTTCCCCGACATGACGATTATTAACTCATAAAACCACAAATTATGACGTTAACGCAAAAAAAAAATAGGTGAACACAACAGCCATTGCATTCGATTTCAATGAGCTGTTATATTGTGATAGATTCGATTCGAGAGTTCTATTATTCCAAAAAGTGTACTATGTTAAGAATGATAGAAGTAGCAAGAAGGTAACAGAACTGCTGAGTTGGCAAAATAGGAAAGTTTGGAATCATGCAAAATGAACCCGACTGGTGAACGATGATGATAATAATAATCTAGTTTGGTCAAACGAGTATAGACACATTGCGGATCAAGTTCCAAATGCGACTTTAGCAGAAAATCTACTACAGTCTTTCTATGTTTGGTGAGCCTACGTTTAATCAACATCTACTAGACTAAACTGAGTAATACAAAGTTAAATCATGGCTGGATTCCCAGAAAGAGTAAGTAGGCCAAGTTACGTTAGCCATTGACAAGACACATACAACAATACTTTGGGTTATTGAGTACTAAGAAGTTCTTAAAGCTGACCATAATTCATCGAAGATAAACATTTAGTCACAACAGACAGGAAGTCTCTATGATTTCATTGTTATTATTAAGAGTATAGAACCTTATATAAACGAGATTGTTCTTCCGAACAAACAAGTGTATGAATCAAAGATTCTATTTTTACGTTCAGCAGAATGTAAATTATGAAGAACAAGATGCATGATGAATCTAATGATTGCTTGTAATGATTCTTTGTTAAGAAGTTCAGTTTTATTAACTGGGGCTACGACCTCTGCATTTAACAAGTTGAGGTCGGGAACTATCAAGGTGATTGCGTAGTCAGAGAGAATGAGCTTATAGGTAACTAAACTTGTTCATATTTTGGCTTTGCTATTTGCTAAATCAGTTGTTGCACATTAAATTCTTCAATCAATTCCGTCAGTAAAATTGCAGTAAAATCATTATGCTTTTCACTTGTCTTAAATACATTTTGTCGTTTGGGTTGCTTTCAAATGACCTCTGTAGCTTTTATAATAACGTTACCAATAGATTTTGTAATTCTGCGAAAAAATACATATGATTCAATTCGACTACCTAACCAAATTATCTACAGTAGCCTTCTGCACATTCGTGACGAATACTCCCTTGACTTAAATACATAATGTACAGTTACAAGATTCCAGTTAATCCCGTTCACGTGACGCCATTTTTTTCGTTTTCGGTGCTGATTCACGTGTATTTAGGAAAAGGCTTATTATTCCATTTATGTAGGATTGATTAAACATTATCCAAGACTTAATAATTTTGTAAAACTATTCAAGATCAATGATTTATAACCTACTACAAAACTCAATAAAGAATTTTGTGTTTTATAATTCGCACTACGTCTTTGTAATAATTATGAATATCTTATTAATAACGACCATGACCTTTGATGGTTTCAATCTCTATCCACTAAAGTATTAAAACACCAGTATATTAAATACCGGAAATTGCTAGCTCATCACAATAACAGTATTTTATTAGGAAGCAAATTCCTTCAAAAACACAATTCATCACGTTATCTTGCACCACATCAAACTACAGTTATCCAACGATTCGCAACAGTTTCCAATATTTTTTGTTACCGCAAAAATATTTCTAAGATAGCTGTTAATTTTTTTGTAAGCCGGTCAAATTCCGCTGGAGTGGCGCAAAAATTGCGAATAAGCTTTTGACCTAGTAGCTCATGTATAATGATGTAATAGATATTATTAGCCTTGACTCTTGTGGTATAAGTTATGCAATGGATATAACTTATTTCGAAGGGTAATGCTAGCCTGTGTATGCCTTTTTAGTATCCGATTAGTAGGCTAGGTTATTCGTCATCAAATTGGTCAGAGGACGTTCACCGTCGTTAATGGGTTCGTGGGATTCCCACAGGGATGTGTATTGGGCCCTTGTGTTTTTTGGCTGGAATTGAACTGAAAAACTAATTGTCTATGCTTTTATCAATTTAAATATTTATAATTCTCTTCGGTATAAACTTATTCGTCAAAGTCACGAGAATCCGTCACATTATTTATTTACGTAAATCGGTTGCATTTTGAACATTATTCTTGCTTTCGTAAAAGTAACGTAATTTCTGAAATGCTGAATAGTATGGCATGCTATTCATTAAAAAATTATGACTCCTAATTTCTTCGTTTATATTTTATTCACCAGTTATTTCCGCCTCTCTCAGCTTATTAAGAACTTGAAACATAAACGTCAGCTTCCAAGGCGTTAATTTTAATATTTGGCCTTGTAAATTACCTAAAGTTTCTTGGTCAAAGGGTTCTAACATAAATCACGTTCATTACATTATGCATTATGGCTAGTATTATAACATTTATAACCTTCAGTTATGTTACCCGAATACTTTATTACATAATTACATGTTTATCACACGGCCATAAAATTAAGGACTTTTTGTCTTCTTTTTATAGATCCGATGTTAAACTTCATTGGAATATTAAGTTCTTTAAAATCATTTTTATGGCTTTGACTTGACTACAAAGTTTTACCTAAAGTGAATCTTTAAAATCCAAAATAACTTTGTCACAATTTTATAATATCACTATGCGTTTTATAATTAGAGTAGCGTCTCACAGGGGTTCGCAGTTGCCGGTTTTAAGTTGCCTTTGCATGAGGCCGAAAACCAACAAAAATAAATTTTATTGTCCTCACGACAATGATCTTGTTTGATCAAAACATGTACATCTTCCGTAATCATTTGAAAGAGTAGTATAAATTCTTTTGTAATTCTTTTATTGTTATCGTAAGTTACATCATTGTCGATTCTTCCTTATTGATGGTACGAGTATTACATTACGTCTGAAGTCTTAAATACTGCCTCATGTTACCTTGTTTCTGTTGCACTTTTTGCATCACCAGTTATGTTACAGTTTTCTGTGTTCCGTTATGTTATGTAAATATTGTTACTGATTGTAGTTGCTTCAGGTTCGTTGTGCTGGTCGTAGTTACCGGTATCAAGAAACAATATTTCAGCTCGAATGTCGGAAATTATTGGGTTCGCTTTAACTTGGAATTCTTTTGAAACTTCAAGTTTAATTGTTACTAGCTTATGCAAGCGGTTTCGACCGCGAACATTATCTAACAGGAGCAGATTACTAGGATAAAAGATATGTGTTATTCCAGATATTGACCTGTCTCTGAGATTTCTGTCGTACATTCATCCATCCATTCAAACATTCGTATTTATAATACAGTTATATGAAATCGACATCATCTAAATTTAAGTTTAAAAACTGGTATCATTTAAAATAAATGTTGAATCTAACCTTGAATTAATTTCAATACCAAAATATCTCAGACAGACCTTCACTGTGTTTCTTAATCGCCTAGATTTTCGTCAAGTCTGAGTTGGTGTCCTTTCTCTTTCGACTGACATAGTTAAGTGTTGCTTCATGGTATAATGTTGCATTTGTTGACTGGTATAAGGAATCCTGAGTAACTTTACAAATGTTATATGTAATGCAATGATTGCATTCAGGGAAGGATGAATGTGTGTACACTTCAACACCAAAAAGAACTACTGAACGGGTTTTTATGAAATTGGATCAATACAAAATATACCTTCTTTAAATGTTGGGTATGGCTATGTGGGGAGACACTTACACGAAATTCGCGCAGGCATCACAGGCCCTAGCAAAATTTATGTGATGTAACGCTTATGTGATAAAATGTAAACGAGATCTTTGACGTAAAGATGGAAATAATCAGTTGCTCCTACACTTTTCAATTTTCTGGACTTAAACACAGTATAATAAAATGCACAAATTGACTTCAGGTGCCTTTCTAACCGAAAAAAGTACTGTTCTCGAGAAAAACAACAATAATGTTCTTTTGATAATATAGATGGCGGTCTCTTTCTTATCCCGAAATTGACTGTTATTTTCTAAAATAACACGAGTGATGCTGCTGGCACAGTGATATATTTTGAAGCTGCTATTTCATCATCTCTGCCTAACACTCCTACATTCATATTAACAACTGCATTAGCAGTTTAATACTCGTCTTTGTATGGAGTTACTGCCTGTCTGACCTCCGCAACCTAACTTATTAGAATCACGATCATTTGTGATGCAAATAACATTTTGCAATTTTCTGAGGCTTCATCACGAGTTTTGAGTACTTCGATGTTAGTTTGATAGAAAAAAATGAGTTCCTCGTTCGTAGAATAGAAGCGCTTTTTTCTTTGAACAATTTACGTCGTACTTACGCCAAATACGTTAGACAGGTGAAATGTGGGTGTAACTGTTAAGTACGCCTGCTAACATTCGGGAATAACATGATTGATATAAAAAATATCCCAAGGGAACCTAATACTAGGATAAAAAGTATCCTATATATTAATTCAGATTTTATACTATCTGTTTACCAAATCTCATCGAAATGCGTTTAGTAGTTTTTGTATGGAAAAGTAATAAACATCCATCTACCACTTATCGCATTTGAATGTAGAATCAATCACATCCTTTTTCCTTTAATTTTAAAATTCGACATTTAAAACTGCATCTTCATGGCAATGAGGGATTTTCTTTTTATGTTTTCCCTAGTCAATGGATAGATGGCGCTGAACTTAATATGTTACTGCAATGAACGGAACGTCACGTTGGATGTAATTTTGAGATCGGGAAACAAAAAGTACATGTCATGTCATTGTCAGTCACATCACATCACACAAATGAGTCAAATGACATTTAGAAAATAAATAACAACAAGGAAAAAGAAAAAAATATTCATTTACCAGTCTTTTTAATTTATGAGTTTTCCACGCCAGAAAGAAAATGTCCCAAAAGAAAAAGAAGAGAAGTCTGTGCCTCGTGGATTTGTGCAAAAATGAAGGCATACATCTTTTTCCTAGAGTAACGCCGTCAGTTCAACGCCATCTATAGAGTTCTTGGAAACTACTTTTTTTTTTAAACTCCGAATAGAAAACTTCTCATTGTAATAAATGATTTTCCTGAATGTTATCGATAATCGCAGTATGATTCTCAAAATGTTTTATCTACATAAGTGTATTTTGTCAGTCATTAAAACTTTACCACTTGCAGAAAGCATTTATAATGTATCTGTAGAAGAAATATAAGCCATAATAATTATGTAATAAAATACGACCTTACGCCGTTGATATCATCGAAATGTTATCAAGAGTGCGTGCGCGCAGATTATGAGCTCATTGACTTCAAATATTGTGAATCATTCATTTACGATCATTTCTTAGGAACACAATACATCAACAATAGTATTTGAAAAATATTTGTGTATAGCACCTCGTACAATTGCCAATTAGTAAAATCGATCTCGTCGTTCGGCATATATTTCCTGAGATCAACGCGTTGAAACAAAAAAACTCGTAAAGCTTTATGAAGTAAAGTATAGATTACTATTAAGCTGGTTTAACATCACTGTGACTGTTTTAAAAGTACACCACAGCAGTGGAACGTAAAAGGCAACTGACCTGGCTATTTCGGAGATTTTCTACCAAACATTTATTTGCAGTGTTATTATTTTACTAGTTGCTGAGCGATCGACTGCTGCGCTTGAATCGCGAGTTCGATACCCGCTTGGAAAAAGTATTAGAATGAACTACAATTTAGTTGTTCCGAGTCGAGTGTTTCTATGTTTGTTTTGTTTGTCTAGTAAGGTGCAACGTTTTACAAAAAAAAGTAAAAGAAAAACTAAAACAGTGTAAATTCATTTTCTTCGTTTTTTAGGGTTCCGTAGTCAACAAGGAACCCTTATAGTTTCGCCATGTCCGTCCGTCCGTCCGTCCGTCTGTCCGCAGTTTAGCTCAGAGACGCACAGTACTAGAGAGCTGTAATTTGGTGTAAATATACGGATTTGTTGTGCCAAGAAAGTGGTAAAATAAAATCTCGAAATATATTTTTTTTTAGGGTACCTCCTGTACACGTAAAGTGGGGATGTTTTTTTTTATTCTCACGTACCCCTTTGTGTGGGGTATCATTAAATAGGTCTTTAAAAATATTGAGAGTTTCCATTAACAATTTTTTTATAAAAAAATTCGTTTGTGAAATATTAAGCTTTAAAGTGCTAAATTTTGCTCGACGCGAGTGTCCCCCCCCTCTACCAGCTAAACGGTTGTGTTTGGGGGTGTGAAAAAATTCACAACAGTAGTATATATAACGAATTTTAAAAGAAAATTATCATGACTAAGTAGGCTTTATAACTTTACGAGTAATAGTCGACCAACTTATAAATTGTACTTGGATAAAATTTTTCTTAAACAAAATGTATCGGAGAAACAATAAATCAACTGCAAATGTAAGTTTGTCAACTTTATTTTTACAGCTTTAATAGGTATGTTTTTACGGTATGTTTTTTGGGCATATGTAGGTTTTTATCGTCAACTATTTTTAACTAACTTCAAAACAGGAGGAGGTTCTAAATTCGTCGTAATCTTTTTATTTATGTATTTTCCCCGATTTCTCAAAGACTCCTGGACCGATTTTGAAAATTCTTCTTTTTAAAATTAAAATCAGCGAATCAGTTTAGTTAGTTCGCATAAGTATTTTGATGGGCAACTACGGAACCCTACACTGTGCGTGGCCCGACACGCACTTGGCCGGTTTTTTTAAAAATGTTAGTGGTCTTAAACTTACTTGTAAAACTTACAGTTTCTCTACATAATGTATGTAATAAAGCAGAATTTAATTAAGTTAATGGGCCAATTAAGTTAACTAGGTAGCGTTCATTAGTAAAGAACAGGGATTTAGCTAATGAAAACGACACATTTATTTACTTCCTAAGCAGTCTCATAAACTGTTCTGTAGAATTCATTAAAGAATAGAAGTTTTATAAATAGAAACCGGTTCTAGTACAGCATTTAGAAATAATCTTTTATTCTTTTAGATATATAAAACTCAAAGGTGACTGACTGACATAGTGATCTATCAACACACAGCCCAAACCACTGGACCGATCGGGCTAAAATTTGGCATGCAGGTAGATGTTATGACGTAGGCATCCGCTTAGAAAGGATTTTGATCAATTCTACCCCCAAGGGGATAAAATAGGGGATGAAACTATGTTTTAGTCGAACCCGATGCAGCTAAATATCAGTATTTTACATGGAGCGACTGCCTATTTGACCTCCACAACCCAGACTGGTTGTCAGACTTTAGGATTGGGATTGACTGTCAAAGATCTACAAATGAAAGTCGGGACCAACGGCTCGCTTGCCGAGATACTTTGGAGAAAACTCGCTGTATTAAATGACTAAACTAGCTGTCATTTTTTTTTCATTATCATTTGGATCAAAGAAGTTCATAGTAATAATAGGTAGATCATAATACTCTTAAAAATAATCTTCTGTGCGTTCAACCACGTAATGATAACAATAAAATCTACACTTCATATTTGCTTTGCGTCATCGTATCCAATTGTATAACGTATCGATAAAATGCTATTATCGATGCCAATAAAATTCTCATAGAATTACTGATATAGATACTCTAAATAGACTCTAAATAGACATAGACATTACAATAAAAGAACAACCACTTTAGATAAAGTTGGTTACTATTGCTCTTCAACATGGCTTTATTTGACGTAATATAAATAGGTACTTCAACACTAACTTTATATTGGGTTCATATCAAAACTAGACAATGACAGCCTATTTTCAGCCAATTATATGCAATATTATAATGCCGTATTATAAGTAACTCTTTCTAATATTACAGATGGCTTTTTGGGAATGACTTTACCAGCATATTAAAAAATCCCAAAGATCATACATTGGCAATCTTAGTTCTTATTGTAACTGATAAATCTTCACTTGACGTCTGATATTTTTACCGTGATGTAGAACATGA
The DNA here is from genome assembly GCA_036375495.1 of Agrotis segetum. Taxonomy (NCBI): domain Eukaryota; kingdom Metazoa; phylum Arthropoda; class Insecta; order Lepidoptera; family Noctuidae; genus Agrotis; species Agrotis segetum. The sequence continues at coordinate 1,008,581 of JAQSVV010000062.1, forward strand.
CATTACTTCATCCTCCAAAACGCCTCTCACTTTCCTTACAAAACTCTCCATCAGTTCACTACCTCGTGGTGGTACCACATAAACCAAGCCAAAACATTGCACCATACTGGTACTTGCACGCTCATGCAACTCGGAGCTGTAACAATATTATATAAGCTGTATAACTCTATTATTAAACCTACAATAACAAAGTTGGTGGTACAGACAAACGGAAGATTGTTTTAATGGCAGATTATCTCTGTATCGTTATATAAATATAGTAATCGTAGTATACGGCCAAGTTCAGTGAAGTAATATTCCAGACATGTGAGTAATGATACTATGCAGGCAATTTCGACTTCATTGTAGATGATTATTATATGGTTATTGCAATCATGAATGGTCGTTGATAAGGTGGAAATTCACATAACAATATTAACTTAAACAAAGTCAACACCAAAATACATTTTTGGAGTTTAATTTTATCCCCCGGTTATGGTCATCCACAGGGAGATAAAATCGGAATAAAAACTATCCTAAGTGTCAATCCAAGTAATAAAATATCTGTGTACCAAATTATATAGAAATGCGTGCAGCAGTTTTTATGTGAAAGAGTATCAAACAACCATCCATCCAAAAAGCTTTCACGTTTATAATATTAGTAAGATAAGATGATAAGACTTCTTCTTAATAATTTGATTACATTAAATGAAGTCATTGATGACAAAATATTAAATGATAAATCTTCTAAGAAAAGACGCGTCACAAGGAAGATAGTCACACCCACAATACCTCAACCATGACTGTTCAAATATCCGATATTTACCGTGAAATCATCAATGTATGCATCATGGTCGTTTTCTACAAAATTATCAAAAACAAAATCAATAAAAACAGTAAATATAATTAGGTAAATAGCGAAACATATTCTGATAATCATTTTCTTAAATAAATAGAACTGTCGCCTGACGATCATTATAATTTGACAAACGACGCGCACACACCGACTTGTAAAAACCCAACGGATGGAGCCAAAATGTAATACCATTAAAATATTCATTTTATCTCATTTATTTATTCTTTTATCCAATACCAATTATGGCCAAAATATAAAATTTTTAGAATTAAGCATTACTTTGCAGAAATACATGACAATAAAGCTATTTTCAAACAGACAGGCGTGGCGAACGTGAACCGAGGCGTTTTTGTTTGTAAAGTATGTAATTGTTTGAAGCCAGTCACATAGACCGCTTTCGCTTTTCTATGTGACTGGATTCAAACAATTCCATACCTACATTACAAAAAAAAACGCTTCGGATCGCAATAGCCTCGCCTGTCTGTTCGACAGAAAAATTCATGCTTGGATGCAAGATGCAGTAAAACCCCCTGCCCTCAAGATTGAGTGTGTTTTTATCAACGTAATTAACGAATAATTTCTATTGTCCACAGATAAATCACTATCGATAGTCCAGCCAGCTTCATTAGAGGCTCCGGAAGAAGGTCATGCAGCTCAGTGTACCTGCCCCAACTGTGATGAACTACTTTCACGATTCTCAGAATGCAGTATATGCTTGGAGCCTTTGCAGGTAAGATTTTTCTGATTTTTCATGTGGGTACCTTTAAAATATTTAGACTCGCAATCAGAAATAGCCAGACCCAGAACAACTCGTAGATGGTCTACGAGTAGTTGCTCATTTGTCCCGAGTGAGATTCGAACCCGCAGCGATTTGCTGCTGAAATCGCACAGCTACTACACTAACCGTACCGTCAGCTGATTTCTTCTCCTAGAAATATATCAGATAGAGGGATGATCCCGAAGTAAAGTTCAAGGTGGACGTCAGCTTTGACGTTTAATCGGGTTAGATCTGTCAAGACGTAATCGATAGCATACTCAAGATCTCCACCGTTGGAAGACTCTTGACTATAATAGGCACCCTTAATTCAAGGAGGTTCTAAGCGAAATTTTATTCGTTATATTCGAAAATATTGCTACACACTACAAGCAAAAGGTTAAAGCAATTTCCAAATAAAAATTCGATCTTTTTCATTCAAATTTTTAAATGTTAATCCACTTTTGATCTCAAGAACTCATTAAACATTAAAATTTTAGACTTATTAACATTAAACAACTTCATTTACCCCAAATTTTGTTTGTAAATGAAAATTTATGGATTTTTTCGCCCGCCAAGCTATAAGCCCAAAGAAAACAACGCATTTATTAATCCTTTTATCTCGGTTTAAGCACGTTCATTTTATATTCATCAAAGAGATCATAAAGACTAACCGTACTCTGTATGAAAATGAGTTCAGAGCCCATTTAAAAGCTTTATTGCCTGCCGCCATAGATATCCCTAAAATTGAAATTTAACGCTTAAAAGAAAGTCATCAACTTATGAGCAAAAGTTACGTTCTCAATGGTAACGCTCTTGACTTAAGAGTTGTCATTACCACTGCTCAAAATATCGCGGGTCCCATCTGAGCGGGGTCAATCAACAAAGAGCCCTCAAAACGATGAAGGAACACATCATCAGGAATCCGGCATGTCCTAGAACCAATAATTCAAAGACACGTAACATCTACGAGTACCTACCCGCACTGAGTCTGCGTGGTGGATTACAGCCCACTCCCTCTCACAAAAAGGGCTGTGTCCCACAACTAGAAACATTATCGGCATATAATGCTTAACCATCCAGTAATTTTACAACATTTTCTAATGGACGGTCTACAAAACACCTTTCTAACACAATTTGTTAATCTATCAAATAATGATCCTAGCGAAATCGTTTTAAATTCACCCAAGTTCTAAAGTAGTCAAGTCTAGTAGTTGCATGAGCAAAATTCAGCTTCCAATTTCCTGAACTAAAACTTAGTTTCATTGTTAGGAAATTCAGTTATAACACTGTTACAACCCTAAGTCCAAAATTGGCCTTAAAATACCGAACACATGAGAATTTGCCTCTAGGGTCGGTTTATAATCATTTAAATATCACATACACTGTCTACATTCTTCAGCAATAAGGGTACTATATTTTTTCTATCTATACTTACTTAATATTTAGATAAAATTATTAATTTTAATTATTTAGAGGTAGGTAAGTATTTGTTACTTTTTTTTGTAGCTATGGGGTAACTTTCTAAGCTATTGATCGAATTCTAATGCATATTATTATCAACCGAGCTCTCACTATGTTTGTCTGGCAAGTAAAAAAAGTAACACCCTTGATGCGACTCTGCGAATTTCGGACCAGAAATTTACACGATCGAAGTCACGAGCAAAAGCTATTAGTAGGGGTCATCTGATAGAAATACAGATCGGCTTCCAAAAAAAAAAAACTAATTGGAAACTACGATATATTCGAGTGTTATAATATGAGCTATATGCACGATACTCTTTTGGGATAAGCCTCTGGCAAAAACTAGTTTAATTAGAAGCTAGTCCGTTGTTGCCTTCACAAGGAACCTCATGTTAATATCATGACAAAGGAGGCAGGGAGGGAATCTTAATTACTATGAATATAAGACCACGTGAGCCTGGCTTGATGAGTGCCCGGCTAGCTGCGACGAATAAAAAAAAAATGTATGAGGGTTTAGTAGCTTTTGTAGTATTAGTAGTAGTGCAAGTAGGTGCTAGGGGTCGGCTGTTGAAGTAGATTCCATAATATAACCATGAATCTGCAATGTAAAAGGCAATTATTGAAGGAAAAAGGGAGGACTCATTTGACGATATCAGAAGACCAAAAAAAATTACAAAAAAGAAATGAGTGACTATATAAATCATACAGTACTAATAAGTTCCAAAGCGTAGTAGATAATTTGAATTAAATAACACTAATTGATTGCTTACCTGACTGAAGTCAGATTCGCAAAAGTCATTTTATTTTTATGGCAACAATATAATTTAAAGTCATGTTCAATGATATAACTATTAAATTAAATGACTTGTTTTATAACATATTGATAGAACAACATAATAAAATTTAATTATTTGTTTATCAATTTAACACTTTCACTGTCCGCGCAGCAGACACAATAGGTAGATAAACAATGGTCGTGAGTCACATGTGATTCATCGGACAGGGAAGTGGTTAATATACTAATTCGAGGATCTCGTAAATTTTTATGTATTTGTAAGGTTGTAAATTAATATAAAATCAACACAATAGAACAAAACTGATTGTTATAATAATAAAAACACGTGTAAGACATAACAAAGATTTTTAAAAAGGACTCTACACTGTTTTGAAAACAAAATAACTACTTGGTTTTTATTTATTAAAATACCTCCAGACATAATATTATTTAATAAAATCTATATTGTTCAGCTGTTATTATGACAACAATGACGAAATCTTAGTACTGTTGACTACGATTTTTATAACTAGTTAGATGAACTGTGATTATGGATTAGACCACTGTTAATCGTAAGCATCAATCTACCATCTTGGTCCTGGGAAGTCCGCATCCATCAACTGTTGGCCAACTTCAACATTTGCCCATACGAGGTCTCCACTGCAGTACCATGTCTGCTGCCTCGACCATCTGTCCGTCTGCAAATTCCGCAAACAAGTTTCCGCGGTTTCTAATTATTAAGCCATTCATTATAGAGTCCGCGCCAAGACTGTAGTTATTTTGACTGGGCGCTAGTGTCTATTCTTCCCATTCTTCTCCATACAACCTACCTTAGCGAATGGGTGTAGAATCAATCCCATCCCTTCCTATTTCCTTTAAATTTAATCATCGACGTTCAAAAGTGCCTCCTTGATGGCCTAATTGGAATAAATGATTTGACTTTGACTTTGACTTCAATACGTCAAATGCATTAAAAGAAATGTAGTACTACGATTTTTTCGTCGAAATAAATTCGTCATTCATAAACCGCACCGCTTACCCAACAGTATGCAAGTTAGTGTGAAGTGATTACACGACTACCGTGCACAACTTCGGTGTTCTAATAGTTCATTACGTCCAAGTTAAGTAAAGTAAGCACGTTGCCGCTATGTTTCATGTATACTTGATTTTATAACAAGCTTTGGTATGCAATTCCTTTGTCAGTTTGGAATGTTCGTACGCTCAAAGGAAGGAAAAGGATTTTAACTCTACGAAATTCCTACGCATTAATTAGAATATTAATAAGGAAATGTTTATTAAATTCTGAAAGGTTTTAATTAGTAAAACTTGGTACATATGAACCATAGTTTTAAGCGAGGCTTGGCTTATATTGTACCTATATTGTTGCCTAGTATTCGGAATTTGTAAAGACATTGTTAGACAAAGGCTTATAGGCATCCAGCATCTATCAAAGCGCCACTGTGTCACAAACTATCTACATAAATACGATGTCGTGTTTTAGAAACATAATAATTATAATAGACACAAGTGAGAAACGATAAACGAAAACGCTCTGTAGTCTTTGATAGATTTTAAACTTTATTCTTTACAGTTGAAAATTGATAATCCAGTAACGATTACATCCCGTTTTCTTTTGGTCTTGTCATAGTATTAGATTTTCAACTTTATGATATAAACTTTAGACTCTAATGAATTTCTGGGGGCTGGTTATTTGTTTTGTACGTAAAGTACACATCTTGGGCAAGAAGTGGCGGAATACCAAACCAATATAAAAACCAATCTTCAGATTGTATTTATCGCATGTCTATCAACAGTAGTATTCTAATTTCTATCTTTCTATTTTCCAGTGTTGCGGCCCCTGTGTCTGTCCGTGGTGCGGTGGTGTTTGGTGCGGGCGGTGTTCCCGGCGCATGTCCAGATGTGCGTGGTGTAGGGGTGCCCTCAGAGCACCGGCAGCCCCCTGTCTAGCCCTGCAGCGGCTTATCAACGATCTCATGCTTCCGTGTCGGAATTATAGGTACGTTATCATTTTTCAATGAAGACTTAGAAATGTTGCTTTAGCAGAATCTAGTAACAATTTCTTAAATAGTAACAAATGAACTGCGTCTCTTTCTGTACCCTGTTAAGATCTATTGAATGCATTGGATCTGTTGACTTATCGTGAGGGTCGCGGGCAGCCGATGGATGCAAGTGGCGAATTGTCGTTCGGCGTGGCGGTCTAAGGGGGAGGCCTATGTTCAGCAGTGGACGTCTTCCGGCTGATGATGATGATGATGTTGACTTTTCATAAATTTTTTGTGGGTGTTAAAATCATCAAATGAGTCCACCCGCCCTGAGTGGAGTGGAGTGAAAGAGACTGATTCAGACTCCTTTGGCACAAAAAGTCCTTTTTGTTCCTTCAGTTGTCCTTTGCGTTTCAGGGCCACGGTGTCCTTTACGGATAATCCCGCAACTTTATCAAAACAATCTCAATAGTATTTTAACAATATTTCGTTAATATAAATTCGTGTGTCCTGTAATTTTGGTTACGCATCTCAAATTCAGGAAACAGTTCGATTCACTAATAGGTAGTTTAGTATGCCAAAAAACATCGTACGGACGTCAACTATAGGTTTCGATTTATCTAGAAGCATTCATTCTAGAAGGATTCAAAAGTAATTCCAAACCGCAATAAAAACTGTGTTCACTAAGCACACTTGATTACATAGACTAGACTGTGCCAGTCTAGACAGATTCATGTACAATTAGATGGCGTAAAGGTTCGTCTAAATGGGCAACATTTTCCCTCCAATATGTGGCTACAACATTTTCGGTCAGCTCAAAAACATTTTCAATATTTCAGGCCAATTTGTATAAACCTAATCTTACTTAGATTAGCACGAGTTTTCAGTATTTGAGATGTAAAGTAAACTGGAACTTTGACAATTTCAAATTGACAATTTTCAAAGAAGAAATTAGATCCTTCTTCGCACACCAGAGTCGCTGTTCTTAGTACCTATTTCCTGTTGTACTATATATACACTTGACTAAAGTATAGGTATGTTGCATTAGTCTCAATGACAAAAGCGAATGCTAAGTTTAGATCGTACTTGAAACTATATGTTTCGGAAGGTATTTCGATAATGTGTGTGAAACAACGATGTATCGTTACTGTTGGCACTTTAATATATACACTACTACACACACTACTAGTTTCTGAAAATGTATTGACATAATCTTCATAGTTATTACATTTTTTTTTTTACAACGTTACCTTTTATAAGAACGATTTTAATGGGAATCTGAATTAATCCAACTTGTATAATGACTTCATTATCGTCATCATTTTACTGTAGGATCAGCAACTGCTGTGTATAATAACTGTATAGCTCTCCCCCTTTACATAAAATTCAATAATGATTCGAAAAACGCTAGGAGCTACTCGTATCATAACCACAAGAATGTTATTATTATTTTCTTTAGAAACACTTTTTTCAAATGTACATTTTTTTTAAGTCAAAATCATCAAATGAGTCCTCCCACCCAGAGCAGGTTGGAAGGGACTGTAAGATTTGTACTGACTAAAATCCACGGTCTCCTTCAATGGCCCCTTACGTTCCAGGGTCACGTCTACCTGACGAGACCTCCCGCGACCCATTTAAAATAACCTATGTCTGTTCCTAACACCTGAAAATGTTTAAACAAAATATCAGGATAATCGGTACAGTGGTTCAAGCGAAAAAATTTCAAATACAAACTTGCTTACGCATTCATACTATTAGTTAGAAGTACGATAGATTAACTAAGTCTCCTTAGTAACAACTGGCTAACAAAAAGCCGAGTTGATTGATTAACCTTCAAATAAAAGTAGAAGCCGGCTCAATCCATTAAAAAACAAATAAGTGCCAATCGATAACTAATCCAATCACTTTCCCACCGTGAATCGTAAACGCCACATAAAAGACGAAATAACCGTAACTAATAAGAACACTTGTTTGCCAAATAAACCGCAACTTTCGGACAATAAACCGTAAATGATAGATTAAAGTTACTATTTTATTGCTTAGGGGGATGTTCTGACTGGACGTTTTTTTAACACCTTGCAAAAGTACTTGTAAAAAGATGTAAAACAAAAACAAATAAAGCAGTTATACATATTAGTCTTAACAACCTTCTATGTCATGGTGTTCTTTATAAACTAGTTTCACTTCATATAATAATAAAATAAAATAACTTGCTATAAATTATTCTTTATTTAAAATTATTAAAAAATTAGACATATCTATCTAAATTAGAGATATCTTTAAATTAATATCTCAACTTTAACTTTAACTTTTTGCCCTGCAAACTTGTCTAGACAAACATTCTTCGAGTGATCGATCGTTCTGCATAATTTAGTGAGATTGTAATTTAATATAACGTGTTCTCATACATCATTTTAAAAATAATCAAACCAGTGACCTTATGCCTAACATAAAGTTCAAATGAATTTGAATATTTACTGACAAAGCCCAATAAAGCCAAAATGTCTGCCAGTGTTGCAGGATTACTTTAGTGGTTACTACGGCTTTGTGAAGTAAAGAGCAATTAAAGGGACAGTGTGCGTTTCAGTCAGTATTACTCTAACAGTCCCTTTCGCTCCACGGAGAACGAGGACTCATTTGAAAATTTCCCACCCCAAAAATAATTAATGACTCCGAAAACTAAACGGTTATTGAACGCACACTGTGAATTTCAGTCAGTTCGACTCCAACGAGCAATTCCTTCCAAAACGAGAACACATAATTATTGACGATTTTTCCACCCAAAAAAACTAGCGGTTTATAAACGCAGCATTAACACGCTAAATCTGTAAGAGCCCTTATACTTTTCTCTCCATTTTTATTGTGATGTCACGTTGTCTTTATTTCTTGCCTTCCTTGAGATCTATTTTATTAGGTCTACGTTTAAGTGGACACTCAATATTAGTGATACATAAAGCTAAAGTATTGGTTTTGGTAGAGCAGTGGTATTGGGCCCGTCTTACGAGTTGTAGGTCGTGGGTTTGAACCCAACCAGGCCCAAAACTTTGTCTAATTCATTTCATCAATACTACTCTCAAAACGGTGAAGGAAAACATTGTGTGGAATCCGGCATGTCCCATCAGTGGGAACATTTGTAGGATGATGATGATGATTTGATTTTGGATAATATTTTCTCCTTTTTTACATAAATATAAGGAAGTAAACGCGTACCTAGGCAGATTAATGTCCAATTTCATTTTATTTAAAATAACAATACTGCCTGAAATCATTGAACATTCACAAACGTGTTCATTGAAACAAAAATGTTATTTCCTTTCATTAAATACAATTTTTAATAAAATATTCTTCGAAAATATTAATAAACTAGTGAAATGAAATAAAGTTATATATTCCCACTGCAAATATTGGAACTTTAATTTTATTAAAATTATCTGTATTTTGTGGCTGCCTACTGACATGCATAATACCTACATGTGGTTTTGATACCACAACAATATGATAGAAAATTCATTGAAACTCTATTCATAATTTATTTTATTCTCGTACATAATTAATTCATCGCTAATAATAAATTAATTCAATATAATTTAAATATTTTTTCTTGGAAATCTGTAGGCTGGGCATAATTCCTTTGATTTCATAATGAAATTAATCATACTATTATAATTATCATGAGCTATTTCAATTAATTAACTATAGGTTCCCAAAAGAGCGTATAAAACAAAAAATGTTTCAGTATTAAGTTTTAATTTTTTTTTCAAATAAACTTTCACTAATAGGACCAGTGAGCATCAATTCAATTACATGCGCGTGATTCTATTAGTACGCAAAAAATATTCACTTATATCGTGTTCAACAATATTTTTTTAAACTGTGTTAATAGCGTAACGTGACGTTAAAATACCGGGCAAATTTACATGTTCGTAATACAGTTTCATTTTTTTTTAATAATTACCCGGCAGTAGCAAGCACCAATGGCTTAATCATTGAATTGGTATGAGCAACTCAATTAATCGGGTTTTTGTTAGATCTTATCAAATAATTACTATGATCAAACATGATGGATTGTAATCAATAAACACTACTTATAACTTATAGGTTGATTATAAAAAAGTACAGGTAGATAAAATCTGAATCTATAAAAAACGTAAAATGTAAACTAATAATCATATTTCTTTGTTCACAGACGCGGATGCACAGAGCTCCTCACAGCAGTAACCAGAGTAAAGCACGAAGAAGACTGCAAATACGACACCATGATCTGTCCCATCACAGCCAACTGCTGCTCAGTACCCTTCGAAGAACTGTCATCACATCTACAGAACAATCACAATATCATCGCGGTATACTCACAGAAGATAAAGATCTTAATAGAAAACTTCCAGACGAAACTGAAGAAGACAGCCTGCTGCAGAACGAAATACAAGATTATCCTGCTACACCAAAAAAGCGCTTTCATCATAAAAGTTTGCATCTACAACTACCATGTAAGGGTAGAAGTCATGAGGAGGAAACTCGGATACATTGCTGACGTGAAGTCAGAGACGAAAAGAAGCGATTACAGCGCTTTGATAGAATTCCAAAGCAAAGCGCTTTGTACAAAATCAGCTATCCTGATAGAGAACGAAGCTTATGGAAAGAAGGCTGAAGTACAATGGAATGACGTTGTCATGAAGTCAGAGAATGACGAAGCTATCACAATTCATGTCAATATCGGCAAATCAGATTCAGATTTGTTGAGGAAAGACTATGCGGAGTCTTGAGAAACTACTGGAAAAGTAATCATGGATGTTCTTAAATTTCTGACAGCATCAACTGCCGAAGTAGGCAAAAATGCGGAGAAAATCGAGAGTAAAAACATCGTGGCAAATAGTGCTCAATAAAGTGCAGACAATTTTAAATAATTCACAATTATCATTCCGATTAGTTATGCATTTAAACATTAAATAGAATCATTTGTATTTAACGATGATGTAGACTTTGAGAAGCTTGAATTAAGTAATGCTGTTTGTGATGTTCGCGAGCTCAAGTGGCAGAGAAGTTTTGAACATGTTAAAAAGTTTGGTCAGTTAAAATGTTTTGCTGAATTGGATGATAATATTATGGCTATTATTTATTGAAATAATGCTCTTGATAACATTATGAAAACTGACGCAGAGTATCACTCTGGTTCTAACATACATTATTTTATTGTATAAGACATTCAATTTATTTTCAAAATGTGAAATAAATTCACCTTTCTGGACCAGACTATCCTTGAGTTCGCGAATTACCACCAATTGTGACTGATGTAGCCTTTAGTATTAGAATAATTTAGTATTTAAACTTATGGATATGTAAGATAAAAAATATAACGTTAGATTTTTTTACATTTGCACTTTTATTTTGGTTCCCTTTGCGATTTAAGAGTAGTAATTAAATTGTAAATTTACGAGCTGCATATAAAGCTGTATTTCATAGAATCGCGCTGGATAGAAACAGTCAAGCAGCTTCCAACCGGTCCTATGGAAAATTTATGGCCTGTTCAGTAGTAGATGTCCACTGCTGAACATAAACATGACTATGATGATATTAATTAGTATACAGACCCTAATCTGAAGAATACTTAAATAAAGAATATAAACAAAGCAAATGAGTTACCAAGGAAGGAGTGACGATGTATTTGCTTTCTGAAAGTAATGGGTTAGCAAACAAAATTAAAAACAGATTACCCACATGGAAATTAGTACGTGTACTTTCCTCCCATTAAGCCTTTTAGGGAGCCATGGATATAAACATGTACGGTTTAAGATATCTGTTCAGGCATCGATTTCTTTTAAAGTTATATCCTTCTAATATTATGAATGCGAAAGTTTGTGAGGATGGATGTATGTTTGTTCCTCTTTCACGCAAAAACCACTGAACGGATTTGATTGAAAATCGGTACACATATAGTTTATAAACTGGATTAACATATAGGAGTTTTCATTCCGACTTTATGTTCCCACGGGATGATTTTGGCAGTGAAACCGCTGGCAACAGCTAGTTTCCTTATATTATTAGCAGCAGAAACTTTTTCATGCCCGTTGTGGAGAGCTCCATGTTGTAGCTCTTTGGGAAAATCTAGGGAGGAAAGAAAGAAAAGAACCACTCCACAGTCTGATCACTCTCTCTCTCTAAACCCGACCATTCGGGTTTCAAGGTGTGAGGGTGAAGTCCTCTACGATTTATTACAGCCTAACACTTCACATCACATCAAAATGTGTCCTCCTACCCGGGGCAAGGCAGGAGGGACTGTCAGACTCGTACTGACTATAATTCACGGTGTCCTTCAATCCTTTAACGTTTCGGGGTGACGGTAGTTCACTAGTCCCGCAACTTGTTTTTGTACTTTTTCCATAATTATTTAAACGTATTACGAGTATTTTACTTTTTTCAATATGCAGCCTTAACCATACACATGACATTTTCTAAACTAATAAAAGTATGTGGAGTAGGCCAGGACATTAAAATGCAGCCGTAATACAAATGAACGGAATAACAGTCACTTGCTTGTAATGCGACGCACGGAGTTGTGTTCGTGTCCATTGTGACGACGGTACGATATTTTTTTTTTGTCAAAATGATGACATTTTTTTCACTAAGTTAACGTCAGGACTTTATTCCTGAAGCTTCTCTAAGTCACGATGCGATGCAATTCGACCGATTCCAACTACAATTGAAAAACATTCTAACCACACTACCTACTACTACTAATCGCTGTTTCACATAAAGCTTGGTTGACGGCTCTTTAATGACCCATTTTTAGGGTTCCGTAGTCAACAAGGAACCCTTATAGTTTCAGTTTAGTTAGTTCGCATAAGTATTTTGATGGGCAACTACGGAACCCTACACTGTGCGTGGCCCGACACGCACTTGGCCGGTTTTTTAGCTGTATTTTCGTCTTATATCTAATACCTATACCTTTCACGACCAAACGGTACCTAACACCAGTCGTTATGAACAGATAGTTAGCCTGGAATCTAGACAATGACATAGAATACTTTTATCCTGAATGAATCAATAGTGTCCTCATTCAGAATAAAAGTATTCTATCCAATAGGAGAATTTCTCAAACTGGCATTTTTTACCGTACAACAATGGACACTAACCGAAAATAGAAAATTTACAAAAGAAAAATGTCTTCATTACATTTCTTTTTCTTCACAAATAATTATATTTTACAAAGAACAAAGTTTTAAGAATTCGAGTCAAGGTTCTTTTATTTCCAATTATTAGAAGAAAAAAAGAAAATACAAATACAGAATAAGAATCTAGCATTTGGTGTTAATGAAGTAATTTGTAAGATAATTGGAACCGTTTTTAATTAACGTAATTTTCATTTCGAGTTCACTACATACTACAGTATTTATCCTACTAGTTCCCTATAATATGAAGGCGAAACTGCTTTTTGTAAGTATGGATGTAAATGGCAATGTTTGTTACTCTGGCTACGGGAAAACGTAACTTGGGTCACGGGATTTGGCTAAAACGAGTCGTACACAGATAGTTTATAATCCTGGACTATCTATGTTATAAGTTTTTATCCCGATTTTATGTTCCCGTGGGATAATATGTGTAGTGAATCTCGCTAACAATCAGCTAGATTTCTAGTAATCCCGTCGCAATAGCCTAAGGTTAACACTGACATTAACCTAAAATGGCAATGTTTGGCCTCTGGCTACGGTATCAAACGTACACTCATTGGGTAAGAGTTTGGTTCAAGGACACTATGAGTCGTGAAGTCTGGTATGAATCCTTCCATGTTATAAGAGGCCTAAGATATTATAGTCCTGCTAATATTATAAATGCGAAAGTATGTGTATGTAGGTATGTTTGTTACTCTTTCACGCATAAACCACTGAACGGATTTGGCTAAAATTTGGTACACAGATAGTTTATAACCTGGATTATGACTTAGGATATCCCGATTTTATGTGAATAATTTTCGAGTTGTAGCGGGTGAAGCCACTGGCAACAGCTAGTAGTTAATATGTTTAGTAATCCCATAATTATAACAGATTTCTATCAATATTCTGTCGCAAAGCCTAAGGATAACATGACAAGCCTAAAAAGGTTTCTTGCTCTCTACGGTATCGTCATGGACACTCATGTGGTAAGAGATTGGTATGAATTTTGAAGGATGGAGAAGAAGAGGAAGGCCTCGATATCTTGATAATAATAATAATATTCCACAACTATCACACAATGCCATCTAGTCCCCCCAAGCTAAGCAGAGGTTGTGTTATAGGTACTAAACAATTGATAAACACTTATATATTTCTAAATACATACATATTATAGATAAATACACCCAGACAGAACAAATGATCGTGCTCATCACACAAACATTTGTTCTGGGTGTGAATCGAACCCACGACCTCCGGCATAGCAGTCAGGATAACTAACTAGGTACTAGACCAACAGGCCAGCCAATAGTGTAAGGATTGTGCAAGGAATAGTGCGATAGTGTAAGGAATGATACGACAGGGAAGAGTGGATGAAGAAAGCGTGTTGTGGCGAACCCAAAACGGGAATAGGGACAGGAAGATGATTCTCACTACGGAACCCTAAAAAACATAACACTATGATAAGTATTACGAGCAAAATAAAAGGATTTTTCCTTAATTCTGTTTATTATTATTTAGTACAAGTACTGGTTGGGAATACCTCAAATAAGGACACTATTTAAGAGCAAATAGTCGAGCTATCGAAAATATCACGGTACAAAAACCACAGTCATAAATAAAACGAAGTGGTCGTTTATTTTCTTACACTAACATACATTATCTGCGTTTCTCAGCACTTATGGTACACTGGGCCTCCGTTCGTGGTAAAACTTTGTCCATATAGGTATTGGTCTAGCGTAGAATGTCGTTTCAATAGAATAATAAGGGTATAAAGGTCAGATTTCCACAAATTAAAAAACTATCTTAGCGTTCTTTTTTGATGGCATTGAATAAAGGATTGTAGAATGTGTTAATATTGCTGATAAGTTTAAAATTCTGCGTATTAGTAAGTTCAAATAAAAATATTAAGTTTCTCTTCATTGTCAAGAAATCTGAAATTCTAAAGAAAGCTGCACTGAACCGTCTCCAAGCGAATGTAAAAAAAATTAAATGAGTGAATAGCGACGACCCCCTGATGTGATGATAACAATCACTCTATCAAAAGTGTAGCGACTTACAAGAAAATAAAACTCACAAAAGTATACTTAAAACTAATCATGATAAAGTTCTTTATTCAGTGACATCATAAAAATGTGCGTTAGGATTAAACTTATCCTAAGAGGCCAGTTTATACTGGTTTAGTTCCCACTGATATGTGGCCTGCCATACGACCGTTCCCTTTCGATGTTTACTTAGATATCACACCTTTGCAATCACAGGGGAAATGTTAAGATTCTTGCAGTGTCTGGAGTAAGTGAAGATTTAGGTTCATGTTGGATTAACAGCCTTTCATGGGGCATTTGGGAAGAGGTTTAGACGGTATATTGAGAAAACGCAACAAGGGATCAATCTTTTTTTGAGGTAGAAGCTACCGTAGTTGCTCTAATGGGAATAGATTTAAATATTTATATTTTCATTCCCGACTGAGCTACTCGTCAAAATCGCGCTTGCCGAGGTTGGTCTGTGACCATCTGTCACAGCGAATTTCCTAAGTGCCTCGGAAAGCACGTAAAGCTGTTGGTCCCGGCTGTAATTTATAGATCTTTGACAGTCGTTACTGTTAGTCAGAAGTTCATAAGTCTGACAACCAGTCTCACCATGGGGTATTGTATTGCCCAGTTACTAAGTTCTGGAGGTCCGATAGGCAGTCGCTCCATTTTAAATACTGATATACTGCATCTGGTTTACTGGAAGCCGACCCCAATATAGTTGACAGCAGAACTGTCAGACTCGTGCTGACTGTACTGATTCTTCAATAGCTCTTTACATTCCAGGGTCACGGACTCACGGTTACTTAAT
Source organism: Agrotis segetum (assembly GCA_036375495.1). Classification (NCBI taxonomy): domain Eukaryota; kingdom Metazoa; phylum Arthropoda; class Insecta; order Lepidoptera; family Noctuidae; genus Agrotis; species Agrotis segetum. Next base: position 1,024,398 of record JAQSVV010000062.1, read on the forward strand.
GAGACAGTCCCGCCCCCTTACCGCATTACTATTTCTGTGGCTTTATATTTAATCTATAAATTAAAATTGAAGTATAATAAAAGGAAATAAAGCAAAATTAATTGGATTACATATTGGAAAACTGCACTATTTTGTGGGTTAATTATCATAATAATGAAGACGAATAAGTACGATCCGTAACATCGCGATATTGCATGTTTTATACGAAAACGTTATTGATTTTCTTCCCATACTAAAATAATAAAAACCTTTATGAGCTCATAAAAGGTTTACCTGCATGCAATGACACTAAAACAAAAAGCTTTTCAACAATGGCGAGAAAAGTAAACATTTTCCATCTCGATTTCAAACCTTATGCTGTCCAGTTTTGAGTAAAAATTTGTTTGGTTTTAATCATCAGTCCAAAAGTTTAAATATTTGGTCTTTTAACAACTAAAATCAAATTTCAATTTTCCACCTTAACCTCATTAATTTAAAGATGCAAATTATTTGTCTTGCATAGTTAAATATAGCGTGTTTGTCAGTCGTGACAACCACATTATCACATCTTGTAAAATATTGATAAAGTTGTTAAATTAAATGGGTGACCAAGTGAACTGGTTGCTGAAGGTTTCAGTTACGAGTGTGTCATTCATATTACCTACCTACCTACTTTGGTTCACACTCAAGGGTGCTCACCGTCAGATAATGACCAGGCCCGAGTCGAGGACGCGTTGTGTTCCAATTATGCTTCAATGAGTTATTAGCATAACTGATGCAGCATGATTGGGCCAAATGCCTGCCAGGAATCAGAAATGTCTTAAGAGGGCCATAGCCTGTCGGGATCGCGGGACTAAACAGCTACCGTGACCTCGGAACGCTAAAAGCTATTGAAGGACACCGTGGATTTTAGTCAGTACAAGTCTAACAGTCCCTGCTCTGTCCTGGGTGGGAGGACGCATTTGATGATTTTACCACGCTCAAAAAAAGAGGTTACAGTAGCCCTGGAACGCCATATTATATGCTATTGAAGGAACAGGGTAGGATTTAGTCAGTACGAGTCTGACAGTCCCGTCCGCTCTTCCGTAAGCTCGGACTCATTTGATTTGACACAAAAAAAAAACGTTATAAATTATTGTGACATGATAGTAATTTTATTATCCTTTGGTTATTATGAATTTGAAACATGGATGATCTTTAGAACAAATAAAAAAGGTTAATAAAAATAATCAAAATAAAGCCATTTTGGCAAAGCCACGAAGTTTTGAGCTGAAGGCTGATGTTATTATTATATTAGGCACATACAGATAAAAGACAGTGATATTTTCTGATTTTCTGTGAGCGCATCACTAACTTTTTCAACGTAAATAAAAGATCGATAGTCAAATGACCCTAAAACCTTGGCACTCGTTCGAAAACAGATTTCATGCCCCCACAATGTGCCCGTCAATGGGCAGGTTAAATGCTAAAAATAATCTTATCAACGCCTACATTTACGCCACTTATTTTTGTCACGGTACCCACAATAACTTACTTATTTTTGTTCCCCACATTTCGCAAATTAACGTTTGAAATATCTTCATATTTACTAAGCACAATTATTAATTGATAGGTGCTACAATTTTCATATCAGTGACAAGTTATAACTTGATCAAAATATAATTCGCGACATTATCAAGTAGGTATAACTTTAAATAAAAGAATGAACAAACTTTCACTCCATTTGCTCTCACAAAGATTTGGTCAAAGTAGGTAAAATTTCCGAAATCAGACTTATTTTGAATTAATAAATCAAGAAAATTTGGGGTGCTACTGCGAACCTTAACTTTAACGAATTCGATCGAATTTTCCTAAGCAACATTGTTAAAGTGACCGTTTCAAACCTGGTTAAAAACAATTTAATGTGAAATGTTATACAATTAATTGAAGCTAAATTTCAAAGGTCCTCCGTACTACTTCAGAGATTTTGTTCTCAGTATCCAGATCAAAATACACAGTTTATTAATAATGCCTTCAGGCATAATTATCACGTTGCAAGACGAGACCATGAAAGCTTGGCTGTATTATAATGAACAAGTTAATTCGTAGAAAAGGGTTACCTATCATATGAACGAAAACCGTTTGACCGAAAACTTTTCAACTATTATCATTTGGTTTTTTTTTTACTTCATCGAAGTCACGTTTGCCACTGTTTCAGTTAACCTATTATCTATTCGTTTTTTTGTTGTTACTCCAACACATCATTTGGCCGAAAAACTTTTTACCGATGTTGCACTTACTCGAAACGACGGTTGTTCGAAGTATTATTTTTCCAAACATTCAGTATACCACTGTATTAATTGCCATATTTTCATTTCACCAAACGCCTAGAGCATACAAACGGACATGCAACTTGCAAACAAGCACCAAAAACATACAAGCAAGCATGCAGCATGCAAGCAACCATGCAGCATGCAAGCAAGCATGCAGCATGCAACAAGCACGCATCATTCAAGCAAGCATGCAAAATGCAACAAGCTTTCTTTCTGTCATGGCTCCGGCGCTGCGGGGTTTTGGGTGCCCCCACGCGAGCTTATCGTCGCAGATGATTTGAACGCTCACCATCGCAGCTTCGGCTTACTGGCCGGCTTCGCCGGCCAGCCTCAGCCGCGGCGGCTGCCGTTCTAACCACCTGCTCCTCAGCTCGCGGGCCACCCCACCCCTCCGCGCCCACGCGATTTTAAATTACACTCTAGGAGTAGGACAGACAAGACTAGGTAAAGTCGGTTTTGCAGCATGTCGTTTCCGCCACAAAGGGGTTTGCAACTTTTAGTACGGACCTTGGCATCATTTTTTTTTTCTTTCGCCAGTGATGAAACTTTGGGCATAATTAGACTACTCCGTAATAAGTCCATAGAAAAAAAAATAAGTTTCTAAACCTTAACCAACCAGAGATATGGTGGTTTGTATTTTGTACTACCTACTAAAATTAACTCCAAATTAGAACAAAATAAAAACCGTCATATCTCTGGTTAGTTACGGTTTAGATTTTTTTTATTATTTTTTACGAACTTCTTAGGTTATGGTCTACTAATGACCAAAATTTCATTACTGGCGAAAGAAAAAAAAAAGCTTGATGCCAAAAAATTGCAAACACCTTTTGTAGCGCAATATATTGATTTTTTATAACAGTTATTAAATTTTCGGTAAAACGTTGTTTCGGTATGTTGAAAATATGGCAAATAAATCATTTGGCAACTGAAAAAAGTTTAAAAGAGGCTTCGGTCAATAATAAAAAGTTATTTTGTTAATCGGCGGAACATACTTCGATAAAATAATACTTATGGCTAATGAAACTTCGATGATCTGAAAATATGTCGAATAATGCATATACACACATCAAAAGTGTCTAGGGATCAACATATATTTTTGCAATAACTTTTCTCCTGATTGATATTAATTAAAATGTTCTTTAAGGATTCATCAAATAAAGTGTTATCGTTTGTCACAGTAACGATAAACCAAGTCACCTTTGCATTCATAAAGAAATTTGCCATTTTCCTAATAAAGGGATTTTTGACATTTGAACCACTAACATTAAAGTTCGAAAAAAAGACTGAAATAACAGTTTTCTTTAAAATTTTATTGGGTAACTCAAACAATTAATAATCCGTGTTTCTACCGCGAACACTAACAACACAAGAACATCGGTTTGGCATACTCAAAATGAGTTCATCCAAATCACGCTGTGGAATGGCCGCCCATGTTCGTTGCAACAACAAAAAAAGGTCTTCTTGCGACTGGATACCCTCCATATTCGGCAGAGCTCTTCTCTGTAGCATATCCCATGCATGCTCAATCGGGTTCAAGTCTGGCGACTGAGCAGGCCAGGGCAGGACATTGATGTTAGCTGCGGCGAGAGTCTGTCTTACAACTCTTGCGGTGTGCGGTCGTGCATTATCATGCATTAACTGAAATAAGGGACCGATTTGCACTTGTAGAGGAACGATGACGTCTGATACAATCGTCTCAGCATAAATTTGAGCGTTGAGGTTGCCTCTGATCCAAATCAACTCAGTTCTTCCGCCGATCCAAATACCCGCCCATACCATGATGGTTCCACCACTATAAGGATGGACTTCCTGGCAGGATTTTAATCGCTGTTGGCGTCCAGGGGTTCTCCAGTGTCGTATACGTCTTGTATCCGGTCTCATACCAAAACGAGACTCATCAGAAAAGCACACGAAACGCCATTGTTCTTCTGCCCAATTTCTGTGTTCAAGAGCCCATTGATATCGAATCCTACGATTGTGCATTGCTATAGGTGGTACCCGTAGCGGTCTTCGGGAATGAAGGTTCACTTCATGCAAGCGGTTTCTGACTGTTTGGTCGCTAATTAAGTTCCCTGAAGAGTGATGAAGCCTCACGGCTAACATCATGGCGGTTATTGTTGGAGCTCTTCGAGTTAAGATTTGAATGTATCGGTCTTGTCTCCGTGTGGTGCAGCGATACCGTCCTCCATGGCGCTCAGCCACGGTACCAGTGCTTCGGTAACGTGTCCAAAGTCGACTGATAACACTCTGACTTGTATTCAGAGCTAAAGCCACAGTACGTTGCCGGGAACCAGCTTCTATCATTCCCACGGCTCTGAGCATTTCTTCCCTGCTTAAATGACGTCGCCGCTCCATAATAACGTTGGTTTTAATCAGTAGTAGGGAAACAGTAGCACTAATAATGTCTTCAATGCGTTGTATGTTTTTATAGGGAAAATATTGACAGCTGATTTTCATCTTTTACTCGAATTTGATTTACAGTTCCTGATTCAAATTATGAAATGCACCAAAAAGGATCCATATAAATTTATAAAATCATACATTTATTACAAAGCCACATCTCAATCTCAAGAAATCCGCATAAAAATGCTTGATCCCTAGACACTTTTGATGTGTGTAGCAAAAGAGATGTCGACCAATAGTTTTCGGTATAATGAAATTCGAACAAACAAAATTCGGTAACTTGATCGGTTCCCGTAGAAAAGATGGTTAGATCAAAAGTACTCATTGGATTAAGTCAATTTAACCTTTCAAAACTCGTTAGAAGTTTGAAGTTGAACTAGGTTTTATAATCTGATACCTTTTTGGACCTGCCCACATAGTGGATATATTACATTGTAAAAAATAAATTGTGAAACTTTTTTTTAGTTTTTTGTTGGCATATTTCAATCCCTTGTACCATCTTTCAGTGACGTTCAGTTGGTTAAACGTCCTGTGTCCTGAATTGGAAAGTCACAGATCCAAGTTCTCTTCGCAAATGAATTATCCAAAAAATAAAATGATGATAGATAAAGAATTTTGATAGATTATCAGTTGACATTATAACATGCTAAATGGTATTTTTATTTTGCAAATAGGTTTCAGAAAAAACACTTACGCGTCCAAACACTATGTACTGTGGCGGTGTCTCGTACCTTACCTGACTACTCTGAGAAGAACATACGAAACAAACTCAGAGGTCATGTCTCTTTTAATATTCAGACAATAAACTGGTTAATTCATACAAGGAGCTGTGTGTCTGACATGTTTTTTCTGAAGAAAGAACCACACAGATTTGAGTGGACCTGTCTAGACAGTGCAAGTATTTGTCAGAGTTATGGTGTAACTCACGATGACTAATTAAGGTTCTTTGAAAATAAAGAAACACTATTTTATCTGCTACAACATAACTAGCCGCGTCAATGTGACCAATCCTAAGCGCTCATGCACACGGGACGGTTTTGCGCCGGAGCTAAGCCCGGCGCCAAACCGGGTCTACGGGCGGTCGTCAGTCGTGTATGAAACTCTATAAAGCTAACCACACGACACCGGCGCTAGAGCCGGCTCAAAAAAACCGTGCCGTGTTAAAACCGTCTCGTGTGCATGAGCGCTTATACCACCTGCCTCATACTTATCGATAATCGATAGATTTGCGTTTCCACACAATTGAGCATCAATGAAGTTCGGCTTCCGTCAGACTGTCTCCCTGACCGGCACCGAGGGAAGTCTTTGAAACTTGAAATGAGGTTTTTGAAAGATATTTTAGTTTAGGGTTTAAAATATTTTGGGAAAGGGCTTTAGAAGATCGTTTGGAGGTCTTTGATGAAGATGCCTACTCGGGGTTTATGCTAAGACTTTTAGTAAAATTTTCTGTAAATTGGTAGGAAGCCTTTTTACTTCAATATAAGCAATATTGAAGTAAAAAGGCTTCCTACCAATTCGATGGCAAATATTCTTGTCATCTAAAATTATTTTGTTTTGGGCCTAACATAAGTCACTGTCAAGAAATATATCTACTTTTTTTTTTGAGAAATGCAAGTTGAATTGGTTCACTTGTAACGATTATTAAGTTGATAGTCATCAATTCATCATCTAAGCTTTTACAGACGCGAAGACTCTTTTTTTCTGGTCCACATTGTCCCACATCTGGGCAGGCCACCTTCAAGTTTTTCCAAGAGTTCTTGTCCTGAGCCACCTCGAACCAAATGAAAAGGAAAAAAAAAAGAAAGAGAGAGAAAACAAACACTTAATCTGTTCTACTATCCCGGTCATACAACGTACAGTTTCATAATGATGATGCTGGTAGAATATGCTGCTTAATAGCGCGAAAATAAAAGGTACAAATCGATTGATAAACGGAGTCCTCGTAAAACTCTTAGGTGCATAAACAGTTAGTTTTTAATAAACTTGTTTTCACTAAGTTCAGTCGCTTAAGCTATCAGAAAAATATGAATTCAAAGTGGTGACGAAGTTAATTTCTCACAATAAACAGTTTATACGGTAGAGATTTTGGAAAAAACTTTAACGTTCGATATCTCCAATTGTAGGGGTAAAAATTATTACAAATAAGGTCTAATATCGCTCATTTCAAGAAATGCACCTAATTACCATACACCCCGTAGATAATCTTCAGAGTTGCTGAAAGAAAATCATCCATCCAATATTTTTCTAGTAAATAATTATAACAGTCGCAAAAAAGTCACTTACCTCGGCAGCAATATACGCTGGTATGACAGAGAGGAGTAGCCTCTCTTGTTGCTCTCTCTCACACTCGAGCTTCACTCTCTGCTCGAGGCAGGTCCTGGTGCCAGCGAAGGTGTTCCTGTGGGCCCTCTCTGTGAGGGCTCGGTAGTAGAGGCCGATACCACTCGCGGAGATGAGGAGGGATAGCTCGCAGATTAGCTGTGGAAGATAAAGGTGGGTTATTAAGGCGCATAGTACCCTCAATGACCTTGAGCATCCAGACGGTGCTAAACGCACATTTTCATATCTTTACCGCACATATTAATATGTCCCAAGCATACCGCGATACCTCAAAATGATATCATAGACTATGCAGCTAGGCAGAAACAGCTGCAAAAACCCGCCTTCGCCCGGTTTTTATATGTGGAAATCTCAATTTTCAACATATTCTTTGTAAAATATTGACTGATTTACATGGGCGCTACTCACATTGTAGTAAATTTTAACACCGATTGATCTATTCAAAAACATTTTAAATAAAAGAAGCCGTTTAGAAGGAGTGAGCATTTATTTGAACAAAATAGCGTGTTGTTAAATATTTTTTTACAGTTCAACTATTTGTCATAAGAAAATAAAATTTACTCACATTGTTGTACATGAATATACATTCAACATATATTTTTTTCAATCTTTATACCCAGCCGTTAATCAGGAGTATGCTTTAGAATGTAACATTTTTACGGCTTAAAAGGCGCGAAGGCCCTTAAAAAGGCCCACCAACTCGCACTGGGCCCGCGTGGTGGATTATGGCACACTCCCTCTCTCACAGAGAGGAAGCCTGTGTCCCAGCAGTGGGAACATTATAGGTTGATGATGATGAGAATTAAAAAGGCAATGGGCTAGTTTACTGCATAAATAAATTGAAAAACTGTTCAGTTCATCAGTTAGAGTATTGACAAATATTGGACGCGTATTTTTTTAAATTTAAATCAAAGATAAAACGCCTCGAATTTCGAGAGTGGAGACTTGTAACGTCATAGCGCCTGTTATATCGACCGAGTGACAGTTTTGTGATTTTAAGAAGCGTTGGATCTTGGTCGTTTTTGGTTTACGTAATAAAAGAAAAAAAAAATTTTTTAATAATCTAACTTTCGGATAAATATTTTTTTTATTAAAAAAGCCTATTGTATCACTATCTGCCGTTCCAGGTTGTCCAACTAATATCATAGAACAAAAATGAAATGCATTAAATGACATCCACCAACCGGCACTGAGCCCGCGATGTCAATTACAGCCCACTCTCCCTCTCACAGAGAGGAAGCCTGTGTCCAGCAGTGGGAACATTATAGGCAGATTATGCTATCCATAAACGTTTCGAGTTTTTTAGTTTTAGGTTAGTCAATCAGAGTGAAGCGTCTGTCTATAGACTAGACTAGAACCCACAACCTCAAAGTCGAAAGTCTGGGCTCTTGCCACTACACCGCTTTTGTTTTCATCAAAGAAAGAAAGGCTTTGAATAAATCCACTAGGTGACCATGCCAGTACACTATATGCTACTATAAATCCCGTAATTCCGGGGAGTTCCGCAATATATATATACTACGTTTTTAGCGTGACTGGAATTACATTCTATCCTTCCAATATCAATTAGAATTGATTGAAGTCCTCAATTCGCACCAATAGTAGGTACCATACAGTGATATTAATTATTAAATAGCCATTTTCGATACTTGAATGGCACCGAAGCGTAGTAACTGAAGAACAGAAACATAATATAGAGTAAAGGGAGATTATTTGGTGAAACGGGCAACTCAGTGATAGAGTCTTAAAAGTCTCTCAAAACGTTACCTATGCATGCAGTAATGCGAAATGATGTGTCACTACGTTTTGTCCACTTTAGTGGTGAACTAGTTGCATCATTTCGCATTACTGCATGCATAGGTAACGTTTTGAGAGACTTTTAAGACTCTATCACTGAGTTGCCTGTCTCACCAAATAATCTCCCTTTTTAAACCCATTTTAAACATAGCCATGCTTACAACGACAGATAATAATATTTCTACCCTCTGTCATGTTCCTTGGTGTATGAAATGTGTTTATTAAGTTCAAATTCTCCAATAATTCATTGTTTAAAAAAAAACTATGTTTTCGTTTCATTTTCTTACCCGAGGTACAGTTCTATGAATGTGTTAGTCTGTTTACTCATGTTTCAGTCATGAAAGTTTCAGCGTCGCATACAAACGGTCAATTATTTTGTCGTAAGGTGCAATATTTTTCCTTAGAAATAATATGTTTATGCCAGCTTTTCTACTCGTAAAATAAGTTATGTCTGGCCTTTTTAAATACAAATGCAAAGCATTTAAAAACATACGGCATTTCATATCTTTTAAAATGCCTTTGTTATTCGGAATTACTGAACCGATTTTAATGAAAACTACATCATTTATCATAAAAGAAACAGTTTCCTATTTTAAATTCATCTGAATTATTATTTAAAAAATGGAAATTGCTACTCTGATAATATTCTACGGAAACCTTGAAATTGGTCAAATTGAGCTGCAACTTTTATGTTTTTTCAAACGATCAGCATGGTCAGCTCAGTGGCTAAGCAATCGACTGTTGCGCGGCGTATCACGGGTTCAATACCCCCACCAAACAAATATTTGTATGACCTACATCTAATATCTTTAAGAGAGCAATTCTTGTATCCTATTATTATAATATTATAAAGGTGAAAGTTTGTATGTATGGATGTATGGATGTTTGTTACTCTTTCACGCAAAAACCACTGAACGGATTTGGCTAAAATTTGGTACACAGATAGTTTATAACCTGGATTAACACATAGGATAGTTTTTATCCCGATTTTATGTTCCCGTGGGATAATTTTCGAGTTGTAGCGGGTGAAGCCGCTGGCAACAGCTAGTATTTATACATATATAATCAGGATCTCGGAAACGGCGCTAAGGATTTTCATGAAAGTTACAGATTAGGGGTTTTTCGGCTCACGGAATCGATTTATCAAGGTCCCAGGTTCGAGAAAAGCTCGGTTCCCAAGATATAGACATTTTAAAAACCGAGCGAAGCTCGGTCAACCAGATATTGTCGTTGGAGAAGCTAGCATGAGCACGGGTCTGCACTCTCTTTCACTTCACCAAGGTTGGAATTCGTTTGATGATTTTATTACTCCCAAAAAAAAAACTTTACATTAGTCAGACACACGGTTTTTCAGTAATAGAACTGACCTCTTATTTATTTAGGTCATACAAATCCATTTTGAATAAATAAACAAGCGACCGATACAAAATATATACATGAACAAAGAAAAATAAAAAGCTAATGAAGTCAGAATTCAGAAATACTAGCACACGCGTTCTTGTTACAAAGTAACTTCAATGGCGGTTGGTCACACGAGGGTTAACTGAAATAAAACCATGCATACAAGTTATAAATAACAAAGGTAATTAACTTTGGTGGAGACACTCGCGTGTTCTGAGCGTTCTATCTGCCATTTCTTTGATCTGAGGGTAAAGCTATGATGGAAATAAACACGCATAACACAAATAGGTTATGCAAAAATCTCACTACTAATATAATTATCATAATAATCCTACTAAAATAAAACCCTTTTTTATGTGGCAAAATGAGTCCTCCCACTCCCACCGCAGGACGGAAGGGACTGTCAGACTTGTACTAACTTAAATCCACGATGAATAGCTTGTTACGTTTCGGGGTCTCGGTTACCTGATATGACAGACATGCGACCCCGGCAGGCTTTGGCTTTCTGAGGGGGCCATCATTTTGCTGACTGCTCTTTGAAGAGCGCGTGGAACACGACGTGCCGTTGGGCATAGTCCATGATTTGACGGCAAGTCACCCATTATACCTACTATTGTTTGTTTGGATTCTTGTTACTCTTTCAAGATAAAACTACTGAACGAATTCAAATGTTTGGTACACTGATAGTTAATAACCTGGATTAACACGTAGTATAACGTTTATGTTCCGGGATAAGTAATTTGTGTTTCATATTGAAAATATTATCCTATACTTACCTAAGTAAGGCTTTCGAACTAAAGCAAGGCCTATTTTCAGCTTATTTAAGGAATGGCGACGTTAATGTGATAATACTCGTAAGCAGCCTCGAGCGTATTATGAAGCTCTATCCTGCGGAGCAATATCAAGTCATTGTCTTAATGAAAAGATTTTCTTGAATAGATTCAAGAAAATTTTACCCTATGGGACTATGTTTAAGGAGACATAGCACCAATGGCGAGATTGGGATGAAGACTGTTGTGTCTTGGGACTTCCAGGACTATTATAAAAGGCAGTTTAATGATGAACAAGAATGTAATTGAAAAATCTGGATCTTATCTTGAATAAGCTGTGTTTAACTTAGACACAGCTTACACAAATAAGTCTCCATCTTACAATGCTCCTGTATTGGATGCGTTCCATAATACCTAATTCATTTTAAAAATATGCGTCTTTTGGAAAAAAAACTTTTTCAAAAAAAAATGTGACCGCCTCCGGAAATGTGTTTAACATAAAATCTGGAAATGCTAGTATACCTATACTACAAAGACCAATAACATTTTCTGGTGCTGTGTGTTTAACATAAAATCTGTTATAACAGGAGAGCCTTCTTTTTCATCAATCCGTAGGTTACTGAAGACTTTTGGAAAAAAAACAATAATAAATTATAACCCGACACGGGAATAAAACACATAACCTATTAATTTTCGCTCATTACCATACAAAACATTTTGACCTACAGGTGTTTTATTAGAGTTTAGATGTTTGTAAACGCACCCATGATACAATAGAAATTCCTAAAACCTTAAAAACATAAATTAAAATATAATAATACCTATTCTCTTTATTTGCTGCCCAAAACAATTATATAGGTTAATCCCGTCTAGACACTAAAGAATTACACTACATTGCCATTTAGCGAGCCCTCTATAATTGAACCAACAGGGTTGACACTTAGGCATAAAGTCAAGGTCAAAAACCCACTTTATGAGACATCCTCAGAAGTCAAGGTTGCCACGCTCATGGAAACAAATAATAAACTTTTATTGGCTACAGACACGGAATAAACGTCTTTTTGTTGAGGACAACCATTCATTTGGGTGGAATATAATGTGTATTTAGGGAAATTTTTCACGGTTTTATTGTTTATTTATTCTCCTCTGTTATGGTGAATTGGGGTGGAAAGATTATTTGTTAAATATACGTGTTGTAGTAGCATGAAACAATTATGAAGACCTATCCATAGAACCTACATTAAAATTTGGAATAATTTTGAAATGGGACCTTATGCATAGTATAGAATTGTTCCAATTCCAATATGTTCAAATCTTTGGCAAGCTAAAAATAATAAATACTTAAATCAAAATTCCTATAATATTTATAGTAGACAAGTGCACTAATTCAATAATCAAACGACCGAATTAAAACAACCCTGAGAATCCAATAATTTTATTCGCAAAGTGTCTCCACACATAATTTTAAAACTTGATAATTTTATGTTACGCTGAAAATGTGCAAAGTTATCTCATAAACTTGCAAGACAGAGAGCCTTTCGTACAAATTTTGAAAATCAGTAAATTCTACTTTAATAATGGCTGAGTATGCAAACTCATGAACACTTTATTACTAACTTATTTAAACACGGCTTGGAGTTTAATTAAACCTAAAGATAAATGATTTAAATTAATTGAATGTTTAAATACTCGTAAGTACTCAAATATAATAGCAATAAATTGATAATTAAGAGCTTTAAATAACCATGCGGGATGCTGTTGTCAAATTAATAAAATTAATACGAGCAGTACAATTATTAAAACAGTAAATAAAATTCACTGACACTCAACGCCTGCAATAACATTGCTAGCAACGCACACAATTAGCAAACAGAGTTTATTGCTTATCACAAACTGTCAGGCGCTTTCGCTTTGAACTGTGTAAAAAGAGCATTTTGCCTTGAAACACGCTTCGATGGAATGAAAAGGGGGAATGAAAACAAAAGAACTTAGTAACTATTGTCTTTACAGTTAGCTTTAGTTTTTATTCATTTTTTATAACTTCTTTATTATGTGCTAAATCTATTGAATCTTCAAACACAGTACGTTAATTTGTAAGTATCACAGAAAGGTATGGCTGAATTGTACTTTTATTACACATGCGGAAATTGTCTTTACAGGGCCCTACGGCCCTGAAACGCATAGTGACTCAAACTCAAATTCTTTATTGCATTCATGTGTACATAGGTGTTACGAGTAAATAAGTTTCAACATGAATTATCTGGCCCGCGCCCTATGAAGACCTGTACTGACTTTAGGGTGCTCCCACATCTAACGACGCGGATTCGGATTTTTCCGTCGCCCTTTCTCTTTCTGTCGCTTAGAAATGCCATTTGCTAGACCGAGACAATGCGATAGCACGCGGCCGCCGGCGACGGAAAAATCCGAATACGCGTCGTTAGATGTGGGAGCACCCTTATTGGTGAAGTGCTTCGGAAAGGCCGGGTGCGTAGTACTATTCCGAGCAAAAGTGCGTATTTTACAAGAGAGTGCAAGGTTTCTCTGCCCTTTCGATAAAAACCGATCAAAAAGCTTGAAAGGGAAGCAACGTGATCCAGTTTAGGCTGTGGGAAAGAGATGGCGCTAGATGGCTTGTATAGCTCTATCTCTTTCCCACAGCCTAAACTGGATCACGTTAAAAGCTCGTGGTAAGGCCTCAGATAACTGTTCGTTCTATATTCTCTGAAAGAACAATATTATTATGAAACAAAGCCGTAGATTACGAGGTAATCAGGTTGTAGGTACTGAAACTTCAGCAACTGATACAACTTGTTACACCAACTTTGTTTGTGTTCTTAATGAACTAGTTTATTAGTAGGTTACGTTCAAGTTAGCAACTGTGAAGGGAAATGAGATGTTCTTGTTACTGTAAAGAAAGATGCTGATGTTATCTTTGAGAGAGGTGCAGGGAAATTGACCTACATAATCTGTTCAAAAAATATAGTTATAATATAATATAGATATTAATATAGAAATATACGAGTAGTTCCTTCTGTGAAGCAGTCAAAAATCCTAACATTTTTTTTTTCATTTACAAAATAATAAAATAAAATACGTATGGCATTTGGGGAAGGTCGCGGTAAAGCTATTGCATAGCATTTTAATCAACTTGCGCATTTTTTTAAGGCTAATGTCAGCCATGTCAATCAAGTGAAACGTCAAGAAAAATAAACACCTTGCCGAAGTCTGCCGAGGTTTATTTTCGTTACGGAATTTCTTGATTCGACGATAAAAGCAATAGCATAAAAACATAATATAAATATATTCTAAAATACATTTAAGGCTCCACAGTTTCCCGATGGTAACATCAGCTACTTAATCCTATTAATCTCGACTCCTCTCCAATTTTGTAAGGAGCTTTAAACTGATGAGAAGGAATACGTGCCTACGACACGTACCTAATCGTAAGTGAACTTGACATAATTATTACAAGCCTTCACGTAAAGGGGTTGAATGTGTGTCAGTCAAGGTAAAGCCGCGTACAGACATCGCGAGGCGTGCGACACGAATGGTCCGTCTCGCATGCCTCGGGCTGTGTGGACGTGTGTGCTCACAGTGAGCATTCGCGCCATACGATCGTTGCGAACGCCCCGCCTCAGTACGAGCCGTGCGCTCCGTGTGGACGGACAGGTGTTGTTTGCGTTTTCTACTGACGAACTGCTTGCTCAGCTTGAGCATGTTTCGTTCGGGACGCACGTATAAATGTACCATCGTATGCCTCAGGTTGAGGCATGCGAGACGAACCATTCGTGTCGCACGCCTCGCGATGTCTGTACGCGGCTTTATAGAAATGTGGATAGATCAATTAGGTATATTGGTGTTGTGTTTTGTTTAGACGTAACGTGAATAATTCACCCTCGTCACTGCTTTGACGTATCAATGTTATGAGTACAAAGCCTTTCTCGATAAAATTAAATGGACTATTAAAAATAATTTCTTTTATTCGAACCAGATCCAGCTGAATAACAGTATTTTACATGAAGCGATTGCCTATGGCATCCACAACCCAGTAACTGGGAAAGACGATACCCCATGGTTGTCAGACTTTTTAGAGCTTCTGACGCTTTTTCGTTGGGAAAAGGCTAGGCAGATGATGATCATTAAAGTACATACCTGCTGATAGAACTGCGACTCTAAACCAGCAGGCCGGACTCCCAGAGCCAGGCCAACGTAGGCCAACGTCAATACGGCAGACATGACCAGTGCTATGGGCCTAGCTATCGGCATCATTGTGTGCACCATCTGAAAAAGGAACAAAATGTAAGTACTGATATATTGGATTTTTAGGGTTCCGTAGTCAACAAGGAACCCTTATAGTTTCGCCATGTCCGTCCGTCCGTCCGTCCGTCCGTCCGTCCGTCCGTCCGTCCGTCCGTCCGTCCGTCCGTCTGTCCGCAGTTTAGCTCAGAGACGCACAGTACTAGAGAGCTGTAATTTGGTGTAAATATACGGTTTTGTTGTGCCGAAAAAGTGGTAAAATAAAATCTCGTAAAATATTTTTTTTTAGGGTACCTCCAGTACTTACACGTAAAGTGAGGATTTTTTTTTTCTCGCGTACCCCTTAGTGTGGGGTATCATTAAAAAGGCCTTTAAAAAATAATGTGAGTTTCCATTAACAATTTTTTGATAAAAAAATTCGTTTGTGAACTATTAAGCTTTAAAGTGCTAAATTTTGCTCGATTCGAGTGGCCCCCCCCTCTACCAGCTAAACGGTTATGTTTGGGGGTGTGAAAAAATTCACAATAGTAGCATATATAACGAAGTTTAAAAGAAAATTATCACGACTAAGTGGGCTTTACAACTTTACGAGTAATAGTCGACCAACTTATAAAATGTACTTCATATCATATTTTCTTAAATAAAATGTATCGGAGGCAACTGCAAATGTAAGTTTGTCAACTTTATTTTTACAGCTTTTATAGGTATGTTTTTTGGGGATAGGTAGGTTTTTATCATCAATTATTTTTAACTAAATTCAAAAAAAGGAGGAGGTTCTAAATTCGTTGTAATCTTTTTTCTTATGTATTTTCCCCGATTTCTCAAAGACTCCTGGACCAAATTTTGAAAATTCTTCTTTTTACAATTAAATTCAGCGAATCAGTTTAGTTAGTTCGCATAAGTATTTTGACGGGCAACTACGGAACCCTACACTGTGCGTGGCCCGACACGCACTTGGCCGGTTTTTTCATATATCTAATCTATCTAATATCTTTAAACGAGCAACTCTTGTATATTTATTTATATATAATCAAGATCTCGGAAACGGCTCCAAGGATTTTCATGAAAGTTACAGATAAGGGGTTTTTCGGCTCAAGGAATCGATTTATCCGTTTTTTAAGGATTTTTTTAAGGAGGATTTATTTAAGGTCCTAGGTTTGAGAAAAGCTCGGTTCCCAAGATATAGACATTTTAAAAACCGAGTCAACCTGATATTTTTAATAATGCGCCATAGGTACACACCAGCACATCAACTCACCTCAGTCTGTCATTGACGTGATAACTTCAAAATTTGATGGCCGGCTGCTGCACGCACGAGATAAGATGACGTATGGCGTTACCTCTCTCTGTAGCGTTCCATAGCAACGGCGGCGTGTCAATTGTTTTTTTATCAACGTAAGTGCAGTATTTTCTTATGACGTTGTCACGTTCAACTACCGTCAGTAAACCGACTTTACAGACAACCGATTTTATAATAAATTTTCAACCAATCATAATAGTTGTCACGGTCATGCGAACGCGGAATTATGGGTGACTCGCCGCCCGCTCATGGATCATGCCCGGCGCGTCGTGTTCAACGTGCACCTCATAGAGCTGACAGCAACTGACGAGGCCCTCCTTAGGAAGCCAAAGCCTGCCGGGGTCACGCTACTGTCTTATAATATAACCGTGACCCTAGACCGTAAAGGACTATTGAAGGATCACCGTAGACTTTAGTACAAGTCTTTCCCTCCCCGCCCTGGGTAGGTTGATAATGAGTATTCATTATTTTGATGAAATTACCACGTTAAAAAAACCCACATAAAAGTCCTGACTCTTTGCATCTTCATCAAAAGGAAATCTCGCCAAAATAATATTCAGCTGAAATAATAAAAAACAGCATCTTTAATCTCACCAGTCCACCGCACAAAGAAAACAAACAGACATTATTATAAGAAAGTTTTGATTCATTCCAAACGCGTTTGTCCACAAACGGACTTAGTGAACTTTCGTCACAGAAAATTAATTTTAACTTGCCACGTTGTCACAAGAATAGAACCTTTATTGTCTACTGTTATTCAGTCCAGTAGTTTCTGTGTTTATTTGTTACAAACAGTACCCTTAGCACGAATTTTCACTCTTTCACTTTACAGTTTTTAAAGCGTTTCTTGTATGGAAAAATGGAACAGCGCCTCTGATGTGCGAAGAAGGAACTATTTTCTTCTTTGAAAATTGTCAATTTGAAATTGTCAAAGTTCCAGTTTACTTTACGTCTCAAATACTGAAAATTTGTGCTAAGGGTACTGGAATTCCGCAGTGGTAGGCGCCCACGGCGACGGACGTCGCTCGATGATCTCCGGCCACCGTAGGCGCGGGCAATCGGGCATGCGGGCAGCGAGTAAAGGGCAACTCGCTGCCCGACCAAGGACCATGCCCGGGTCGACGGCGCGTTATGTCCCACGCGCGCCTCAAAGAGCGTCAGCATAATGACGGGGCCCCCCTCTCAGAGGGCCAAAGCCTGCCGGGGTCGCGGGATTATTCCCTTACCGTAACCCCGGAACATAACAGGCTATGAAGGACACCGTGGATTTTAGTCAGTAGAAGTCTGACAGTCCCTCCCGCCCTGCCCGGGGTTGGAGGACTCATTTGATGATTTTACCACGCTAAAAAAAAAAAAAAAAAGGTACTGGAATTAAAATATTTTCTTTACTTTATGTCAGTATTTTTCATCTGCCGGAGTCGCGAGACTTTGAAATGCTTGTAAAAGTACAGATACAAATGCTTTAAACTAGCATTCTAAAAGAGCATGCTTATGAGCATGCTTATAGTTTACATTTAAATTCGCATGCTCATTATTAGCAAATGGTTTCGATAGTTCGATACACATGCTACTAAGTAGCATTTGCTTAAAAGTAGCATGCTCTCGCACTTAAGCATGCTAGTTTAAAGCATGTGTATCAGTACCTTTAAATTCGCATGCTCATTATTAGCAAATGGTTTCGATAGTTCGATACACATGCTACTAAGTAGCATTTGCTTAAAAGTAGCATGCTCTCGCACTTAAGCATGCTAGTTTAAAGCATGTGTATCAGTACCTTTAAATTCGCATGCTCATTATTAGCAAATGGTTTCGATAGTTCGATACACATGCTACTAAGTAGCATTTGCTTAAAAGTAGCATGCTCTCGCACTTTAGCATGCTAGTTTAAAGCATGTGTATCTGTGCTGATAAGTACGACCTTAAAATAATTTAACCCCGAAAATGTCGGGTCGTACGTATTCACTAGATTCAGTCGTTCCTTATTCTATAACGAAAGTTTATTCAAAGGGGTGACTATCATTAATTTCTAACAAAAAGAACTTAATGAGGGTGAAGCGAAAGTTCATCGAAATATGTTTAAAGTTCAATATCTCCAAAACCAGTTAGATTGGACCCTATGTTGTCAGGGTTAAAACTGCTACAAATAAGGTATTTTATCCCTCATTTCAAGGATCCATCATACATCCAATGATGCGTGGTATGTCATCATGTGACTGTAGAGGAAAGGACGTTACAGGGCCACGGTTATCTGTCCAGACAGTTTCGCGATCACACTGTATTGCAAGTAAGTATTTTTACTTATTTAATTAGAGAAGCCTATATAAAAAAGTGTAGAAGAATGACGTCCAGGCTACAAAACAAAAAGAAATAACTCAATGGTTTCTAGAATTGAATCCGAATCATCAATAATAGCACAAAATGGAGCATTACCGTAAATAACCTCTAATCAAGAAACACAAAAAAAATCCTATCTTATAATAATTGGAACAAATACCAACAGCCAAAGGCTTTTTGTATTTTTTTACGCGCGCCACTCTGAATGATCGTGCATCTCACTGAATAAGTTTTCCCCTGTTTTCTCACGGGGGGATGGCTTCGCGCACACTTGCACAATATGGCTCGATTTGTGAAATATCATGGTTTTTGACCATGCCTGCCAGTGAGTTCGAGCTCGCGACTAGCGCCGCCTTAATAGAGAAACCTACATAAAAAAGTGTAAAAGACACCAGGCTACAAAACAACAAAAAAAAAAAAACTCAATGTTTTGTAGAATTGAATTTGAATCCCTACTAATATCATTAATACGAAAGTAACTCTGTCTGTCAGTCTCTCGTTCACGTAAACCACTGAACCGATTTGGATGAAATTTGGTAGAAGACGGTTTGAGAGCCGGGACTGGACATAGGATAGTTTTTATCCCGAAATTCCCACAGCAACGAAAAATAAACGTTATGCGCGTATGAAGTCGTGGGTAAAAGCTGACAGTTATCCATGACAGCACGAAATGGAGCATTTACCATAAAAAACCTGTAATCAAGCAACACAAAAAAATCCTTTCGAATTGGAACAAATATCAAATTTGTTTATCACAATCTCCATATAAATACAATGTATGAACAAGATCCATAATCAAAATGGCTTAGGGCACAACTCGTGTGGAGGGCCACCCAGGAAATTGAATTCCGTAGCCTATCGTATGCTAAGATTGCATTGGTGATACGACTGGGTTAAATCACGGCGCTCATGGTCGTCATATTGATTGTGGTGTAATTGTAAATAGATGGTTGTTTGGATAACAAAGATAGGGTGAAGGTTATCATAGATTGATACTAATGTAACATCACATAAGGCTTGTAATTCCCGAAGGTTATGGCAAAGGGGTACCCAATAAGTACATCCACATTTTTTTTCCAGTTTTTTTTTATCACCATCATCAGCCTATAAATATTACCCTTGCTGGGACACAGGCTTCCTCTCTGTGAAAGGGAGTGGGCCATGGTGATGGTTACCGGGTAAAGTGCGGATTGGTGGATATCACAGTCATTTTCGAATTTTTGGTTTTAAGACATGCTTCACAATGTTTTCCTTCGCTGTTTTGAGCGTAGTGGTGATGGAATATATTACTAGGAAATGAAAGGAAAAACAAGTCTTAGAAGCTGCTTTATTGATGTTCGGCGCTACTGTAGAATGTGAAGTCTTGATTTTGGTTCTCAAACCGGGCCTTTAGTATTTTAGGAACCCAGATTTGGCGTGAATCGACTCAACATTAACTCTCCCAAATGACAAAAATACAGGGTATTTTTTCCAAGGTGTTAAACTTCGACATTATAATTATGTGAGTAGGTATAAGAAGTCTCGAGATCTATTTTAGTGAAAACTAAAACTGCATTATTCATAACATTTTTGAAAATCGTACCCATTGATTTTATAGAAAAACAATACAAAATTAACCTTATTACTACCATGCGATATCGAGGATAAAATTGTGGGAAGTAATACTTAACAGCAAAATTATATTAAAAATTAAACAGTCCCAGAATTCAATTAATTTCATCCACATAAATCGCTTGGTGTAAATAAAGCCAGCCTACTCGACCTGCATGGCAAATTGAATTTAGAACGAGACGCGATGCATTCTTTTTCTCTAAAGCCGTTGTTAGATAAATTGCATCGGTCTGTGATTGTGGCGGGCAGCTGCGGCGAGCACAAGTGGTGGTCGAGTCTGCATTAAGCCTTGTATTTCCAATGTATGTCATGACAATATATTTTTCAATTTGTTTTGTGCTATGAGTTCCAGATTTAAACATAAGGCAGTGGTCCGAATGCCGACGATGAACGAGTAACGAGTAGACCTATACGCCACTTTAAAAAGAGTTGGCGATCGGCGGGAAGCGAGTGTTGTTTCGATAGTTTTGTTGCCGGGCGAAAGCGAGTGTTCAAATGCGATCAGCGATTACTCACGCTACTCGCCCTCGGTCGCTTTATGTGACATTTCATTCACTGTACCGAACGCGAGCAACGAATGAGCGAGCATTGCTGAACGAGTATCGCTGAGCGAGTTAATTTTTGAAAGCTCGTCGTTCGACAGAAAAAGTAAAACGAGTCGTCGCCGGCAGTGTGAACAGTCAGAGAGCAACTAATAATATTTATGCATCTCTTTCGTTTACACGGAATGTACATTTTTTGTGCGTTTCTTGAGACAAAATCGCCGAGAGTTTTTCGTTGTCTCGCCGTTGGTCGGATCATTGCCTAATGTCAGTTTCAAAACTAAAATATGCGTTTTGATTTTTGTAACCCTTTCATACATATTGTCATTTCACTATTGTAGCGATGTAACAGGTTATGGTCAATAGATTCCGTAATTATGTGAACCAATTGTGAATTTTTTTGTACGTTAATCGTCAATGTCAGTTTCAAAACTAAAATACGAGTTTTGATTTTTGTAACCCTTTCATAACTTGTCATGTCACTATTGTAGCTATGTAACAGGTTATGGTCAATAGATTCCGTAATTATGTGGACCAATTGTGAATTTTTTTGTACGTTAATCTAATTTTTCGATAATTTCATTATAATTAATTTATTAAGCTAATTACTACTCTCTGCTGCCACTGAAAACACCGATGAAGTGAATGTTTTGGGTTAATAAAAAATAAAATCAGACGGTATAATTTGCGTGGATATTAGTCATAAGAATAATATTATGTCGTCTGATGTGTTAACAATATTGATTGGTGCTCAAACCAACATTCAATCGTTGCTCTAAGTATAGGTGCCCTAAACATAGTTACCCAAACAGGAATACCTCGAAAACAAAGCTCAGAACTTAACCTAGTACATAAATTACAATGACAAACCAGAATTCCGACCATAAACTTCACAAGAGACGTAATTTGTTCCAGGTTTTACTATGAAAATTGTGTTACACCTGTAGACTTATGAAAGCTGGACAAGCAGGGATTGTAGAAATATGTTAATTTTGCACAATTATGCGCAGTCAGCGTCGCGGACTAGCGGCGGTAAAACTTGAACAGACGTGGAGTAAATATTACGTTATTTTGTGAACTTAGAAAATTATTCTGGTTATGAGAGCATAATTATGTCCTTTTGTTGTACCTATTGTGCCGTATCCTATTTTCCCTTGTTTTATTTTGTTGACATTGTTGATACAGAAAATACTTATATTTTGAACTAGCAGCTGTGTCTGCGACTTCGTTCACGTGGATGTCGGACCTCAACAACGTATTTTTTTAAACGAAGGAATTTTTCTAAAATAAAACTAGCCTAAGTTACTCCTACTCTATTACATCAGCTACCTGCCAATAGAAGTCCCGTCAAAATAGGCCCAGCCATTTCAGAGATTAGCCATTACAAACAGACAGACAACCGACAGACAAATATTGAAAAAAAAACGTATTAGAACTTTGGTGTCCGTGATTAAAAATGTTTCTTTCTGAAACATAGCTGAAAAAGCCATGTTTCAGAAAGAAACATTCAGGCTTGTCAGCATCGAAGCCTTTAACTATAATATTATGACGTTGCGCTAGTAAATAGTAACACTCCCAACATCATTGCTCAAACAAATAAATTATTATTTATGTATACTTCATTCAGTGGAAAACTAATTCACAATACGAGTACCAACCAATAAATTAAATTAGCCAGTTCATGAATTACACAAAAGCTGGTGACAAAACTTGTCCGCCAGTCTTATCGATCACTGTACCATCTAAATGGGAACTTCTTATTAATTATGCTTCGTCACGAATGGGGGTAGTCAGTAACCAAGGTAAACCTCGGTTGAGATTAATGGACGCGCTAAGCTAAACAAAATAGGCAGGGTATTACTTTGGGTTGGGTTAGCATAATATTTCGGGACATGTTTCTAAGTTTAGAGAAGATCCAAGCTTGATCAAACAAGACTGATGTTATGAAAATGTTGTATTATGTGGATTGGGATCAGGGGAGCGTTTAAATAAGCCGGCGAAATTTTCGCCGGATTAAAATGAAACCAGCGAGGGTTCGCTAAACGGAGTCATAGTATTCTGTAAATGTTAGCTGTCAAATTCAATTGACAGCTCAGTTTATCACACAATTAACAATTCAATTCAGGTCAAAAGTCCGAATATTTTAATTGTAAGCTCCGTAAAGTTGGGGTGCTATGACAGGAAACCTCCACGTGCGCCCGTGGACTGGAGTTCCCTCTCGGATACGTCCGGGGGGAAGACCAGTTTTTCGGGCCGGTGCACCCTGGGATGCGGGCAAAAACTCTTCCTTAGGCACTGTGTGCCTAAGTGGTCTCTTTGCCCGTATGCGAATAGCCTGTCATGTGGATGCTCCAACGCGTGTCCCTCTGATCAGCAGAAGGCACAGTGGCGGAGCGGGCTTGGACGGTGAGTGATGGGTAGCTCGCCGTCCGACCAAGGACCAAGCCCGGGTCGGTGGCGCGTCGTGTTTCGCGCCAAATGCCTGCTGGGGTCGCGGGTTTTTTCTTAACCCAGGTTACCGTGGCCCCGGAACGTAAAGGGCATAGGAAGGAACACGGGTGGATTTTAGTCAGTAAGAGCCTGACAGTCCCCTTCCGCCCCACCCAGGGCGGGAGGACTCATTTGATGATTTTACCACCTAAAAAAAAAAAAAAAATCTCCGTAAAGTTAGGATTTAACTTGTGATTTCGAAATTATTATACACAGTAAAAATGGACCGGAACATGAACAATCCATTTTGCCGGTGTAATATTAATTAAATCCATAATTCACAAATAATATTCAACGAGACGATAACTTAAGGGCCTTCGCGCCTTTTAAGCCGTAAAAACGTTACATTCTAAAGCATACTCCTGATTAACGGCTGGGTGTAAAGATTGAAAAAAAAAATATGTTGAATGTATATTCATGTACAACAATGTGAGTAAATTTTGTTTTCGTATGACAAATAGTTGAACTGTAAAAAAATATTTAACAACACGCTATTTTGTTCAAATAAATGCTCACTCCTTCTAAACGGCTTCTTTTATTTAAAATGTTTTTGAATAGATCAATCGGTGGTAAAATTTACTACAATCTGAGTAGCGCTCATGTAAATCAGTCAATATTTTACAAAGAATATGTTGAAAATTGAGATTTCCACATATAAAAACCGGGCGAAGGCGGGTTTTTGCAGCTGTTTCTGCCTAGCTGCATAGTCTATGATATCATTTTGAGGTATCGCGGTATGCTCGGGACATATTAATATGTGCGGTGAAGATATGAAAATGTGCGTTTAGCTCCGTCTGGATGTTCAAGGTCATTGAGGGTACTATGCGCCTTAAGTACTCTCTAAAATCAAAATATGTTATTACTAGCTGTTGCAGCGGCTTCACCCGCTACAACTCGTAAATTATCCCACTGTAACATTAAATTAGGATAAAAACTATCCTATGTGTCAATCCAGGTTATAAACTACCTGTGAAAGAGTAAAAGTGAAAGAGTAACAAACATACCAACATACACAGACATACACATATATAGGTACATCCTCACAAACTTTCTGCATAAGTAATTATTTTTTCGTTGAAGGTCTTGATAAAACCGGCTGAAAGAAGCAGTAGCATCTACTAAAAAAAAAGACAAATAACAGCTTTTATCGGCTAAAAATAACGATTCAAATTAAACCACCCACCACTTCCTAACATTAAACCAAATTAAACTTTTATAGCCAAACTATTCTCAAAATAAAAGCGTTGCTGTGACTATTTTATCTGTTCTATTTAGACTAAAGAATCGTATAAACAAGTACAAAATGTAGATGTGGCTACGGATATGGATATCTCCTTACATTTTTTAAGTTATTGCATAGCTTTTCGCGAGCTCTGAGCGCGGCGACCGAATCAAGAAATTCCGTAACGAAAATAAACCTAAAACCCCGCATCGTCTAACGTCGTTTCAGTTCGGCAGACTTCGGCACGGTGTTTATTTTTCTTGACGTTTCACTTGATTGACGCGGCAAAATATAGCCTAAAAAATGCTTAATTTGATCAAAAAAGCTTTACAGCGGCAGTCCCCGAGTGCTACACGTATTTTTTTTCTTAGTTTGCTCTGTCCTACTGCTGGCTCCCCCTACACTTCGTCGACGTCTAATTCTGACGAAACCAATGCAGTTCTTCCGCCTTGACGCAGTAGCTGAATGATCTACTACTACGCAGTGTGTCGCGGGTTCGATCCCGATTTTAAATCTCTTTGCCCCGTACGGAATAAATAGGTATTTTGTATAACCGGTTCCCGTTCTGTGGTTTTGTATCTATATTTGTAAACAAAGCAACGATATAGGAGAAAATTCTAGTGAAAATCCTAGAGATTTAGAAGAGACTTGATTGATGTGTAGTTTGCTACGCATTTAACAACGTTTCATTGTACGTCACGTTTAACCGCAGACGGAATGACAATTTGTATCATTTCTCATTCCAACTAAAGACCCCTACTATAAACAATGTTCATATTATAATAAGCTACGACCGACTCCTCCTCGTTGGAATCTGGATGATTTGCTTTCGTGCAATGACTACATGGGGTGTAAGATTTGCCCTACCTACGCGGCTTCTGTAATATAACAGTATGCATTTTTTAGATGAAGCTAGCACGAAACACCATAATTATCATCAGTCTCGATGGCCTGGAGGTTTAGCATCTAGCTTCCCATGTATGAAGTAGCGAGTTCAAAGCAAGACAATTACTCGTACTAATGTCTTTTTCAATTCATATAATTATTATATGTACTTTCTAAGTTTATCTTGGTCATCACTAGCATCGGTGACTGAAAACATCGTGAGAAAACCTGGAGTGTGAGTCCATAGCCATGTTAGAGGCTTGTGGTGTTCCCAGAGACGGCTTGGTTAACTTTGAGACTACATCCGCACACAAAAAAGAAGAAAAATTGTGACCAAAATAACATCGCTGCTTACCACAACAAATCAAGTTAATTGACTACATTTATTTCCGGATCAACCCACATCTATACTGACTCCAAAGGCGTGTGAAAAACGAAAATGCCACCAAAAGTTCCACAGGGATTACACGGGAACACTCTCTTTGGGTTGTAAATGCGGAAGCTGACATATTTGGGCAAAAAGATAAAGTCTCCCATTCACTGACCACCGCCCGGGCATAACTGGGCAATCTGTCACGCGGGATTAAAAAGGCTTACGTTCGAAAGACAAACGATGAAGGATTTTCGTCAGTTTGACAAACGTAGCAATCTAGAACACAGACAGCGTTACTACAAAAACTTAAATAAACATCTGTTGAACACTTGTCTAAAAAAGTGTGACTGCAAAACGGACCTTATTTCAACTTCATAATCTGACATTTTTTTAGACAAGTGTTCAATAGACGTTTAAAGTTTTTGTGGTACCACGGTAAAGGTACAAACGCCAGCCGGTCAATCTACCTTCCAATAGTGTGATAAGGTTGAGAATCAATTAATGAAATTTGACAGAGTGAGGTAGGTTATGTCGGCGTTTGTACTGCGTCAGATGTAATATCAAAATCATAAATAAATCAAGATGTTACAGGCACTGATTTACTTGTACAATGTTAAATAGAGTGAGGTGCCTGAAATAGGAAGATTGTGTGGAACAGATCATCTCTTCAAACTTTGTAGGACAGTGGAAAGGTCGCTTTACCTAAAAGGGTAATTCCCTCTAGGGTCTAAAAGTTTGTTTCGAAGTTCTAAAAGCCAGATCCGATCATCCTTAGGGCAAAATATAAGTTGGAACTAAAACAATATGTTGGAGTTACTAAATTAACTGAAAAGCGACCCAAACTAATAAACATTTTATTTAGTTTTATTTTTTAACATTACGTCAAATTGATGGAATAGAAAAATAGCCTGCCGTCAGTCAAATGTTATTACCTAGCCAAACCTATAGTCATATCTAACTATTTTTTTTTAAATTAAAATATTTATGCTTCAAACAAACTATTCCGTTTATTCAAGGACGGTACAAAAATACAAATCAATCAAAAATTTTTATTTCTGATTCAGGCTAAGATAAATGAATAGTAATGAGTCGATTTTAATTAGGAAGGTCTAAAAGTTAAATACAATCGGAAATATAGATTGTGGTTTCAAATTCATTTATTTACTTTTGAAACTTCAAATTGTTCAGGATACTGTTTAATTGGACTATCATAAAAGTTTAAGCTTTTTTTTTTTGTAATATTGTGTTTTCTGGCTGGGGGATGCCATTAAACCAGCTAAAGGTTTTCTGGTGATATGAAAACAATTCATTTAAGAATTGTAGATGTTTTACGACGGCATAGAATACACGTATCATCATCATCATCAGCCTATTAATGTTCCCACTGCTGGGACACAGGCCTCCTCTCTGTGAGAGGGGGTGGGCCATAATCCACCACGCGGGCCCAGTGCGGATTGGTGGATGTCACATGTCTTCGAATTTTTGGTTCTAGGACATGCCGGTTTCCTCACGATGTTTTCCTTCACCGTTTTGAGAGCAGTGGTGATGAAATAAATTACACAAAGTAATGCGCCTGCCGGGATTCGAACCCACGACCTACAACTCGCAAGTCGGGGCCGATACCACTGGGCCACCACTGCTCTCGAATACACGTATGAGTATGATTAAATTTTCGTTGAAATTTCACATAATATGACAGATATAATTAAGGCAGCCCCAGACGGATATTCCTTGGTTATGTATTATGATAAAATTATTATTGCTACATCTAAGAATATCTTCGAGAAACAGACACGTTAGGAAAAGCTGTAAATATCGATATTCATTGTTTAGGTACCGTAACTTAAATATATCTTTTACCGATTTCTCGAGATATCAACTCTTTTAGAAAGTATTTTACGTCTATTATAAATTTTGATTATGTAAGTCTTGGTTATCTCATGATATACGCTTTATTTTGCCCTTCCAAAAAACAACGTAGTTAACAGCTCACATCTAAATAATATAGATCCCTTCATCAGCTTCCAAAACTCTACCAGCCTAGCATCCGCTGAATAAATGATCCACTTAGCTAGCTAAACGAATGTGCAAGCAGGTTGAGGTATCAAAAATGTAAGGAACACTCCCTCGTGCCCTGTTTAAGAGGCTCATTACAAATAATAAAGTTTCATGTTCCCTTAGCGCCTCAGTGCCTACTGAAGGATAGACCTGACTACCTTTTTTTTACGTGGTAATATCATCGAATAAATGAAATGAACTGACAGCTCTTTGAGGCGCGGAACCGGTCCATGATCAGACAGCGAGTCGCCCATTATTCACTGACTACAGACGCCTGATGATATTTCGGAATTAGTTACTATGGTTGTTCTGATCATAAAAAAAAAAGTCAAATCATTTATTTTAAATAGGCCATCAGTGAGGCACTTTTAAACGTCGAATATTAAAATTAAGGAAAGGGATGGGATGGGATTGATTCTACACCCATTCGCTAAGGTAGGTTGTATGGAGAAGAATGGGCAAGAAACTCCATACTTACTCTTTTTAAACATCTGTTACAATATGTTTATAACATCATTTGAAATATTATAATGTGGAAGCAATGCACCTTGAAAATATAGACTAAATAAATTATAAAAGAAAATAATTAAATAATAAGAATTACAAAAATCAAAAAGGTACATGGTGTTCACATTTTAACAAAATATTGCAATCAAAGCTATTTTACAAATATTAGAAGTGTGTGAGCATTCGAATATCAACCAGCTTGATTCTGCTTAAGCCCTACATTGTACTATGGAGCAGGACCGGCATGTTTCCAAACATTTTTATCTTGGATATAATCATAATCGTAGTTTTCATATTTTTTACAAGTTTCCACCATATTTTCCGTTTACTTGTTTTTTTTTTCAATGCCTTTACCTTGTCTTAATCATAATTAATGTTTTTTTTTTTATATATTTATCCGCAATCACGCTTGGGCCGCGTTTTCGTAAAGATTTTAAAAATTAAGGTGCGAGTGGGACTCGAACCCGCGTCTTCTGGGCTGAATTTTGCTTTCCCCTCAATTTTTTATGATGATTATTGATTCTCAACTTTGAAAAGTATGTTTTTTTTTTTGCATGTAGCTTTATAAGATACCAAACTGTGATGCGTCCACGTGAACTGTTACGGCTAGTGGGCCATGGTACCGGGACTGGTCTTACTACTATTCTAAAGGCATTCCTTTGACCAATCTCGGTAATAAAGCCCAAAAACACTACCTATTGTAATCAATTCATAGTTGATGTTGAAAATAATAAGCTAATCTTACCAAAATAAGTGCGAAGAGCGGCAACGGCGCATGATGGGTAGCCATCAGCGTACCAGCGCCAAGACTGATGGTGACCAGCAATGAGCCAGCTAGTGCCAGTGCCTCCCATTCTGGAGCCGCTGGTAGCAGAGCGAGACACAACACTATTGATAACACGAAGGTTATCACTGATAGTGATGCGATTGCTTTTGTTTGGAGGGCGAGTTCCTGGAACAAAAAGAAAGGCTGTTTTAATGATGTCTTTATATAATTAACTTATTGTTTCTATAATTTAAATGAAAGAAAGAAGAAATTAATAGTAGATTATTAACCAAGGGCTGTATGGCATCAATTGCATACGAGGTTTTTGGCGCCTGAGCGAAGCGAAGGCGCTAATTAACCCGAGTATGCAATTGATGCTTACGCCCGAGATAAATACTCTGCTTTACATATCGATTGTGAGGTAAGTAAACAACAAGACAGCAGGTTTCAATGAACATTTATTAAGAAGAAAAAAATGTGTATTTAATTAAAATTAATAGTAAAATTACTACAATTTGTAAGAGATATGGTCACGTTCTTTTTAGGTATATTTATAGTTTGAATATGAGTTTGTGATGATAAGACTTGAGTTTGAGTGACTTGAGGTTCACTTGGTTAATAATCTACTATTGAAAAAGAACTCAAACAAGAAAATTAATTATTTTCGCGATGCTTTCGCGCCTACTAAGTAGTAGACTGCCTTTTTTTTTTCACGCACGCAAGCGCGTCAAATCTTGCTGGCCAGTTTGATTTTTAAATCGATTTCATCTAACATAGTATTATTACGATGTGGAAACAAATAGTTCCATATTTAAAATAAAATCTTTATATAATAAATTGTCTAGATTCCGATTCGAGTAATTAATCGATACCGAGAAAAAAAAAATTAACTTTTTAAAAATATTCTTCGTGCAGTATGAGTATGACAGTTCTTTTTTCAAATTCCAAAACCTATGCTGTAATGATAGTCATACACCCCGGCATTCAGGGGTGTAAGGGTGTACTTACAGAGCAAGAGATATGTAAAAACATTAATGGCACACGACACAAGTAATCATAATTAAAAAAAAAAACCAAGTGCGTGTAGGACCTCGCATAATGATACCTAACCCATTGCGAAGTAGTTGAATATCTCGTAGTTGAAAATTATTTATTCCAAAAAGTAAAATTACAACTCCGTTGGTTAAGAAGAACCGAGACAGAAGACAATTTTCTTATTATTCGTTTTTGAAGTTTCCGATATTACGAAATTGTTGCGTTGCAAGCGTATTTAGTTGTAACATTAGAATTACAGCGACTATGACCAACAAATTGACCATGTCAGTTTAAAACTTATAAACGAAGTGAGTAAGAACTTATGATTTGGCTTTTACCGTTTAATTCATTAATTAGAGTCGTTTCCATTTAGGCCGACTTTTTCTTTTATACATATATTTTTGGACTATCACAATATTTTTTTTAATTAGCCTATTCTGTCCCACTGCTGAGCAAAGGCCCCCCCCAATTCCTTCCAAGAATTCTTTTCATGGGCCGCTTCGAACCAGCTCTCACGGTGAGCGTCTAGTTCGTCTCGCCATCTTTTTCTGGGCCGGCCTCGGCGGCGCCGTCCATCTCCCGGCACCCATTGGGTGGAGATCTTCGCCCAGCTGTCACAAATTATCATTATAAAATTCATAATTTGCATACTTCCAGCCCACTCCTATAGAATAATTTGTGAAATAACATATTCCTAATAACTTCGGTATTTCGATATTACTTTTTCAATAATAAATGCTAATATGAGATTGATACGAGATAGCCAGAAGGCAAATAATAAGATCTATAAAGGGAGATATAACTATGTACCGTTGGTAGGAAAGATACCTACCTAAATACGAGTAAGTAGATAGACAGGTATATAATAGATAAAAAGTTTAATTAGTATAAAAGACAAAAATTAACGCACATTAGCCCGGTTGAGTTAGCCCAAATATGTATACCAAAAGTCTATAAATAAAAGAAGATATTCATCATCATCATCATCATCTCAGCCGTAGGACGTCCACTGCTGGACATAGGCCTCTCCTTTCGATCTCCACATATACCTATTGGATGCGACCTGCATCCAGCGTCTTCCGAAAAGAAGATATTACTCCACGTCAAAGTTGTCAAAAGTGCATTTATTCATTTTATGCGAATGTATGTACTCTTAAGCTAAATGAATACAAATTGTTTAGTTAATCACAGTCAGAAGCTCGAAAGTCTAACAACCAGACTTACCATGGGGTATCGTGTTACCCAGTTATTAGGTTGTGGAGTTCTGATAAGCAGTCGCTCCATGTAAAATACTGATATTCAGCTGCATCTGGTTCGACTGGAAGCCGACTCCAATAAAGTTGAGAAAAGGCCAGGCAGATGATGATAGTTAGTCTCATGGTAATTCAAATTTAATAACTTTTAAGGGAATCAGTGGATGTGGCCGGAATGAATCAATAATATAAAGAAGGTCACAGTGGGTCTAAATCAGATGCCTCTTCAAACTCAAGACACTATCGACTAGGTTGCCAAACTAGTCAAAGTTTGTGAACCTCACGAGTCTTAATATTTAATTTTGTCCATATCTAAGTCGTAACGGAGTTTGGGGTCGCACTTAACCGACCAAACCCTTTCTCGAAACGTGCCTTAACTGGTTCCCTCTATCCTTGCTCGCGTATGCCTGTGGTTTCGCCCACGTGACATTTGTTAATTATCCCTCGGTAACTTTCTACGGGGATTAATAGCTACCCTAAGTCTTAATCCAAGTTAAAAACCATTTCTTTTACGACTACAGGGTTGGCGCAGTGACTGAGCAATGGACTGCTTCGCAGCGTGTCGCGGGCTCGACTCTCACAAAACAAAATATGTTTGTATGATCTGCAAGTAGTTGATTCAGGTCTAGGGGTTTGTTTATGTGAGTTTCTTTGATTGTAAACGCACCCACGACACAGTAGGAAATCCTAGTGTGGGGTAAAGTTTTTTAGAAGAAGAATTTCTGTGTCACATTCATCCATCCTCATTCAATCCAATCGGAGTGATGTACTAAAACTAAACAAACCCAAAATTAAGAATATTTTAATTTTGATTATTACGTAAATTATATAGTATCCTTAAACATTTCATTAAAACAAAAGCGTCAAATTAAGACTTAACTAATAACAGTAGCAGTCAGACCACAGATGTCGACAAGACCAGCTGTCCCTACTCCAAAACTAGACGCAAATAGTCCTTACAGTTTTATAGGCCAAACGAACAGTGGTAGTGCTGTAACCTTTCTATAAGAAAAATGAAAAATACGAAGTATTACTTGACTGCATGAATCCGTTCATTCCCAATTACCACCACTACGTCTGATCTGGTGGATTACAGTCAACCCAATATCCGAATAATAATAACATTCCACAACTATCACACAACGCCATCTAGTCCCAAGGTAAGCAGAGCTTGTGTTATGGGTACTAGATAACTGATAAACATACTTATATAATTATTTCTAAAAACATACATAATATTAGATACATACACCCAGACACAGAACAAATGATCGTGCTCATCACACAGATATTTGTGCTGGGTGGGAATCGAACCCACGACCTCTGGCATAGCAGTCAAGGTAACTAACCACTAGATCAACAGGCCAGTCAGTCCGAATATTTTGTTTCGTGTGGAAATCGAACCCGTGACACGTAGCGACTGCGCCAACCATGACGTCAAAGTCTTAAACAATGAAGTTTTATTCTCATTTATATTTTTGTCTTAATTTCAATAATTAACATCTCCTTTGTCACTGTCAAGTCTTTCATTCTTTCATTTTATTCTTCAAGAGAACATTTCCGACACAAAACCGAAAATGGACGGAAAATAATGACTGCACTCATACAATGGAATCTTATAATAGCCAGGCCACTTAAGATTATGAAAAGAAATCCAAATCTTCAGAACAAAAAGTCTTTTGCAAAGGTTTAGGTACAATTAAGTAATCAAAAACCCACTGCTCATCGTAGACTGGTTTTTCACCCACACTACTTTAAGTGAGGTTAGAAAATCTTACTTAGTGATAAGAACCATTTAAAAATGACTCAGAAAAGTATAAATACCAGGCAACAGGTGGTCTGTTTTTTTTTTTTTTAGCGTGATAAAATCATCAAATGAGTCCTCCAACCCCGGGCAGGGCGGAAGGGACTGTCAGACTTCTACTGACTAAAATCCTTCATAGCCTTTTATGTTCCGGGGTTACGGTAAAGGAATAATCCCGCGACCCCGGCAGGCTTTGGCCCTCTGAGAGGGGGGGGGGCCGTCATTATGCTGACGCTCATTGTCGAGGCGCGCGTGGGACACAACGCGCCGTCGACCCGGGCAGGCAACAGGTGGTCTTACAACATTTTAATTTTAAACTAGCTATATCCTGCGGTTTTACCCACGCTGCTCAGCTATTTTCTCGCTTAAGGAATATACAAATAATGATCGATGTTATACAGGTGACTTTTTTACCACCATCCTAAATTTTAATAGGCATTAGGCATTATTTTCTCACAACAATTATCCGCTCTGCGTGGTCACTAAGCTAAACTTTAATAATACTACACTCGCCGGCGCATAAACGTGCAGACCCCCCGCTTACACCCCCCCCCCTCCGCTGTGTTCAGATTCATCAACTTTTTATAGATAACATTGACGTAATATCTCGATAGTTTTGTATTGAGTGACACAAAAAGAAAAAACACGCATTCAATGATTTTCGCCAAAGATTAATAATAATATTATTAAAATTTGGATAGTGACTAAAAAATCACCCTGTATGAAATGAGTCCTTCCACTCTGGGTGGGGCGGAAGAAACTGGCAGACTTTGATTATTACACTGAATAATATAATTACTCTATTCCTTCATTTGCCCATTGCGTTCCAAGGTTTTAGAGAAGGCCCCGCAACCTCACAGACGATCCCACAACTCCTCGACGACTCCTTTCTTTTATCTTCCCTACACTCAAATAGCTACACCCGGAACACTTACCCTTACAAAATCACACTTATCACCTAGAACTCTCTAAATTACTAGTAAAAAAAACAAATCGTTTTGATGACTAGTTCTTCTCAATACTCGCTGATCGCGAGCGGCGGGACACATGCCTTACATTACTTTTTTTACATTTTATAGAAAAATCCTCGCACGCAATGCTGAGTTTGGCAGATGTCAGGCCTAAGTTTATGTATGTTTGTATAATCTGTAAATGACAGATTTGGGGATAAGGACTTATATTTTTTTGATAAATATATGGAAAAGTATGTTTTGTCCAGCGACTGAATGCGACTGTTACGCGAACACGCCGAGATCTTGCCTGTGACATTTTGTTCAGTGAACCCAAAACATGGTAATACCCTGAAAGGTTTTACAATTTATTAGAAAAATAAGTTTATAAATTACTGCAATATTTTGATGACTTTCTCTATGATACGCAAAATATCACTTAAATGTTTGTGTGTAGGCATTTATTTTGGTGTCCCTTTATATTTGTAAAAAAGGTAATTCTTTATCTGTTAAAGCCTTTAGGCTCTAGTTTATTAAATATAATTTACTGTTTACACGATAATAACGTTCATGTTTATTTATGTAGTTATTCTCTGGAGGAACAAAATGTTTTTGACTTGTTTACAAAGTCCAGATTAAATATTAAGTTGTTTGTTAAAGATCATTTGCGTGGGAGTACATTTATTGGAAAAGTTAACTCCTTTTATGTTCATAAATAGAAAATAAATACTTATTTTGTATTTCAGCACTTTATTTAAGAAGCATTATTTTATTTGTTACCTTTGTACGTATTTGTAGATACTTATCTCATATTTACAAAAAAAAAGTTATTTTGATAGCTTTATAATACGAAAGTTTGTATAAATGAACTGATGTTACACCGTAGGCGCGGGCATGCGGGCTCGGGTCGACGACAAGTTGTATGCTACGCGGGCCTCAAATAGTGTCAGCATAATAACGGGGCCCTCTAGAGAGGGCCAAAGCCAAGATATTGTACAGGAATATGTTATATTTTGGGAAAACACATATAATTATCTTTTTCTTCTTTGTATGTATTTACATTATTAAGCACGATTTACAAAAAAATGTTATGAACATAATTAAAGAAATTAACTTGGCAAAAAGATCACGTCTATTTTTATTATGGACTTTCAAAACTTACTAATTAATTCCCCTGAATTTCGTGACAGTAAATACATGTAAATAGGGTGCGAAGTTCTATCAACAAATAATATTTAAAAGAAAAGCCATTATCGATGTCACTACAATATGACGTGTATTCGTAAGTGAACATATTTAATTTGAAATTAACGATGCCTCGCTCTAGAAGTTATTTTCTTATGTCGTGTTTACAAACATTTCAACTTACAAACATTAACAATCAGACACGAAACAAGTATTTGTAGAGCATGACGTAAATATTAGTTGCTGAATCACGCAGCGCAGCACTCTATCGCTAGTCCACTGCGCTAATTAACTAAAATATAACATAATGTTTTTTTTTTTTTCGAAACAAATATATAAAAAAATTACAATGTTATTTAAAATGATAATTTCGTACTAAATAAATGCCCAGAGTCTAGATACAGACTAAATTTTCCGTCCCCACTCAAATCACTGCTACGCATTGTAGCGACAGTGCTACACGAGTCTACGCGGCTCTTTGCTACGAAACATACGAAAAGCTACGCGTCTACGAGCGTAGACGCACGGTCTACGACGCTACGAGTGAAAGCTGGCGCGAAATATTATTTAGTTCTTACTTATTATTATGTATAGTAAGTTGAAGTCAAAATCATAGAAGGAATTTAGTGGCTTTGCCGTATTATACGTGTTTGAAATAATCCGTTTTTATATTTTTTTTAAAACGATGCCCTATAGTAGGAATTTCTCCTGCATTGTGAGTGCGTTTACAAGCATAGAAACTCACATACACAAACATCTAGACCCGGAACAACTAATTGTAGGTCATTTAATTGTTTGTTCCGTGCAGGAATCGAACCCAAACCTAACTGTGTAACATGATAATGTAGCTTCGCTTTGAAAGACGGATTAACAGATGTTAACTCAAGGAAGGTTTATACAAAAACAAAAAAAAACCCACTTGACATGAAAAAACCAAACTAAATTAATTCGTCAATCGTCCGTATCTTGAGAAGGATCGTCCCATCCCTAGCAATTAGTAGTCTAATCAAATGCAGACATGACCGCACGGTTTTATTGGCAATAAACCCACCGCTATTGGACTTTAGGCCTAATTGTCTTCTCCTTAAGAGTCATGGAGTTTTATTGCTGTTGGATTAGAGTTTAATTATTTGTTCGTTTACGGATTTGCCCTTTTTGTTGTGACCCATTTATTTATTTATTTCAATTTTTTATAATATTTTGGTTACATGAAAAGAGCGGTATATTTGTCGTTTACTTTTAAGTATTTTTTTTTGATATTAAAATGAATTTATAATAAATCTTGAATTAGTAGAAGATATCTGAAATTTAAAGCAATTGGTACGTATGCGTGTTGTAAACGAATAGTTAATACGCCCCAATATCTTTTGAGCACTATAAGTTTGGCGCAGTGGCTGAGCGAACGACTGCTGCTTGGTTCTCCGCTCGATTCCCGCACTCAACAAACATTTATATGTTCAACAAGTTGTTGTTCTGGGCCTGGGTATTATGTATAATGAACCTACGATACACGAAAAATTCCTACTGTGCAATAAAACAAATATCCCTATATCAGGTGATATTTTTCCGATGTGAATTGAGGACACCAATGTTGTCCACTTTATTCACCCAGGTGAACAAAGTGGAATAAACCGATACTAAATCCAACACTGACTTGTCAGCTCCACTGATTTCCGCACCACCACAAACAATTTCGCCGCTTCAAACCGCCTAAACACCGCTCTAATCCGGCTATTACCAGTTTCAACCAGTGCTAACCGGTTCAAACCAGTGTAAACCAGATGCAAACATGCAATTTAACTGGGAACCAAGTCATCAACGTAATAGCTAATTAATGATAGTGTTTTTTTATGAAAGGAACATCGTGGAACATGTCTACATGTGGAATGAGAAAGCATTGTTTTTTATCTTTGCAATTTTATTAATTGAATGCTTGGCGTTGAGCTGTTGACTTAATGCGTTGGTGTATAATCATGTTGATTGTTTAAATCCTCTTGGGAAATGGATCATATAATTTATTCGTTGTGGTTCATGTTTATTCATATTATTAAGTAGGTAAGTAAAGCCAAGCTTTTGATTTATGTTCAGTTACTGGTAGAGCACTCGAAATTACTAATATCATTACTGACGAAATTGCTGTGTCATAAACTTCTAGCTATTTTTTTAGGATGGTATAGTATGTGAGCTTGACAAATAAACGTGCGATTAACGAGCGACAAAAATGTACTAAGACTCACTATTTTTCGAAGGTACGCTATGCGATACACTGATGTTCGACATTGCTCCAAGTATAGTGCGATATGAAGAATTAACATTTGTATTCATAATAATCGTGTGTATTTTGAATTTAATTTTAGGTAAGGAAAGGGAGCCCCGTGCGGGGCTCCTTATTAAAAAATCCAGTTTTTAGTAGGTACAGCTTTATTCATGTCATTTTCCATACTTTTCTATGACGTCACTAATCAAGCCCTTCCTATTTATTGTATTTCACGTAGAAAATCTTTATAAAACAAAAAATAACCTGACTTTTCCTTTAATAAACGAACCTATCTACCTACGAAATCTCGAATGCCACAATTGCTTACCGGTCAGTGCCCAAGGGACCTAATACCGTGTGTAGTGGACCCAGGGATGACCTGGGATCAATTGAGTGGGCGGATTTCATAAATAACAAGCAGGCCTATCAGTTAATAGTGAATGAAATGGGGAGACAACCTTTTACGTCCTGAAATATTTCTGGTTTTTCCTTGTTTTGTTGGCTTTTAAGAGTAGATTTTTTCGACGGTTCAGTTCTAATCTTAAAGAAT
Source organism: Agrotis segetum (assembly GCA_036375495.1). NCBI lineage: Eukaryota > Metazoa > Arthropoda > Insecta > Lepidoptera > Noctuidae > Agrotis > Agrotis segetum. The sequence goes on from JAQSVV010000062.1 coordinate 1,062,779, forward strand.
TTCACATACTTATACAAGCTAAACCTAGAACAAATAATTTTATGTTGTACATACATTAATTTGCTTTGCGCAGGAATCGAACTCGCGACACGCAGTACATTAGTCAGTCATCCCAAAAAGTATATAAAACTTTCTATTTTATTGTGTTTTTTTTATACGCTACAATAAGTTCATCAAATGACAGTAAAAAAATGTTTCCTTATTAAACCGTGATCACGAAAGACTTGCTCTCCGCACTGCCAAATTAAATATCGGAAACTAATTAACATATTAATTAATGAAAAATTGGTTCACCTCCGAATATAAGCCCGTGGACAGCATTGTTGGTTACATTAAGCGAAACGCAATTATTGTTACGCTTGTTTTTAACCGAACGCATACAACCCTAATCTCTTCAAAGTTAGAGTGAACAGGCTTCTTCTGGGTAAGCTCGCTCCACCGTCGACCTTGTCTTAGTCATTCCTGAACTAGACTAAGGTCAAAAGCAAACCCATCTCACATAAAAAAATGTAATAATAATAATGAAGGGTAAATATCTATAAACGTATTGAACGAAAGTAACTTTCCATTCAAGTATAAGGAATTTGTCAAAGTCTAGTACAGTTCCAAGATGGATACCCTTTTCTGCAGTCTTTATACAAGTACCTACTTGCGTGTTTGCCCAAGCAAATAAATGGCCTGCATTCCACAAGGGAGAGCCCATGTACACAAAACATTAAACATACTCGACATTACAATAAACGTAGGGGTTCAAACATAATGTTATCTTTTACCCTTTGAAGTTAAAAAATTGGATACATTTGTAATGCATAAAAAACAAATCGGTTTACGTTATACAGGGAAATGTTTCCGGACATTTTGTTTTCACTGTGATAAATGACTGCCCGGAAGCGACTTCCTGGTTGATTTTTCACTGTTTTTTTAACCGTTTATTTTATAAGGTTTATCATAACCTTATTATCTGTGAATGTGTAGCATATTCTCATAAAATTTACCGACCTAACATCATATATTATTATATTAAAATGTACCTAATCCGCGAAAGGATAGACAAATACAGTCATTTTCAGTATGTGTGCTTGTACACGGCGCATATGTAATCTCGCGGTAGCTGCGTTTGAAGAGGAGGATTGCCTCTCTCTCACGAGCTCATCTTTCTTCTTCGCATTAACACTACAAGTCACGTCAAGAGGATATTCTCGACACCTTCTAAACCACTTTTTCATTTGTTTTATTTTTCCTCCAACACATTTACACGTGTAAACGTGTTGTAAAGGGGACAGCATCTAGACAAAAGATAACTCCTACAGGTAACTAGACCAAACCAACTTTGGGCACAAAGACGAAGTTAGACCACAGCTTTGTAGTAGTTAGTGTTTATTATGCAGCATAAACAGATGACCTTTACATTTATGAAGCACTAGACGTTGCTAGCGGCTTAGTGTATCTTAAGTCGAAAATTATCTCTCGGAAACATAAAATCAGGATAAAAATAATCCTACGTGTCAGTCCAGGTTATAAACTAGGTATAAATATGTGTGACGACATGGTTAGCGCAGTGGCTGAGTGATTGGACTGCTGTCTAGCGAGTCGCGGTTTCGATTCCCGCACGGAACAAATATTTGTATGACCAACAAGTAGTTGTTCTGGGTGTTTGTGGTATGTGAGTTTCTAAGTTTTTAAATGCACCCACGACACAAGAGGAATCATTAGTGTGGAGTATCGTTTTAAAAAAAATATAAAAGCTTTAAAAGACATACAGATCAAAAATATTTAAATAAAAATATTTGTCGCTGTCTTTTCCCTCAAACCACAATCATCAAAATTTCTGTCATATTTGACAAGTTTCCCACTGCCAATTACAGCTATGCCCCACTGTGAAGAAAATGAATTCGAAGTTCTCAAACTTTGCCACTTCGCGGCGCACTTAGGTTCCAATATCCTGTCTAAATGCTCGCTAGTAAGTCGTTATAAGGTGACTTTAAATCGTGTTGGAAACCCCACCGAATGAACACACGGAACACCTGAATCTGGTTTAAGGCTGGAGCAGACCAAATGCGTATGCGTAGACGTAAGCGTAAACGTGCGCGTACCACTGACTTGTAATGTATGGAACTGTATAAGACAGGACACACCGCTTGCGTAACGTAGACGTGCAGGTGGACGTCCTGCGCATACGCATTTGGTGTGCTCCAGCCTTTAATGGCTGGAAGAGAGCGCAATGATGTTACCTTCTTCTTTTTAGTAAATTGAAAGAAGATCATGAATCGACGCAAAGCTCCAGAGCATGGTCTAAAAGAGCGTCTGACGGGGTCATACTCGAAACCAATACACGGAAACGCTCAATGGTCTTAAAAAAAAAAACAAATTAATGCTCTTGGGTATAACGTTGAAAATCTATAAAAGTCTACTAAGCTGGCGTTCATGGCTTGTCATTTATAAGTTCTATTAAAGGTGTGCGTCCACAGGTCGGCATCTCACGTATCGGACGTATCGTACGTAACGGATTTTAGTTTGTCTTGTATGAATCTCATACAACTGCGTCCACTGATCCGCATCGTACGGACGGCTCATCGGCAATGCCTTAATGCGATGCGTACCGATGACGTCATACGAAATGCCGATCATTAGAAGCGATGACGGTGGCATCGGCAATCCGATTGCTGATAATCCAAGAGGGAGAAATCCGTTTAATGCGATGCGTCCGATATGTACGATGCGGACCTGTGGACGCTTACCATAAGTGTCCTTCGGGGCCCTGTGTGGAGATGACGGAGTTTGGGAACCTCTGCCTTAATAAATTGCTGGCAGCGAGATTCTCTTAATAAACTTGATGAAATAATTACATCGAGGGTGTAATAGGGCGCTACAGTTAAATATTCTTGTGGTTTTGATTAAAAGTGTTAAAACTAAATCTTCAGTCGTAGGACTCTTGAAAGAGGAAGAACTTTAAATGAAATAGGAGTTGGCTTAAAATAATTCTTGTTACTAAGGCAAATATTAATTTGAACTATATCTTTCCGTTTTTATGTAGACTGTTAGAAGTAAATCTGCTGAAGGATACAAAAAATAGCGTTTTTAACATCAATTCTAATTAGCGCCTTTAAGAGGAAACAGCACGGTGGTTTTTCCATACAAACGTAGTCCCCTGTTTTTTTCCTGGATAATGCCAGTAGAGCAATAATTTTTTTACAAAAAATCTATGACCACTATTGGCATGTCTCTATGTTTTCCTTTTTTCCATAAATTAATTATTAAAAGAGATATGAGCATTCAAAATCCTAAAAAAATAGCCAGATTTTCCGCTGTGTTCAAATATCCAGGAAACAAATTTGACGGGATTATATAAAAAAAAGGAAAACATAGGAACACGGTCAATGCCTTTCTTTATTTTTTAAAGAAAAAAGTAGTGAAATCGGTTAAGTTTTGGAGGAGTAATCAGGGGACTACGAATCGTTGATTTTGTGCCATTTAATAAGGTATTTTCGGTCCAAGCTGTTGTTGTCTCTATCGCGCTCTGTAACTCTGTTGTCGGCACTGCGCGACAGCAATAGATTTTACAAATAACTATTTTTCAATTCTCCAGCCCTTGCTGTTTCCTCTTAACCCTCGGATCTTATGAATTTTACGACAAAAACATTTATTAAAACATATAATGCCGATCCCGTTCAACAATTAGTGTACTCGTGAAGAAATTGTGAATATATCACTTCTCAAGCAACCTCAGCGCCGTTTATCTTTCTGATCTAAATGAAACTCCGCGCCTGAATATTCTACAAGTTTGTATTTACGTCCCATTTCAAACACACATTTTACAAATAAAAAATATTTTCCGAATAAATCCCTGTCATAATGTTGGTACAGCAGTGTCATATAAATGTGACAGTAATCTGTCATAAGTCGGCCACTGACAGGTTCACAAGCACTTAGCTAAATGGTGCGAGTCTGTACAAAGTTGTGTTCAGTACCCTTAGCACGAATTTTCAGTATTTGAGTCGTAAAGTAAACTGGAACTTTGATAATTTCAAATTGACAATTTTCAAGGAAAAATTAGTTCTGTCTTCGCACACCACAGGCGCTGTTCCATTTTTTCATACAAGAAACGCTGTAAATACTGTAAAGTAAAAGAGTGAAAATTCGTGCTAAGGGTACTGGTATTTATTACGTACTAACTCATGCCCGCGACGTCGTCTGCGTGAATGCTTTGAAGAAATTAAGCACTACTCGTTCCCCGTAGGTGATAGCGTGATAATATGTAGCCTATACATTGACCTGACTTCAGATAAATATTCGTGCATTTGAAGTAAATCCATGCAGTACTTTTTGAGTTTATACCAGACATGCATACAAATACAAACTGACAAAAATTCTTAATACTATATTTTTGGCTTCGGTATCAATTGTATATCACACCCCAAGTCATCATCATCAGCATCATCAGCAGGAAGACGTCCACTGCTGAACATAGGCCTCCCCCTTAGACCGCCACGCCGAACGACAATTCGCCACTTGAATCCATAGGCTGCCCGCGAGCCTCCCAATGTCGTCGGTACACACCCCAAATAACTTTTCTTTAAAAAATATTCAATGTACAGTTTGAGGTTACAAGTTCAAATCCAGGCAAATACCGATGTCTCTTTTTCAATTCATAATGTACTGACTCCAGCATTTCAACCTACTTCAATCTGCCTTTCTTCAAAAGATTTTCAACCCTATCACAAATAGTGGCAGGTTAATGTTCGATTGGTAAAATTGGACAGATTCGGATAGGTTGACCTGCTGTCATGTCCTTTCTTTGGAAACTGTTTATATAGTAATTGTATAATTAATAACATAATCACCCCTTTTCTTACTTTTCCCTCTATGAACCATGATGTAACTCCGCCCTAGCTGTTTACAACAAAACTACTTTTCTTTCACTTTCACAATAAACATTTAATAAAAACCACTCTGTTTTACACAGCACCTTATCTTTACATTGCACTATTTAATCATACATACAAAGCACCTATTCATTAGAGATGGGCCGATTATGACTGTCCGACAAGCCGACTAGTCTGCCAAGACAATCATTGTTTTCAGCGTAGTTCAAAAGCCATCTACAAGTGCCATTAAATGTTAAAAAAATTACACGTATTGGTCCAGTCGGGGTGGGAAGGGACTGTCAGACTCGTACTGACGAAAATTCACGGTGATCCGTCAATAGCCCTTTACGTTCCAGGGCCACGGTTACGTGACGAGACAGCCCCGCCACCACTCGTATTGGGTATGCCGTAATAGTTGCACTCGATCTCACTCGCTGAGCGGTCACTACTAGTACTTACTAGTACTATGTCGTTATAAATGTATTTTTCGTGTAAACAGTAATTAAAAGGTAAAGGTAATAAATTTGAATGTCATAGAAGAGACTAATTCATAGATTATGAAAAAACTATTAATTAGAATTTTCGTTACAGACGTGAAAAATCGAAATTCATTTAAACAAAATAATCACGTTGTGTCTAGAAGGATATTAAAAGATTACTTTTAAAAAAAACAGGATAAAGTTTTTTCTACAGAAAAATGTGTCGCGTAACCACACGGTATGTTTCACCGTATTTATCAAATAAATTAATATTATTAGCGTCGCGACGTATGACGTAGTGTCGCGCAACAATCGGTTTCTCATCGCTTTAGATATTTGACATCGAAAACTGTACGATAATGATCACAATCTCATAAATGACTCTAGTCGACTGTCCGCGAACTAGCCGACTAGTAGTTACATCTCTACTATTCATTAAACAAAGTAAAGTGTACACAACCAAGCAACCAAGGCTAAAGGCATACCTACACTCCACCACGTGCGAAACCTAATGGATCGGACGCTAAGGTCTAATCTCTTGACCCTCAATCGAGTTAGTGGCCGAGTGGCACGGTTAATGCAATTCCGTGCATACATTTAGGTGGCACTTTAATGAAGTAGGTATGGTAGTGGTATGTTGAAAGGTAATCGTATTGTAGGATCTTATTGCCTGAGTGATGGCAATTGGGGCTTGAAAGGTGGAGTGCACGGAAAGGGAAAAGAAACAAGGAGGAAAGTAGACTTTTTCGCAACTGAAAGGTCGCTTACAGCGCTTTTGTAGCGAAGAATCAGAGCGTTTATCGCGATACAAACGCAAGGATCGTGTGCAAAGATAACAACGTGATTTCAGTCTTAGACCTCGGCCAAGGACACGCGTTGCGTCGGGCGTAGCGATCCGCCCGAAACAAAAACATACAGCGATATAAAGAGCGTTATTGGAAAAGTGTATTTAAGTTATGTGTGCGTGAACTGAGGGACCAAACTGGAACGCGCAAAATAAGTATATCGTAGGATTTAGTAGTAGACAAAATTGTAGAACAGATCTGGATTTTTGTAAACAAATACATACACCCTTAAACTACAGCCCTTCAAGTGTGGTCCCTCATTCCTCACAGACCATCAGCCGGCCTCAGAAAGTATTTGTTAAATTAAGGTTTTGTGACATTTAGTAAAGAATTTGTAAAGATTTTTACTGTATTGCTGATCACAAAGCATTACTAGCGTTTGTTTGATTTCTGGCGGAGGACGCTGTATTGGATGCCGCGGAGACCATAGACGAAGAACACAATAGGTGCCGTGCAATACGCTCCGTCTGACGTGTGGCGTGTCCTTGAAATCAGCCGCGTTTGTTAAGCGTCCTCATTGCGTTAAACGAGCGTCGTTAGCGCTTTAAAAAAGTCTTACACAAAGGCTCTATAATAGGACATTAGGTCCGTTGCATTAAGTATTCAAGCTCTTAGACAATCTTCTTGAAATCTATTAAAAATAAAAACATGAACACAATTTTAATCCTCAAATTCATAAAAATAAATTACATTCAGGCATAATTATCAGAAAAAGATATTATGGTTTCTTTCCACAAAGTTTTTCTGTTCATGGTTTCTAAGACTTTGACACGTGCCACTTATTTTCTTTGTGTGGGAGTAATGATATTACCTTTAAACGCTCCTTAGAAATTACTGTTTCCTGGTTACTCATGCTTCCCTATTTAATACAAACATTTTATGAAGCATTTTATGTACTTTTTAAGTTTATCTTGGACACCGTGAGGAAACCTGTACGTACTTCAACTACTGAACGAATTATTTGGCACACGGTTAAGACGAATACATGGATTTGGATATAGGACACACGAGAAGTAACTAGTGCCGATGTAACCCACAAAGATAACGTGTGGAAATTACCCTTTTTTTAATTGAGCATACTGTGTATACAGTGTAACGTTAAATGCGCAAAACCTCTCGTGGGGTTACTCAACCCATGTTACTGAACAATGTTTGTTCTAAGACATTTGGAAAATAAAAAATAAAAAAGATTTTTCATTCTGATGTGCCCGATCAATTTCTCATTTTGTATGAAAAACCATTTTTGCGAATTTCCAAAATTCTTAGAATAAACTTTGTTCAGTAGTACATGGGCTGAGTTGCCCAACGAGAGGTTTTGCTAACGAGCTACCGTGACCGCGGAACGTAAAGGGCTATTAAAGGACATCGTGGATTTTAGTCAGTACAAGTCTGAAAGTCCCGACTGCCCAGCCCTGGATAGGAGCACTCATTTTGATGATTTTGCCACGCTTAAAAAAAAAGAAAAAAACCTCTAATTAAGATTCACGCCCAAATTCAAATTTTCACCTTCAATCAAAAGAACTAAGCCAATCAAAGCTAATCTAAAAAGGTTTTAAATCCCTTCGAAGCTCAGAAACCATAGAACCTCAAATTGAAAAACTCTTTGGAATCTATTCGTTCAGTGAATGAAAGATAAAAGAACAATAATTCCGTATCTCTCTGTTATTTCATTCTTCGTTCTATCATTCACTATTCCGTTTGCGGTTTCGTTTCATTCATTCATGAGCAAGGAAAACAATTCATTGCAGTGTAAAGGGGTACTTATAATTACGGAATCCTAAATGTCTGTGTTTTTAGTTTAAATTAAAAATGTTTTAAGCAACCTAGCGTTCATGGTCCATTTTCATATTTTATAAAAATGCTAATTCTGATCTTAAATCATTATACGAGGACTTATTAGGCAAAGGTCAATGACCGCTACTGCCATCTTAACTGGCACCAACTATAGCTATACTAGCGCCATTCGTTTCCCAGTTGCCATCCCCTTTGTAAGTGTAACTGTAGTATGGAGCGGCTTTAGAAGAGACAAAGCGACATCTAGTAAACAAAAGCTCAAAACTATCTCCCTACACTAAAGGACACTGTTTTCTAAGAACAAAGACGCGTCAGCAAGAGTTTAACATAATGTATGCAACTATGCATGCATTAAGCAAGCTTACATAAGTGCTCGTACACACAGAGGTCCGTTTAACGGGTACGCTTTATCGCTATACGTTTTCATTGTTTACTTTTTTTTTTATAATGGCATATGTATGTATTTATTATATAAACGAGTTCACAGTCTAATATAAAAAAAATACTGATCCTATTTAAAATACATTTCGGATAGGAGTGTTAAACACGATACTTTAAATGCAGTGTGAACATACCCTCCAGTAACAACTCGTGGCTAAATAATTACAGGCGCACAGGCCGATCTTCTGGGTTACGCCAAGTTATCTGTCATAGCGAGTTTCCTCCTTGCCTCGGAAAGCACGTAAAGCCGTTGGTCCCGGCTGTCATTTGAAGATCTTTGACAGTCGTTAATGTTCGTCAGAAGCTCTAAAATCTGACAACCAGTCTTACCATGGGGTATCGTATTATCCAGTTACAGGGTTGTGGAGGTCCGACTAGCAGTCGCTCCATGTAAAATACTGATATCCAGCTGAATCTGGTTTGAGTGGAAGCCGACCCCAATATAGTTGGGAAAAGGCAGGCAGATGAGGCAGTAGAAATAATATAGATTCTCTGTGTGTACGAGCCCTAACACTAGCATAAGATTTGTATCTAGAAGATTCTAGAAACATAGACGAAAATAGAATTCTGTAACGTCCTAAACGTGCTTAAGTTTTTTTTTACGCCAGGGATGATAGCTTGATTATTTAAATGAGTGTAAATAAAGCGAGGCAAGAGATTTTTATTACGTTGAAGTAAATGAGCTCACTTTTATCTTACTTTGTTTCTAAATTACATCAGCACACGGTACATTTTTCTTTGATATCTGCAACGTTTTTTTTTTTTCAGGTAGTTCACGAATACTTATTCGTAAAGAAAAGGTACAGTAGTTACTGTGCCTTTTTTTTTTAGCGTGGTAAAATCATCAAATGAGTCCTGTCCTATCCCAGGGACTGGCAGACTCATACTGACTAAAATCCACGGTGTCTTTCAATAGCTCTTTACGTTCCGGGGTCACGGTAATGAGATATGTCCTTCGACCCCAATGTTTGGGTGGATTAAAAGGTTAAGCAATATTAATTAAAATATCTACACTAAATATACGCAAATCTTAGAGCAAAAACATAGGAAACCGATTTAACATAAAACACTGCTTTCAGAATAGAACTGGGGCGTAAAACCGCTACAAACTTCAGTTAAGCCATCAATTCTTGTTTGACTTTTTTCTTAACTGTGAGTTAATTAAAACAGGGTTAGTGTTTCGAATTTGTTGTCCCCTTCCATCCATAATATACATCTATGAATTGACGCAGTGTCAATTTAAACAAGACTCAATGATATGTTAGACGACTTTTAATTAAGAAGTCGTCTATGTAAGTATTGACTTGGTTTTCCAAAGCATTCTGATGGATATTGATTAAAATATTCTATGATTTTTAAGATCATCGCAACATTATCAAGTTTTTCTCTACATTAGCTACAAATATTTATAAAAAGAAAAACCTCTGCTTTGCCTGAAGCTTTGGAGTCAAGATATAGCAAAAAGTAGAAAAAGGTACTGCCATCACAACTCACTAGAGCGTTTATTCGAATGAGGTCGAAGCCTGTGCAATGTGTAGATCAGTCTATAATAAATCCTACAGCTGGAGAGTGCCCCATATTGGATTAATTAACTCCTCTGTGACTCTTGCATTTACCAATATAATCATATTAAGGCGAATATGATCAAAGGCTACCTTTGTATTCTATTAAATTGGGTCAAAAAATACTGAACCAATCCCTCTCACAGAGAGGAGTCCTGTGTCCCAGCTGTGGGATCATTACAGGATGATGATGAACCAATTTGAATTATGATGGTTTTGAATCAATGTAGTATTTTGCTTATTTTAATTTTAGAATCAGAGAATACGAGTTGTATTCACCCAGGCGCATTACTTTGTGTAATTTATTTTATCACCACTGCTCTCAAAACGGTGAAGGAAAACATCGTGAGGAAACCGGCATGTCTTAGAACCAAAAATTCGAAGACATGTGATATCTACCAACACACCCTTGTGGTGGATTATGGCCCTCTCCCTCTCACAGAGAGGAGGCATGTGTCCCAGCAGTGGGAACATTATAGGATGATTTTTGGTTTTTTGTTTTAGAATCGAAGCTTTTAAAAAGTGACTTTCGAGTAAAACGGATTTGTGACATCATTTGCAATCTTGATATAATCTATCAATCTTTAGAATCTTAAATAAGTTGTAATGAATAAAATAATAACTGTGCAGACTTAACAATAGCAACAGGACGTCTCAGAACAGCGCTGACACAAACAGCGCCTGTTGCAATCTAGACCTTAACACAACAGCAATATAACTTACACTTGAATGCAATATGCAAACTGCACACAGCAACAACACGCTGCAGAACAGAGTGACACACAGCGCTGAGACAAACAGCGCGTGTTTCAATCTGACGCAGTATCTTCTGTACAGAGCTTCTAGTTCGAGCTCTGTGCCCTCCTCCTCTGTGGACAAAGAAAATAACTCCATAAGAATAGAAAAGTAAAAAGTTTCGTGGACCGGTTTTCGTGTAAAATCCGGCCGCAGTGGCTGAAAAAACTAATGAGACTGTACAGTAACAATGTTTTGGTTCAGGTATGGCGATTTAACGAGTCTAAATCTTAATCTCGCTAGATTATAATTTGGTTTGGCGGTGGCCAACGACCTATTAGAGCTACGTTAACCAGAATCTAGGATATAGCGAAAAATGAATATAAGTTTAAAACAATAAATGATAGTTCACGATCAGTCTTATAAATTGTAATTTCCCCTAATATATAGACTTCAATCTGTTGGTTGTTTATCAGCAGAAAATTCAGTGAACTTTTTGTATATTAGTACACCATCTTTCAAAAGCATTGCACTCTGAAAACAGCGTATGAATTCACATTTTAATCAGCATCTAAAACAGTTGAATGGCGTTGCCATGGAAACGCCTAACAATACGTATTGTTTGGCTCCACATTGAGTGGCATAGAAAATGCATGACATGTGTGACTGTGCAAGGCATTTGATCATACAGTTGTGCCTGTTTTAGTACCTGCCATTCAGATACTGATTAAACTATGATTTTTGAAAGAAAAACGTAGAGGGAAATAATAATTTACCCAGCTTTAATTGCAGAACACTAAGCTACTGTCTATCGGACTTCTACAACCCAGTAACTGGGTAATACGATACCCCATGGTAAAACTGGTTGTCTTTTTTAAATGTTTATGACTGACAGTAACGACTTTCAAAGAAATGAAAAAAAAATAGCCTTAGGTGTAAAAAAGAAAAAAAAACTTAAATTATTTAAGAAAACCAGATACAGACCCAGCAAATATAAAATATACCTACATGTAGTTTGTGGTGAAACACGCAAACCCTACTACAAACTGGTATTAACCGATCTAAAGTGGAAATATGTGGTTGGAACCGCAAAAATCCAACTATACAATGTCCATAAAAATGCCCACAGACAGGAATGTAGCCTCTATTGAAATTGCTTTCCAAGTAGATTTGTGATAAAATATTTTCGATAAATACAGATTTGAGGCCAGATTTTTCGCCGGATTATACGATTTGTTCATAATTCATTTCGTGAAAGGACATTGGGAAAAACTGGGAAAAACCGGCTCCATCCTTTAACAGATTTGAAACAGGTGTCATTCGAAGCGTCTGACAGATATGACACATTTTTTTATTCATTTGCGATTAGAAAAATACTTTTTCTGGAGTTTTTTCGCATTAAGACATGTATCAACTGTTGCACAATCAAAATCCCAACGAAAGTACAGGATTCAAGATATTTATTTTGTAACATGAGTGCAGAATTTACAGGTCTTAACCACTTCCCTGTCCGATGAATCACATGTGACTCACGACTATTGTTTAGGTATTGTGTCTGCTGCACGGACAGTGAAAGTGTTAAAAATAATAAATAGTAGCTACATGTTTTGCCACTCATGGCGTATAAAATTAGTCGCACTAAGACAACTATTACAAGGATAATTATAAAATCGTCAATAACAAAAACTATTACAAAGAAAAATAAACATAGGATTGGATTAAAATGTCAAAAATTTTAATTCAATTAAAATATAATACAGATTACACAACTGCCATTCACCATCTTAAGAAAACTAACCTATCTTTATTTAACCTAACCTACCCTTATGAATTATAGTTTTCCAAAAAAATACTCTATAGTTTTTACAATAATTTAGAAAAGCAGATAGTCTATCAATGCATTATTGCACATTGATACAAACCAAACTTGCTTTACGGTCCTGAGTATGCAACCCACACAAAGTCTCTCATGGTCACTCATTACCTAATTTTACGTGAAACTTTATTGGATAAAATTATTATTTCATTAATGTGTTTGAAGTTATTATATACCTTTTTTTGTGTCCTTTCTTCAAGACAAAAAAATATTTAAAAAGAAAACCTTTCCTAAAGACCGTGAACAACACAATCGTATTCAAATAAATCAAACTAAACGTCACATGAATCACAAGTACGGCTCACTCACTTTTCTTTAAAACAAAACAATTTCAAGCTGCTACTGGCAGTGACAGCTTGACGGCTTCACCAAGCTGCAACGAAACAGCTTGTTCAACCGTTCTTTTGCTCGGACTACTTCAAAAGCTTCCGCAACTCTAAACAACTGTCTGTTACCCGTAGACCGTAGTTCTTTTATCGGCAGATGGAAGATTACTTTAACGTTGTTCTTTTAGTAAGAAGATGAGATTATTTGAGATGATTCAGTAACGTACTATAACTATCGTAACCGGACAAAGATTACCTAAAATATAATTTATTAAGGGCGATTTTTGAGTAAAAAATCGATTGTCTGTACAGTCGGTTTACTGACAATAATAGTTGAACGTGATTAACGTCATAAGAAAATACTGCTCTTACGTTGCTGCAAACAAACAATTGACACGCCGTTGCTATGGAACGCTACAGAGCGAGGTAACGTCGCATGACGTCATCTTTTTTCATGTGTGCGAAAGTTTTAGCCCTTGGTAGGTCTATTGTACTGCAGGGATCGCGGAAATGTCTTATCAATAGACCAAGACCCCGGAAAGCAAATGGCTATTGAAAGAAAAACGTGGATTTTAGTACCGATACAACCATTCACCCCATTTGACACGGCATCGTATTAAAAATGCTCGTATAAGAGACACAACTGAACACATTGAAATACATCACAAAACTATGCCTAATTAGTCCTTTAATTCGTCCCCTTTTATTACCACAATAGTACTAATTAAACCGCTAATAGGAAACACACTCCAGTACGTAATTTAAATTCATTTGACAATGAACACCGCAGTACAAAGGTTTTGCACCACAGAACTATAATTTGTACTAAATTGGTTCTGCGAAATATGTTTTCGTGGTTGTACATGCATGTTTATAGATTCAAGCAATGATGGGGAATTTAGGAATTTTGTTTTACCTGCCGTGTTGTAGAGAGCAGTGGTGGCCCAGTGATTTCAGCCCTGACTTAGGAGTAGTGGATCGTGTGTTCTTAACCCAGCTAGGCACATAGCTTTGTGATAATATTATATATAATAAATACATTTGGCTATAATTTTATTCATGTCTATGTATAATAGGATACTTTAGCATAGAATAAAAACGACATACTAGAGGACATAAGATACCTCTTTGTTGCTCCCTAGAATAACATTTTCCAACATTCTAAAAACCAAATCGAAATATTATTATCTGTCTAGTAGTAAATTAGTTGTAAATTTATAGTATATTAATTACTAACAGATAGAAAATAATATTTAGTAGTAAAAATAAAATAAATTAAAAACCCTTCTACGATCTTTGAAAGTACAAAACATTATTATTTATAACTGGACTTATATTTCAGTGTCGCAAACAGCTTTTTACAAACGGAAAAACAATTTAGTCTGAGTATATTTTAAAAGGTTGTTTTGAACTTAGGTACAAGATTTTAGAAATGGTTGACTACAAAAGACTGTCTGGTTTCAAAAGGTTCAGTTCTTGCCTGAGGCTTTAATAATATAACGATACTTCATTTTAATGTTTAATGTTTGGAAAATGCAGCGGAGGAAAATTAATACTTACACGACAATTTACTATAAAAATAACATCACACAGGTAATCCCCAAAGGATAAGGCAGAGCTGTACTAAATAGGTACACCCAGATTTAGCCATTTATTTTTAAATCCCAAGAAAGAGAGAGGCAAACCCAATAAGAAATTTTATTTTTCTTATTTCAGATTGGCTCACAATATTTTTTTTTAAGTTTGACACACATCAAATGGGTCCACACTCATTAATTTTTGTTCTTACCACGTCTCTCGTCTCTCCCTGTATGGGAGCCAACCAGGGAGAGACAGAAGGGATATGTCATACTCGTACTGACTGAAATCCGCACGGTCTTCTTTCAATAGCACTTTACGTTCCAAGGCTACGGTTACCTGATAAGACAGTCCCGTGACCCCGCATTGGTTTACTCTTGACTGTAGTCTAGTTGAGTGATGTATAGCCGGTCTTAGTTAACATAGAACTTTGAATTAAATTATAGAATCATTCGATATACTTTGCGGAAATCCATGACATAAAATATTATGAAAAATATCTCACTTTAATTCCGCTACAAAAATCCAGGCTTGGATGAAGGATGCAGTATCATACATCTCCACGAGGCATCCTCAGGAGATGTTGACTCGACAACCACTCGGTCGAGAATGAATTAGTTGTATATCTCTCATAGCTCGCTAGTTCTACATTTTTGTCGCATAATTAAAACTATATTATTATTCATAACATTTAATTTTAGAACTTTGAAAACATTTGCCGTGTGCGAAGGCTCGCAGTAATCATAATCATTCTACCATTTACTCTATGAAATGCTAATGAAACATTTCGAAACCAAAACCAGCATGATAAATGTCTAAGAATATCTTAGTAGGTCTATAAATCTTCCGCCGCAGGCTATGTTAATTATTTTCGGCTCACAACTAAATCTTTAACATACAAATATTTGAAGAAGTCGTACGGACCCTTGTGTAGTAGATTAAATAAGTTTTAATTACTTGTAAAACTTTCATTCGTACAAGCAATTGGCTAGATTAAGTGGGTGGACACGGTCTGTACGCTCAAGAAACTACTCAAGGCCGGGGCGCCAACTGTCGGCACGCAATGGCACGTTGTTGAATGCTTCAGGATCTTGACGCATTAAAAAGTGCATATGAAGAAGATAATAGCAACGCGAAAGCAATACCTCTGTAAGTTGCTAGAGCTGTCCCCCTACCCAAGTCACAACAAGTCGCAAACGATAATCGTAAACGTTCGGTATTCCCCAATAGATTTTCAAATTTATAGAATAAAACCTAAAGTTGAAAATCTATTTAATATTTCTGAGCGTTAGCGACAGGAAAGATCGAAAACGATAAGCAATCTTTACTAGATCTTCAACGTTATACCCGTGGACATAAGGTTGAAAATCTATTAAAACCTATACTCAGCGTTTGCGTTAATCGTTTGTAACATATGGCTACAAGGCCAGGTGTGCATAAGCTACGGTGACCGCTTTTTATCAGGTGGGCCGTATCCCTGTTTATCGCCATAATGGTATATTGCTAAGAACCAGGACACAAAAGGGAGGAATCGCAAGACTCAGCAGAAGACCCGCAAGGGTGTTAAAATGATGATGATGATGTTGATAATTCCACAAGTCACAACAACGCGACTTGCTACGTGAGAGTGTTCACACGATGACATCTCTCTAAGCAAATCTCACCCGTGATCCTTTACACGTATTAGTGAAAACTAACATCAAATTGACAAAATGTGCAGAAACAAAACCATAAAAAGTGTCAATTTGTATATTATATTCAATCAACCACTTCACGCGCGGGTCTGTCTCATCAGGTAACCTTGACCCTGGAACGTAAAGGGCTATTCAAGAACACCGTGGATTTAAGTTCCAGTCTGATAGTCCCTCCGGTCCCATCCTGGGTGGGAGGACTCATTTGATTATTTAACCACGATAAAAAAGCCACTACAACGCTAGTTTACAGGGATTTTAAATCCTGGTCCTGTTCCTCATAACGCCTTAAATTAAAACTGCAAGTCGCATAGCTTAAAGTCGTGAACCTGAACAGGTCGTATAACAAAACGTATTTGTAAGATATTCAAGTCGACAAAGTCATGAGTACAATTATCCCAATTTGAAAGTAATTTGAAGGCAGACTTAAAAACGAATGTCATAATTATAAGTCGGAAAGGAATTGGGTCATGCCTTTCTTTCATGAGCAGCGGGTTAAGAGATTTAAAATCATAATTAGAGGAATTAACGAGGGTAATTCTTTGTCTTTTATATTTTGCCAAAAGGCATTATTTTCCAGAAAAAACATTTCTCACAATTCAAGTAAAAAAAAGGCTTGTAGACTTCCCTTTTTCCGGCAGTTGTTTTTGGAAGCAACTGGATAATAGTATGTTTTTATTTTTCTCTTAAAAAAAAAAAAACAAAACTTATCTATTACTGATGTAACCATGTCAACACAAATTACATGTCTGGTAAAAAAAATATCCATTTGCGATGTAACACAAAAATGGACTCTTGACAAATCAAAATATTTTCTTCAGACCAGTGGTTTTTTCCTAAATTATTGTGTTATCTTCTCCTTGTTTGTGTTATGGCCGACAGAAAATCTTTTTGTCGGCCATCTTTTATGAACAAGACCAACCTAATGATCTATTTTGTTCCAGATAATTTGGTCATGTTCTGCGGAAACCAGTACACAGAACACAACGAGTTATATTTTTTTTATCTTATAACCTCAACTCTATAAAAGGTGCGTACAGACACGGAACAATAATTACTTTTAGATATAAAAAATCTTTGTCCCGTGCAGGAATCAAACCGTCGACACGCAGTACAGCAGTCAATCGCTCGACCATTGCGTCATCTGTATACTCTACTCTACAAGTAAAATATAGGGTTTATAAAGTAGAGTTTTAGTTCTGAATAATAATTTATAATGTTTTCCTGTTTGCCATTCAACGTATTCATTATAATGATGACCACAAAAATGGATTACTGCTTCCCCATAATTATAATCCAATTTAAACAAAATCATTTCAGCTTTTCCTTTATTACACGAAACAACACAACACTTTATTTGTCTTTTTTTTTATTTTTTTTCATTTTTTATTTTTTTTATTTTTATGTTTTCTTCTTTAATATTGTGTGTACTAATGGCATGTATCAATAAACGTTTTTTCTTTTTTCCTTCTTTCTTTCACAACTTTCATAGTGCCTTACATTACAATACTTCATTCGACACAAAAAGAAAAGGTCGATCGTGTTTTTTTTCTAACATTCAACCCTCGTGAGAATAGTGACGTAAGGGCAAAGTTGTCATGTCCGGGAAATTGTCAGATTTCTTACTACAAACCCTCGAGACAGTTGGAACTTTACTAATAATGAGGGTAGAGTGTTATTTGTGGGTTGTGCTGATTTCCTATTGTGTCGTCAGCGGTACGGTCAACAAAGTCCTTTTTTATGCAAAATATTTTTTCTTTTCTTAGGGAGGACAATGTCTTTGAGATAGACCGCGGTGAAGTTGGTGTGACGCGAAGATCGAATTCTGTAGGGAAACTTAAGACAAGGTAAAGAGGGTTAGAGATAAGAAAAATAAGACATAGTGAAAATAAGTGAAGACAAACTAAAAACAAAACTTTACTTCATAACTTCTGGTAATAATATAATAGTTATGCTTGTTACAGTTCAAAACATAAAATGAAAATGTTCTATTTAGACTATCTTATGATCATAATTATCTTCGCCAACGTGAAATTCGGTGTCTCAAGGCATCATACTAACAGGATAAAATTATCCTACGGATAAATCCAGGTTATAAGCTGTCTGCACACTGAATTTCATACAGACATTACTTATTGCATGGAAGAATGATAAACACAAGATTAAATATTTTTCTAATAAACCTAGTCGGACAGCGTAGCTCATCGTCTGATCAAGGACCACATCTACCGTATCACGATACATGGGCGATCGACCGTATCACGATACATGCGCGATCGACCGTATCACGACTTAAAGAGTTGTAAGCACGGTCAATAATGCCTGCAGATTCCACACTGTCATAAGAAGCCCTAAAACGCAAAAGGAAACGGAAATAATTGGTTGGTTTCAGTCAAGCCTGACAGTCACTTAATCGCAACCCAGGGCAAGCGGACGATTCATTTCATGATTTCCATGAACTACTTCAGACGGGAAAAAAATCTGGCTCAATATTTGCAGAAACTTTTACAAGGATATTGACAATGTTGAAATCGGGTATAAGTGTTTACAACCCTTTTTTATCAAACTGTAACACCCCCGCAGTTGACCGATGCTTGGAGGGACTTTGATAAATTGAACCCTTTTGTACCAAAGTTTTGTATATAGGTCAGAAACTAAAAAGATAGATGAATAACGTCTGTGATCTCCAAAGGCTTGTCCTAAGGGAAAACTCACATTTCAGTAAAGTCTCTTTTTTATGTGGTAAAATTATCAAATGAGTGATCAAATCAGTCACCCAGGGCGGGACGGGAGGGGCGGTCAAATCAGACTCGTACTTGCCCTCTATGTTCCGTTGTCTCGGTTACCCAATGAGACAGTGTGGGGACGAGCCTATTGCTATCAACCGTACGTACCTGCATCGACATAACCTATACTGTTCCCACTGCTGCCCCCGCTCTTTGGGCGGCTCGTTGTCCGACCATGGACCATGCCTGGGTCGACGGCGACGGCGCGTTGTGTTCCACGCGGCTCAATATGCCATACACGACCCCGGAACGTAAAGGGCTATTGAAGGACACCGTGGATTTTAGTCAAGACGAGTCTTGACAGTCTCTCCCGCTCTGCATTCGGTGAGAGGACTCATTTTGATGATTTTACCACGCTAAAAAAAATCTGCTGGGACACATGTTTATAGGAATACGCTGTATTCATCCACGTTAGCTTGATTACGAAATCATGTACTATTAAACGTATTTACTATCAATTTTAACAGACGTAGAAGAAAAATTTTGGCTAAATTACTTTTAGGACAAGACAAGTACACAGTACCCTCCGGAAGGGATAAGATGTTCAATTAAGACATCCCCTCCTTTATTGTTTCAGGTTCAAACGTACTTATGTAATGTACCCTTTATAAAACAATATTTAAGGTCTTGGTAATAATTTGTTGTACACAAGCAAACTAATATTATTTTGTTATTAAATCGGATGCGGTTACGATTTATACAATCTATTGAGAAATTATTACCTATTATTATTAACCGGCACTAATTGTTTAAAAGAGACATTTTCTGTGAACTCTGTATAAGACTAAACTGATCGGCTTTATTACAAAACGTGGTTTAACTTAGACCATTTTTGAATTTCGAACTTTATTTCTATTGTCGTAAAGTTATTAATACAAAAACCGAGTTTAGATCCCGGTCTAAGTTGTCAATGTGCATTTTAGAATTTTATAGCAGTTGAAATAAAGTTCGAATTTCAAAAATTGACTTTTGATTTAAAGCTTGGTCTAAGTTAAACCACGTTTTGTAATAAAGCCGAAAGTGTTTTTATTTTAGAAATATTCTGAACCTCTTAAAGCATTTATATGGTAATTTATTACAAAGATGAAACAATTATTATATCTCTACACTAAGCAGTAAAAACTTAGCATTCATGAGACTAATCAAGATTCCAATTTTCAGGTACTGAATAAAAATGCAAAGATAACTTTTACCGTTAGGTAAGAAAGGTTAAAAGTTATCATTTCGTTTTTGTTAAGTTTTTTAAAGTAGTTTTAAAATGTAGATTATAATGGTTAATAGTTAGGTTAAGTTAGGTGGTGATGATGAAGGTAAAATTATCATAAAAATATACGGTACTATGTATTATTGGGACTATTTATGAGACTTGCTATTGAAAGTCCCAGAAAAGAATCAAAACAATAATTTATAGTAATATTAATAATTTAAATCGAAACTGGACATGCATTCAAAATTGTAACCGATACTTTGTCACAAAATAAAACCCACATCCCATTTATGGGACTGGGGTCGTTAAAAAAGTTAGTTTAATGACTATGCAGTGTCATAAAGAAAAACCAGAAAGCAAAAGTGACTCTTATCAAAACAAAACAAAATCGTCTCAAATTGACCGCTAAGTCAATATTGAGTTGGTCCATCAATTGACCCCTTTTTAAAGGTCCACAGTGAGCGAAACGACATCTGCGCTTGTCTCATCTTTTAGATGTTGTTACGTATTAACACGAACTGAACTTTGCAGCTTAGAGCTTCTTTTAAACTTTTGTCCCTAGGTACAGTTTTTGTTGCATTGTTGTTGTTGTTATCGGTGACTAGTTTGGATCCCACCCACCACAATCTCTAAGTTGTATGGAACTACCTTTTTTATCGTGGTAATATAATCAAATGAGTCCTCCCGCACTGGCTGGAGCGAAAGTTACTATCAGACTCGTACTGACTAAAATTCAGTTCCAGTTCCTTGACTAGCCAATTACATTCCAGACTCCTGGTAAACTATACAGACAGTTCCGCTACCCCCGCAGGCTGTTTGGAACCTCAAGTCACTATTAAAAGAAACAACAGTTATCAGATCTCAATAAAGAGAGCATGAGCTCTTATCAGACGATCGAGAGCCGTGACAACCACTTACCAGATATACCGTACAAATTGCTTCATACGATGTTCACGAGATACGGATTGCGGTGCAAGCGATTTAGATCCAGCAACTTTGATCATAGAGCACGGAATTCTTTCTTTTAAAACGTTGCACTTTACTAGGATTTTCTCCTGTCTCTGGGTGCGTATATAAAACATAGAAACTTAAATACACATACACCCAGTCAATATTTGTTCCGTTCGGGGATTGAAGTCCAACCAAGCCAGTGTAGCTGCTCAGCCACTATGCTAAACAGAGAAAACTACTTGTTGGTATTCTTTATGCTTGAGCCTAACATCATCAGCCTATAATATTTGTACTGCTGGAACACATTTTTTTTTCACAGAGAGGAAGTGGCCCATAATTCAAAATGCGGGCTTCGTGCGAATTGGGAGATTTCACAATTGTCTCTAAAGACACCTGTCACCCCTCTCCAAAGAGAATTGTCACCATTTTGAGAGAAGTGGTGATAAAATAGTCCTGGCTGGGTTCGAACCCACGACGTACAACTGGTAAATCAAGGTCGATATCACTGGGTCACCACTGCTCACTCGAAATAAATACCTATTGCTTCCTATCAAGGATGCACAAACGTGTGTGATTGTATTAAATAGTTGACCATAGCACATCTGGGGCCTTAAAGCCAGAGCAGACCCAGTGAGGGAATGAGGTGGCGCTAGACGACTTGTATGGCTCCGTCCCTTTCCCACACTGTCTGGCTTGAAGACACCATGGTACGCCACCAAAAATGTGAAAAAAAAAAGAAATCAATTTCTTACATCCAGGAACTGTGTTAGTGTGCTTAATAAAGCACACTGAAGAGTGGATACTTATCCATCCTACATCTATACATTCTTACTCTATGGCACGAACTACGGATCGTTATGTTCTAATACTTCTGAATAGAAATGGAATTGTGGAGCGAACTTGCACTTAGCTTGGACCAATGACGCGGTTTCTATGCTATCAACTGGTCCATTGTTCTATCTATTGGACATCGAGCAGATTGTGGGTAAATGGCTGAAGACGTTCGATCTTGGGAGCACTTATCGAGATAGTATCTTGTACTTTGTGATCGTTCTGTTTCCTAAGATTGTATTTGTTTGTAAAGATAATAATTGAATTGTGTTTACATAGTAGGTATTAGCTGACTACATAAAAGCTGTGTTGCACCATAAACTCATTAGGTACATTCTCACACGTGGAACTTGAGACAATATCAGCTGACTGTATCACTACTCGGGCACCAAGCGTCTATGTAGTAGTAAGTTCAGTAGTCGAGCGGGTACATGAATTTGCGGCCTTAGATCATCTCGTAATCTTGGTTTCGAATGCAAGTAATCAGCTAAGTGCTCATTTACGAGACCCTTTACTGACGTCATACTGAATTGTGTATTTTTATGAACTCGTTACAAAAATTAGATGACATGATTCTTGATTTACGAATGTCGTTTTAAAAAGATAACATGTGATTTGAGTGACTTCTCAACATTATTCATGATTTGCGATGCGTGTAAAAAGACATACTTAGCAGCCAAAAAAAACAATCGTATCAGAAGTTAACCAGGAAGAAATCGAAGATAATTATGATAAAATAGCTGTTGCCAGCGGCTTCACCCACTACAACTCGAAAATTATCCCACCGGAACATGAAATCGGGATAAAAGTTATCCTATGTGTTAAATTTTAGCCAAATCCGTTCAGTGGTTTTTGCGTGACAGAATAACAAACATAGCTACGTACACATACATACATCCTCACAAACTTTCGCATTTATAATATTAGTAGGACAAAATTTGTACTTTTAGCCCTTTGTGTTGAATTAAAAAGAAAAATAAATCTTCAAATTACATAAACGACAAACGCAAAACAATATACTAGCCCTACTAATAGGTACCTAGTGCACATACCACTGCAATACAATATCGATTAAGTTTTATGACCACTATCAGTGGCACAGTGCACGTCAATCAAGGCATGATGCAATTTTTATGAGCAGATAAACTGGGTGATTCATCATACAATAGATTCTAAGAGAAGGCACGATCTGTTGTTGTTTTATTGACGAAGCAAGACACGTGGCGATGCGTTGATAAGATTTATGTTTGCTCCTGTGATTATGTTTCTGTGTTGAACTAGTAAATTATTTGAGTGGGGGTGGCAGCAGTGGTGACCCAGTGGGTCAACATTATATGACGACTGTTCCTAATGTTTGTTTTTTGTTTAATCTTGCTAAAATCATCTGATGTGTCCTCCTACCCAGGGCCGGGCAGGAGGGACTGTCAGCGCTTTCCGTTCAGGGGTCACGGTAGCTCGTTAGTCCCGCGACGAGCCCGTTAGGCTTTGGCCCTCTAAGGGAGGCCCCGTCATTTTGCTAAAACTCTTTGCCCCTTCGTATACCTTACGATTTTGGTATTCATTGACGCGTGCCTGTGTTCGAACCTCTATGGGTTTGTATTGCGATAGCCGCTTGGATACCGAAGTCTTAAAGTATCGGAAACTTGAGTCGCCTTGTGTACGAAGGACCTTTGAGGCGCGCGTGGAACACGACCTTCGACCCAGGCATGGCCCATAATCGGACAGCGAGTTGCCTATTACTCGCCGTTCGCATGCCCACGCCTACGGTGGTCGGAGATCGTCCTGCAAAAGTGTTCCTAATTTTGGCATTTAAAAATACGTAAACGTATTTTATTTTCGGCAACTGAATTAACAGAAATTCCTAAATATTTTGAGCTAAGTATAAATTTAATTTCAGTACTAGTACAACTGTTGACAAACACGACACATTGTTTGAATGTGATTCTGGCAACTTTGTCGAGACCCGTCACAATTGTCCACGCAAATGTGTGTTGGGAGAGAACATTGTTGAAATTCTAAAGTCTCTGTACATTACAGACAATTTAGAATTTCAGTGCAGCTATAAGCTTGTTAACATTAAATATGTTACGATGTATTTATACTATAATAATAATAATGTTTATTTGCGCTTTTGTATGTATAAGCATTTACAGACGAATATTTACAGGCAAAGATGAACATACAATAAAATAAGAAAATAAAGTTAAAAACATCTCAGACATTGATCTATAGGTAATGTGTCAATCGTGCAAATATTTGAATGAACTCTGGTAACTCTGGTACCAACATTCTCCATTAAATGTATACATCCATTCATTGTGACATTAGATACAACGGTTTAGGAATACCTACATTTTAGTTTTTAGACACAATTGGATGTCATCATAACATCATCATCTTCCTGTCCTTATCCAGCACCTTACGGACCTCGTATTTGACCTTGTAGAAGAAAATATTTCCTGTTAATACATTTTTGTTATTTTTCCGTTTCAAGAAAAAGCCTCGTAAACAATCAGCTTTCGTAAAATAATCGGCTTATACTTATAACGATTATTACAAGTCTAAGAATACCCAAAAACGCAAGCTTAATATTTCTTAGAACTTTCAAATTCTTATTTTCTGCTGTATTTTATTCATTCTATACACAAAAAAAAAAGTTTTTAATCGTTTTTACGACGCCATCGCCATCGCATCGAAGAATAATTATAAGATTAACCTAGGGCCTAAAATGAAAATTTTCGACCATTCCATAGTGCAAATAATAATTCCTATCATGAAACTGTATTTTTATTTACTTTTAATTAACTTGAAACAACTGTTCAGTTATCAGTTTCAAATAAAAACAATAAATAATTGACAGCACTTTAGTTTTTCCAATAGAACATTGTTTTTAAACGGTGGCAGTTTTTAAATGAAAACTGAATACATTTAGTACACATAATGTACAATGAATAGTGGTTGTGAATCTTATTTATGAAATATTTATCGACAAGTGGCAGCAGCGTTATTTGATTATCCATGAAAGGATCACTGAAATAAGCTGAAAACTGGAAACTTCAGGAATGTTCAGAAAACATCGGTAAATGCTCTGTGCTACTTCGTTATCAGTAATATACTAATATTTTACAATCATAACTATAAAGACTGTTTTTTTTTTAGTGTAATTATGTTGTTCACACCATTTTGTATGAAATACTAGCTAATGCCACCCGAGAATAAGGTACTATTTTAATGAAAAAAAAACATCAAAATCAGTGGCTTTTAAACAATAAGCCCGAGATGAAAAAACAACAGAATGTATTGGATAAAATTACTCTTTTTCTATAAGTGATAAAATCATCCAATTGGTCATCCTGCGCAAAGCGGAGTGACTATAAGACTCGCACTGACCAAAATCCTCAGACTTTCAATAGCGCTTTACGTTCCAGGGTCACGTTTACCTGTGCAAACAGTCCCGCGAATGAAGAATGATCACACTTCATCATCAACCTATTAATGTTCCCATTGCTGGGATGCAAGCCTCCTCTCTGTGAAAGGAGTGGGCCATAATCCACCACGCGGGCCTAGTGCGGATTGGTTGAAGACACATGTCTTCGAATTTTGGTTCTAGGACATGCCGGTTTCCTCACGATGTTTTCCTTCCACCTATTTGAGAGCAGTGGTGATGAAATAAAATACACGAAGTAATGCGCCTGCTTGGATTCGAACCCACGACCTTCAACTTGTTAGTCGGGACCGATACCACTGGGCCACCACTGCTCTCATTAAGCTGCTGAATTACACTTGGATACACATAATTACTATTAATAGGCCGATACAGAAACACAACATAAATGCAAATTACACGATCGTTAACATTTCAGTCTTGGCAATGACCATTAAAATGGTCAGCAATCAATGAATATACAGTATACATAGCAATAGACTATTGTCAATTATAATTAACATATCGCAAGTGCCAACGTAATTGTTTATAAACCTGTCATGATCGTCTCTTAGCGACTGACAGCAGATTAAGATCGTTAATTAATATTAACACGTGGTATTCATAGATTAGAGTAGACCATTGGGGGCTGTATCTAACAGATAATATAATTGTTCCTCCATTAATTTGCTTTTCTTTTATTCGTATTTTTGTTTTTATTTTTTTTTTTTAATTTCTTTTAAGTCAGTCTTTTTTTTAAATAGGTACCTATAGAGTTGTTATTATTTGTAGATTTTGTAGTTCGAGTTAGTTATTACGTTTTAAATATATCGAAATATAAAAGTAACCACATATTAGTAACTAACTAAATACAAAACTATCTCAGTTTTGTTTTTAAATATTTTTATTAAATTAATAATGAAAATGACTTTTAGTACCTAGCTTCGAAAAGAATCATTTTTAAGTAGTGTAGTAAAAAACATAAAACTAAAAGTTCAAATGTGAATTAATCCATTAGAATGAAATTCAATCGATAACACTAAACGTACTAACAAACTATTCAATAGATTTCATTCAATTAGGTACACTACAAACGAAAGTAATATAAACATACCGAGTTTCTGAATTTATGTTAGTGTTTGTTTTATTTATCTTCGTTGGAAAGACGCGTGAAGAAAACCACAAACGGTATCTACATTGCTGCGTTGCTGTTTTAAAGTAAAACGAAATTAAAGTGTTCACATACCATTAAATATACAATATATTAAACGAATATTTCCTTTTATTTTTATAATTATCTCAAAAGGTCTGTGAAGACGTTTTTTCTCAGGAACGCATAGAGATATCAAGTTAGAATTGGTGACAAATACGCAGTCTACAACATTATTATATTTGTACACCTTCGTGTTCTATAATACGAAAAGAAACCTCAAAAATATAAAAAAAGTTCAAGGCTAATATCCATGTTGCCAATGTACAGATACCAGCATGTCACACTACCCCAATCTGTCATTTTTTTCCCAATCCATCATAAACTTTCTGGGAGGACTCATTTGATGATTACACCACGTTTTAAAAAGGGTATCTTGATGTGCTGGCCTCTGTACAAGGATTAACTAAAACAAAAGTTCCTAAGTCCCTCGTTACGGCCAGCCAATCCCCACACTATCTAACATATACGTAACGTGCTAATCACCCTCCGTTCGGCGATTATGGCGGCTCATTAACAAACTCTAATTAACGCGTTACGACTCGATGGACGTATCATTACCATGACATTGCCGTATTATCTATAAGTACTGATGTCCGTCATCTAATTATTATCAGCTGTTACATTATAATACTAGATGTTTGATATTAAAGTGAAAATGTTCGGAAAATGTCGGGAAACCCAATGATATTGTTACGTCGATCGGATTGCGAGACCAATCTAAAAGCTTCTCGAAGGTTCCACGAGGTTCTCGGCTATTCTAGTGAAGATTGGTCTGGAAGTTTCTAGAAAGTTCTACCCTGTTCTAGATGTTTCGGGGTGGTTCTGGAATGTTCCAGAAGGTATGGGACTATGTCGAAGTCTATGGATGTTTCCAGAACATTCGACCACCTTCTAGAAAGATCTAGTGGGTCCGGCCGGTCGACCTGAGTCAGTCTGGTTTTGACTACGATCGAGGCAACTCGAAGCGAACTACAAGCGATATCTAAGTGAGTTCTACGTGTGATTAAGAGTGTGTATAAGTGTTAAAGTGTTGAGTAGTGTTTTGTGATTGTTTTAATTTGTGATTTGTCTGTGAATAAAGTTGTATTTGGTTTTAATTGGTGTTCATTAAATTATCCCAATACCCAGCTCGTAACAATATTGAAGTACTTTTGACAGAAGAGTTTGAAAAGAGCTTGAAGAGTTTGAAAGAGCTTGAAGAGTTTGAAACCGGCAGATTCCGTGGGAAACAAATGCCTTGCCATGCCGCCTCCGCCGGGGCCAGGAAAACGAGGAAAACCGAAGAAACGTTGGCTTGACGTCGTAAGGGACGATATGCGTGCTAACGGGCTCACGGCAAGAGACGCACAACACCGTGCGAAGTGGAGGCGGTTAAGTAGGGAGGCGGACCCCGGGCACCGAGGTGGAAGCCAAGGAAGCAACCGGGATTAACGCCCTGAGGATGATGATGATGATGACAGAAGAGTTTGATGGGACGAAGATTGACGGCACGTTTAGCAATGGCACAGTGGCCTAGCGATAGACTATTGTGCCTCATGTCGTGGGTTCGATTACCGCATGGAATAAACATTGAACAAGTAGGTTGTTGTTTCTGGTCTGGCTATGTTTCTTGTGAATATTGTCACTAATACTGTTAGCCTACTTTATATCACTGCTGGGCAAAGGCCCCAAAGTCAAATCATTCATTTCAATAGGCCATCAAAGAACAAACTTTTAAACGTCGAATACTAAGACGTTGGTCGAAGTTGACCGAATACGATAGTGTAGAGGGGCACTTCACTTCGCTTCGTTCAACTCCGACTCACTTCGGGCGACTATTTGTTGTCGGTTTTTGAGACCGAGTCAAAGGGCGCAATGATGACGCAGGCAACTTCGCGAGTAGTGTAGTCACATACTTCGGGACTTCGATCAACTTCGTCGAGGCAACTTCGCAAGTAGTGTAGAACAGGCTTTAAAAATTAAAGGAAATGAATGGAAGTCTTGTGTATGTGAGTTTAAATATTTGCAAACGCAATAATAAAACGCCACGTTTTCTTCTTTTTTTTTAACAAGTTTTCATAGAAGAGTTTGTCATTTTTGGTCTCTCACAAGATCACACTCTTGATCTCTTCTTAGGTTCTCCACAAAGAATAACACATAAGCTAAGTTCTCACTAATATACAGAAACATCTCTTACGTTTAATAAAATCTAGCTGTTAATATAGGGTGGGTTTGTGAAAAAAAAAACACTATCATTATAGTGTTTTTGTTTTTGGCAATGTCATTACATTGCCAAAGCTAACAACATGTATCAATCTAGCGTTCACCATGTAAACAAGATTATGTCGGATAATCATGTCTAACAAAGAATTACCAGCGATCAATCAATAAACTAAGCCCCGCCAATTGTCTTGAAACTAAGAAAAACAAGAATGTACTTACATTGTAACATGAAGTTTATTACGTAAATCAAAAAGTCATTTATTCAAAATGGGTAGACTTATCAGCACTTTTTGAAGGTCAAAGTGGCTCTTAGACACTTGGGGAAGGAGACTAGACACAGGAATGGTGAAAAAACTCCCTAGCACCGCATCTGTCTGTAAGGTAGAACCAAGATTTTATACAAAAACAGACTTTCCAGTTGTGACTTTAAGAAACAAAATGATAAACTATGAACATCGCTGTCTTTTGTCATTTATAAAAAGAAAAAAAAGATAACAAAGAAAATTACAAAACCTAGCTGGTCATCAAAACATGTAACTGTATTGTCTATATACGCTCTTGAAAATGAATTCTATTAAGATTAGCTGGACAGATGGACGTTATAAAAATAAAATATTTTCTAAAAGACTGCCACAAAACGTGACACAAGATAATCTGTTGGTGGAAAACCCTACATTTCCCGACAACCATCTGGCGTGAAAAATTAGAAACACGGATAGCTACAACGTCTCACATCATGACGTCTCAATATCGTCCACAAGGCTATCGCTCAATCTGTTACTATCGGTAAACTGTCCTCCACCTTCTTGATAAAACTGTGCAACCACGAAGTTCATACTATTTAGAAGTGACACGCGAATACTGAAAGAGAGATAAAAAAAATGCTTCAGACTTAAGTACTACAGGGCGATACTTTTATAGTTTCATTATTAAACTTCAATTTGCTACTCTACCCATTATAAAAATTAAAATAGTATCGTTCGTTTTGAGTTTCTAAAATTTTGATACTCTCCATTGTTGTAAGTGCCCTGAATAAAATTGACACAGTCATCTTATTGGCAAAAGCTCGTTGATTCGATTGGTGAAGAGCCTCCGTTGCACTAAATCCCGAGGTCACAGGTTTCAATCCTGTTTGCCGTCGAATTTTTATTTCCACAAAATCTCTGATAGACGATGTATTTTTCGTAACAAGAATAAAATGTTTTGTTACATTCACAGGACATTGTGTATGTCCTGTACCAAAACATATTATTCCACATTAATATGCAAAGGAAAAAGAAAAATTAACAACGGGTTTAAAAAGTATAACTTATGAGGTATTCAGTACAAAACTATAAACACTTGTCGCATGCGGTAAATTACATAGTCAATGGTCTTGTGAATGGAACTCAACGTCATCACTTCTCAATATCGTAGACAAGGATTCAAAGAAGTCGACAATCGATTACTATCGATAAAACTGTCTAACACTTTCTCGATAAAGAGGAATCACGAGCGCTGTTCGACACTGATTTACCGGTATTACATTCTCCACTATCAGACGATCTCTCACGATAAGATCAGTCACAAGCAGCTGTTAGTCAAGATTCAAGCGCCTTTGAGTGATTGAGAGATTGAGGGACGAGATTTTGGTGGATTTACGAGGTGTTGAGAAAATTACGTTTGAGAGGTCATGGTTTTTGTTGGCTTTTCTTAAGCTCTGTAAATAGGATGATGAATCTTAGACCACTACCCTTAGCACGAGTTTTCACTCTTTTACTTTACAGCGTCTTACCAGTATTTACAGCGTTTCTTGTTTGAAAAAATGGAACAGCGCCTCTGGTGTGCGAAGAAGGAACTAATTTTTTCCTTGAAAATTGACAATTTGAAATTGTCAAAGTTCTAGTTCTAGTTTACTTTACGTCTCAAATACTGAAAACTTGTGCTAAGTGTACAGTTACGAGTATGTATTAGTAGAGTGTTAGTTACACAGTTTTTATTAATTGCCAATAATTTTGTAATGTTGTGTCATCTGTCTCAATATGATCTCATCACTTGAGAAAAGTGGTAAATTCCAAATGTAAAATAAGGAAGCTACCTGCTGGCAAACTTATTATTTAAACATTTTTAATGCCGCAATCTACAGTCGCTAAATTATAAGTTTTTTTTTTTCATAAAACTGGCCTCAATCATTATCTCACCGCTACAATGTAAAACAAATTATTTCTGCAATTTTCTCACGATTTACTTCCAATAGCCATCATTCATTTGAACATTATTTATCTTAACTGAATGTATAATCTAATGCAACGAGTTAAAACAATAAACTATGACACAATGTTTGCGTAGATGATCATGGAATTTAAACAGAACTCCTAAAAGTGCCCTAGTGGTCGTCATAGGAGGAACCAATATTCAACCGTGTCTTATTTAGTATTTAGTAATATTTGAAAAAGAAATGCTTTCGGCACCGGTGAAAAAAGTCAGTTCTACTTGGTACAAAATAGGATAAAAATATAAATATAACTAATCATAGCTGACGCTGCTAACTATAAAATTAAACAATGCCCATGCCCATTACTAATTTGTGTATAGATGATATGAGGAAATAATAATTATAATGGTTCTGTCAAACGTTACGTTATAATACGTGCTTATTTAAATTTATATAGTATGTAAACAGTAGAACCTTTACAGCATTTTTTTTTAGTTTCCGATAATTTCGACACCATGCAAGTATTGTGATCACGGTTATAATTAAGTTTTTAAGCTCAATGTCGCTACCACTGTTACTCCTCTTACTCACAACACGGTTCTATCCCAGTTACGATCTGATAGATGTCTAAATTGCCGAATGACTTTGCCATTTGATGAACTCTGAAAAGGTTTGCGGAACATGTGAAACCATTGTGAAACATATTTCTACCGTGAATCTTTTTGATGAGCCTTAAACATATAACTTCCACATGGTTGAACTACCCGGTTGGTTGCTAACCTACCTACCTACTTTTATTTCCGACAGACCTTTTTTACTGCTTACTTCCTTCTAGTTTTTTGTAAACTATTTTTTTTAAGATAGTTTCGCTTTTGACCACTATCTCGCCTCAGCCGGAAGACGTCCACTGCTGAACATAGGCCTCCCCCTTAGACCGCCACGCCGAACGACAATTCGCCACTTGCATCCATCGGCTGCCCGCGAACCTCACGATGTCGTTGGTACACCTAGTGGGAGGCCCTGCCTACGCTGCGTTTTCCAGTCCGTGGTCGCCACTCGAGAGCTTTTGTTCCCCATCGGTTGTCAGTTCTACGAGCGATGTGGCCTGCCCATTACCACTTCAACTTGCATATTTTATGAGCTATGTCGGTGACTCTGGTTCATCGCCTGATGGTAAGCGAAGATGTGGTAGACGATGAAGCACGTTTGCCTAGAAGTAACCTGTTCATTCTTGACTTCCGTTGACTCTTTAGGATACGAAAATACGGTACAAATTCCACTGTTCCTCATGATTTAGCAACCCACCCCGGCTTCGCTCGGGACTAATGGCAAAGGCATAAAAGATTTTTTCAAACTAAGTTACTTTATTTTACGTTTAAATGTCATCAAATGAGTCTAGGACGGAGCAGAAGGGACTATCAGACTCGTACTGACTAAAGTCCACGGTATACCTGCAATAGCCATTTACGTTCCATGGTCACTGTTACCTTTTTCGACAGTCCCGCGACACTGGAAGTGAAGTTCAACATTATCATGTTTTTTTTCTTTATCGTGGTAAATCATTTCATGAGTCGTTCCACCCACAGCAGACGGGAGGGACTATCAGGCTTGTACTGACTAAAATCCACGGTGATCCTTCAATAGCCCTTTATGCTTCAGGGTCACGGACACACCACACTATTCCCAAACCACTGCAACTCCTAAAAGCCAGAATCAACAGTGGCAACCACCAGAAAAGCGCCGAGACAATGAAGCTCGACGTGTCCCGGAGAATGAATTTACCTCTCTTGGATCCTGCAACGAAATTAATCAGAAAAGAATAGTGAAGGTGTAGGAAAAAATGATGAAATGATGAATGTGTTGTCTGTATCATTATAACCCCATGGGAAAATGACATGTTTATGTATATTTATGTATTCTACAAATTACTAGTGCTTATTTTTGAAGCGGAACCATATCAGAGTCATCACGACATGTTGGCCTTCAATCGCGGAATAACACAATTAAACTAGTGGAATTGTCTCATTGTTTAGATCTCTTTAGATTTTAAGATAAATCCGACATGGGTAAATGCCCATGACAGTAAACTTGGTCTTTATAACTTTAAGGATTTTGACCTTAACCATGGGTTTCTAAATTAGGCCATTTTGTTCTTACAATAGGAAAAAAATGACGGTTTATAAAGATTGAATGGCTGTCCGTGACAACGAATTTGGTTTCTATGGTCAAGGATTTTAGTCATAAAGTACCAAAATTTGATATTTAAGGAAGTTTTCATACAGGAAATAATTAGGTATTCTGAACAGACACCATCGTCTCATCATACCCATCTTCTTAGAATTTTCACTTGTTGAGATGTCATTCAGATTTAACTTCAGATATCCCGAAAAATAATACTAACTTATCATTGATTGAGAGACACACATTCTATTCAGGATATAAAAGCCATTTATACAAGCCGACAAGAAACTGCGTGTACTTCCAAGACATCATTCTATAACCACTCTATGACATCATATTCTTTAGACACAGTATAATTAGGTATCTACATAAATAGACATTCTAAACAAAAGTTGTGGTGTCTAGCAACAATTAGTACGTGCAGCATAAATGGAAAATCTACAAAGGCTAAAAAGGTTAACGCTCATTCCAAGAGACTATGACTAGAAATGCGTCATAATATCTCACAGATTTATCTATGAATACTTATTAATAAGATGTATTAACAAGGTGGAACTCCGGTACTTAAAGTCCTCCGAAACTCTTTACTCTTTCAGGCAAAACGCCTGAAACATGGAACAGGGATGAGGTGGTGCTGTTCTTAAAAATAAGTGATAACAGCCTATTGAAGAACTACAGACCCATCACGCTTCTAAGTTTCCGAAGAGGCTATAGTACCACGTCATCCATACACTGCGGCAAGTTATACAGAAGACCGAAGAGTATAACTTGCCATTATGTTTAGCGTTTGTGGACTATGAGAAAGCCTTCGATTCGGTGGAAACATGGGCGGTTCTTGAGTCACTCCAGCGATGCTGTATTGACTATCGGTACATCGCGGTGTTAAAGTGCTTGTTTAATAACGCCACCATGTCGGTCCAAGTACAGGAGCAGAACACGAAGGCTATTCTATTAAGAAAATACGTAAGACAGGGGAAACCCCGAAACTGTTTACTGCCGCTATGGAAGATGCCTTCCAGCTCCTGGACTGGCATGGACTTCGCATCAACATCAATGGCGAATACATCACTCACCTTCGGTATGCCGACGACATAGTTGTCATGGTAAAGTCGATGGAGGAACTCAGCATGATGTTCGATGGCCTCGACCGAGTTTCACAACGGCTGGGCTTGAAAATGAACATGGACAACACGAAAATTATGTCAAATGCCAATGTTGTGCCCACCCCAGTCTTTGTTGGAAACTCAAAACATTCTGATATAAATATCATAATACCAAACTACCATATTTTTGCACTGCAGTTCGGCTATTAAATAATGCTGCCATGAGTCGGTGCCTTTGTTATTAATAAACTAAACACAAGTTTTTTATATGAGATATAAAACTAAGTCCAATATAAGCGGTATTGTTTTTGATATGATGCAGTAAAAGCATAAAGTGATAAACTTAAATATTGCAAAACACAACCGGTTTGTTTCCCACAGTTATGAGTTAAGATATAAGATCTGCAGCAAGTAAGTTTCCAAACATATATAAACAAAAAACAAATATGTGATTTTGAAAATTTTAGTTTAAAGCCAAGCAAACACTAGGGGACAAATGTCGTACTCCGTGTCTGTTCTGTTGTCTTTAGCTTTTATCAAGGGCTCTGAGCGCCACACGTGTTTTTTTAACAAATGGTTAGAAAATATGGTACTGTTCCCGTGGTTCACACGGGTGCTCGGCTCCTATTGGTTGAAGCGAGATGTTATATAGCCTATATCCTTCCTCAATAGATGGACCAATGTGTCCAACACAAAAAGAATTGATCCATTCGAAGCAGGATTTTCATAGATAGAAAATAATGATAGTAGTGATTAAACAAATAGGTATTGTTAGTATAACTAATGATCAAGGCTGTCTCAATATGAATATACCTACTATTTGGTAATACACTTACGTCTATTCCTTTGAGAATTATAGGTACTAATACTACTCGTATTAACTAAGAACATTCTCCACAGGGAGTAGAACAAAGCAAGATACATTACTGTACATGTTTCGGCATTGCCGACATGCGCTAATCACGAACGAGGTCGCGGGTTCAATATCTCGGTGATTTTAATTAACCCCTCGTTCAACTAGACGAAGTCGCGTGATCGAGACCGAAACTGGAAGGGAACCTCGAAACACAATTTAATTGCATACCTAACAACAAAGAAGAACTAAAACGAAAAAAATGCGTGTGGCACTCGGGAATTGTCGCGGCAAAGCTTTTGCATTTTTTATCGACAAATTTTCAGGTTAGCAATTTGGACCAGAGAAAATAGATAAGACGTATTTTGTATGCATGTAGTAAAAACGGTTATTTCAATGTTACAAACAGACACTCCAATCTACTATATAAAAATAAGTCGGGTTTTCCTTCCTGACGATATAACTCCAGAATGCACGAACCGATTTCCACGGTTTTGCATTCGTTGGAAAGGTCTCGGGCTCCGTGAGGTTTATAGCAAAGAAAAAAACGAAGCCATTTGGTGGCGAAACGAAGTTCGTTAGCCGGCGTTTGCTAGTTTCATATATATGTATAGAATGTATAGATTTTTTCGCGCGATATAATACAGCTTAGTAAAATCGAAGAGAAACCAAAAATCCTCCAAATAGTGCAGATAACCTAAAAAGGAATCCTAACTATGAATTCCAATTTCCACATCAAAGTCCATAGCCATAACAGAAATAGTGTTTAGCCATAAAATCGGAGGGTAGTATCAGGTTGAAAGGTCATTCCACACGCCAGTGAAAGACACGGTACCGCACTTAACTCATAAAAAGACCTGCCACATTGTATTATATAGAGTCCCATCGTAAAATATTGAAGTCTGTGGTTTTTTTTAGCGTGGTAAAATCTTTTACCCAGACGGGGCGGGAGGGACTGTCAGACTTGTACTGACTAAAATCCACGGTGATTCTTCAATAGCTCTATAAGTTCCAGGGTTACGGTTACCTGGTGAGACAGTCCCGCGACCCCGGCAGGCTTTGGCCCTCTAAGGGGGTTCATGAGCTGACGGCGAGTCACCCATTATTGCCAACGCCATCCGCATGCCCGCCGGACGTCTATGGATGATGTTGCCTTTCCTAAGATGATGGGGGTTAGGTAGAAGAGCTGACGATGGATGGATGGAGAGGATGTTGATGAGCAGTCGTGGTCCAGTGGTAACAGTTCCGATGTGAGTTCGAGCCCAGCCAGGTGCGTTATTTTGTGTAATTTAGTTCATCACCACAGTTCTTAAAAAGGTGAAGGAAAAAATTGTGAGGAATCCGGCATATCCTAGTACCAAACCATTCGAAAAAAAACTGGGATAACAGTTCATCTTTTAGAAGAGCAATTATTATGACCCATTCCGTTAACAACTGTACCAAAAGTGGTATTTCCACACATTTTTGATTATGGCATACTTCGTTTATAGATGATTAATGCACTTTTTACAATCTTTTTTTTACTCTATTTGCGAAGACTGGTTATAAATATGGATGTTTCTGTTTAATGTTACTTTGCCTAAAATGTAGAAGATAACTAAAGCACTTTTCATTTTTATATTATCCATTAGTTCGAAGTTGATATTTTCAGCCTGAAACGATGATGTAACTCTATACCACTTCAGTAGTTCACATAGTTTCACGAATGGTCAAAGTCAGTGAATTAAAAACATTAATAGACGCAATCTATTCCACCAGTTCCTCATAAAGATGCCAAATAAACACGCGACCACAAAAGTTTTCAATTCATAAAAGAATCTACATTCAAAAATCAACTCTACGTTTAGGAGCGTACGAAATATTATCATGTTTGCTGGTTACAGGAAGTTCTTGGTCCAATGCCAAGGCGAGTCAAGGCCAATGACCGTTAGTGATACATTAACTGTTTTCTCCTTGAATGACAATTGTAGGATCGTTGTGACACACCGATGTAATGCAACCGACAGATTGACAGCGATTATGTATGACATGTTGGATCGCTGATACCCACAGTTGCTGCCAAAACTGCTCTAATTTTGTGTTCACCGATTTGTGGGAAGATGAGTAATGTGTTTGATACTACTATGCTATGTATGTTACTGTCATTATGTTCTCATGGTTGGCTGCAAGCGTGGTTGTAGAGCTGTGGGAGGAGATCAAAATGTTTTTGAGTGTTTTTCCAAGATTCTTACTATACTATTGTAAACGTGAAAAAAAAAACATCGATGGAAAACCGATATGTTCTAGAACCAAAAATTTGGAACACATAACATCTACTAACCAACACTGATACGTGTGGAGAAATTGACACCTCAATCCCTGTATAATAAGAATGCTTTTGTCCCAGCAGTGGAAACACTCCACCTTTTACGATACTTAAGGTGATTTCACATTTAACAGCACAGTACGCGCCGCAAACGCGACTTTATGTCATATCATCAGTACTGTCAGCATCCTTTCTTCAATATTCGGATGCAATTTGCGGCGTGAGCTACGTATTCGAAAATACGGCGCGTGCGATACGTGCGACACGAGCGATGCGTGCGGTGCGTGCGATGAGTTTGACCGCCACGGTCGATGATTTTTGAGGAAAGAAAAATACAACTGCAAATGGGACTCCAACCCGCGTCTTCCGGACGCCTTTCCAGTTAGGCACTCATTATCTTTAATTCCCTTATTTTCAAACGTTTTACACGTTCGTCAACGCCTTACCTAATTGCTAAGGCGTTTGGTCGTTGGCGTCTTCTGGTTTAGTACTTAACCAGAAGACGCGGTTTCGAGTCCTACTCGCTATCTGAAGTTTTCTTTCTTCAAAAATGTTTACAAGAACGCAACACAGGCGTAAAAATATATAAAACGCAATTGATGAATTTCAGTAGTAAGAATTATTTGTTTATGTATGTATATTACTCAGATCAAAGAAATAGGCAGAAAGAACGCTCAGAACACGCGAGGGTCTCCACCAAAGTTAATACAAAGTTAAATTAAATTACATTCCATAATGTTTCCTTTGTTTTTGAGAACCACTTTTACGATGGTTAAAGGCAAAAAACAACAACGACGCGTACAAAGCTTGGAACGACACGTAGCTTGATACTGTCGCGACTTTGTATTCGATTTTGATTTTGTATTCACTTTGGTGGACCCACTCGCGTGTTCTGAGCGTTCTATCTGCCTATTTCTTTGATCTGAGGTATATTACTATCACCTGCGATACAGTTCGTGTTGCTAGTCGTAAACGTTTGAAATGGCCTTGCATGATGTGAAGGTATTTATTGCATGGTCTTAGCACCCCTTGCACGTAATATATGAATCTACTTGCTGTTTCCAACGGTTTTTCCAGCGTGAATCTCGAAAATTATAATCCCACGGGCACACAATCGAGATGGAAAATTTTAAAAATTAGAACTAGCACTCAGCACTTCTTGGTTGAAACTTTGAAAAGTAAATTGCGGATTACGGTTTATGACGTATTAAAAAAAAATTGGTCTTGTTCAAACCAATTTTCAATTGAAGTTTGAATGGTAATGTACATCATATATTTTTTTTAGTTTTATCATTCTCATATTTTAGAAGTTACAGGGGGGGGGGGACACATTTTACCACTTTGGAAGTGTCTCTCGCGCAAACTTTAGTTTAGAAAAAAATGATGTTAGTAACCTCGATATCATTTAATTTAAGGCCTATTCATAGAT
Source organism: Agrotis segetum (assembly GCA_036375495.1). Classification (NCBI taxonomy): domain Eukaryota; kingdom Metazoa; phylum Arthropoda; class Insecta; order Lepidoptera; family Noctuidae; genus Agrotis; species Agrotis segetum. The sequence goes on from JAQSVV010000062.1 coordinate 1,101,650, forward strand.
ACCCAACACGTATGGGGACAACCTCCAAAATTAGTTTTATTTTTATTTTCGTGTGAAAATCCTAATGCGGTTCACTCAATACATCTACCTACCAAGTATCAACAAGATAGCTCTTATACTTTCGAAGAAAAAAGGCTGTGACATACGGACGGACAGACAGACATGACGAATCTAAGGTTTCCGTTTTTTGCCATTTGGCTACGGAACCCCAAAAACAGTTAAAGATTACCATTTGTCAGGTGCCTGCTACGAAATTTCTTTACAATTCTTGCTACAAAGTGCTACGAGATTCATCAGCTACGAATTTCTGGTGTAGCCTTTCTCTGCTACGGCGAATTTGGCTACGACACATTTATTTTAATTGCTTACAGAAAATTCTTGTGGTTATTAACAGTTTGGGGTTTATTTCAAACTATGAATGGAGTGATTTATTATTTCCCGTTGAGGGGGTCTAGTTATGAGTAAATAGGAGGATGCACTAGTAAATACTAGTATATATCAATTCAAGGTACATCCATGTTTCGAGGTTAATCTAGACTTTCGAGTAGCTATAGATGTTATTTTGAATCACGACATTATGAATTGCACCACAAAATTATAGAACACGAGTATTTTTATGAGAAGATAAATGGCCTGTTGGTCTAGTGGTTAGTGACCCTGACTGCTATGCCGGAGGTCGTGGGTTCGATTCCCACCCAGGACAAATGTTTGTGTGATGAGCACGATCATTTGTTCTGTGTCTGGGTGTAATTTATCTATAATATGTATGTATTTAGAAATATATAAGTATGTTTATCAGTTGTCTAGTACCCATAACACAAGCTCTGCTTAGCTTGGGACTAGATGGCGTTGTGTGATAGTTGTGGAATATTATTATTATTATTATAAATACATTATGTGCTATATACTTTGTATTAAGTGTCTTCATAATTATGTGTTATATAGAATATTTTTTCCTGTGGTTTTCTACACACATTATATCAGTAATAGAACACAATTTCTTATAGATAACTTTTTTGGAAAATCGTCAAGTGGCTCCGCCCGCACAGGGGCAGCAAAAGAAACTTGATTTATTTATAAAATAATCTGTTTTATCACTTGAGCTTTGATTTTCAGGGCCGCAGTGTCTTTTTAAGATAGTCTGAAAACCTCGGCTGGCTTAATCGTATGCGTATTCGGGAAAAAACAAGTATCAGGTGTCTCAAGTGCAAGACAAATAAAAATTGTTTTATAATAATCGTCTTATATGTCATAAATACTTTTAAGGAAATATTACTAATTTTATGAAACTTGTGAGATCATGCGCATGCATTTATTTTAGTAAATTAAGTAGGTGCATAAGGAAAAACTCAGAAATAATTTTATAAATTCGTGCTTAGAATTAATTTCAAGAATTCGACAAGCTCTTTTTACAGTTATTTTGTTCAACAAATTATAATCTTTCCAAAATTATAAGCGTGCTTTCCACAAATCTAGAATTTCTACTTTAATGAAGTAGTTAAGTGCATAAACAAATTATCTCTTTAAGGCCTATTCAGACCTAAGTGATATTCGCTGCCGCTGTGGGTAGAGGTACATAATAATAATAATATTTCACAACTATCACACAACGTCATCTAGTTCCAAGCTAAGCAGAGCTTGTGTTATGGGTACTAGACAACTGATAAACATACTTATATAGGTCTAAATACATACATATTATAGATAAATTACACCCAGACACAGAACAAAATTGATCGTGCTCATCACACAAACATTTTGTCCTGTGTGGGAATCGAACCCACGACCTCCGGCATAGCAGTCAGGGTCACTAACCACTAGACCAACAGGCCGGTCAATACATACCGCGCGAGTTTAGCTCAGTTATTTAGTATCAAGTACCGCGGCTTTTTTTTTAGCGTGGTAAAATCATCAAAAGAGCCCTCCCACCCCCTACTGTCCGTAGTACCGCGGCTAGAGCGACCTAGCGAGTAGCGACTACCGCGCGTTATACCCACAAGGATAGTGAAATCCGTTTTGGCGTGGACAGTAATATAACCGCAAACCCACTGGGTTTTCACTGCCGCAGACGGTAGCGAATACCGCTTAGGTCTGAATATGCCTTTAGTCCGTCAGAGTATGGAAAAAAATGAAACACACATTTTGTTTTTTTTTAACAAAGGAATATTGACAAAGATAAAACGCTTCGTAATTCCAGTGTCATGACGCCTGCTGTATAATTATACCAATCGAGTGACCTTTTGTGATTTTTAAAAGCTTTACAATTATCTTCATCAATATTGGTTTACCTAATAAAAAAAAAGAAAAAATACGTGTCAGATTTTTTTTTTACACCTTTTTTTAAACTTAAAACATTTTTTGAGGAAAATAGCCTAATGCCATTAGGTATCTAGTCTTTTCGAAAAGATTTTGGTAGATCAATGTAAGTTTGCTACTGAATAACATCACAATGGCCAAATTTCAAAAAAGGCTCAGTAGTAGCATTAGGTTATACCAAAGTCGTAAGGTATCGGAGACTTGCGTAGCGTTGTAAGGAAAGGGCTTTCACGTAAACGAATCCGAAAGAAGTGCGTGGGTCATCTTATTCCTTGAAGATGGATGAGCAAAGCCCCAGAATATAAATTAACATTGGAATAATGTAATTAAGGTATCTACGCTCAATAAATTCTTCAAACAGATACCGTCGCTCAAATTGGATTTGCACAAATTAATGGTCCGTCTTTGAATTAAGAGTCCTCCTTGAAATTGAATTCGTCAAACAATGAGCATTGGGGCACGGTCCCACACGTTATAAATTGTTTGAGGTCCTAGAGTACAAAGGAAAATAATAGACTTCTTTGTTTTATTAGTAGAATGAATATAAGTAATTGTTGGATAAGAACTAGTAATTTTTTCAAAGAGACATCCTCTCTGCCTCAGTTTGAAATTATTATTTGAACAAAATCCACAAGAAAAACTTTAAAAAGCTGAGCAATTTTACACATAGAATGGGGATGGCAACTGGGGAACTAATGGCGCTAGTATAGCTTGTTCCAAGCATCGTCATTGGTTCAAACTTAAAGGTACTTCGAAATAGTACTACCTACGTCATTGGTCGGATTAGGACTAAGCTATGGTGGCGCCATCTGTGATTAGCTTTGACTTGCCTTCCCCATTCATTTTTGACGTCCAACATTTTCCTGTATCTTTTGTCGGTGTAACTTCCTAAACTGTAAAGAAGTGTTCCGCAGCGTGTCGCGGGTTCGATTCCCGCACGGAACAAATAATTATAATGACCTACAAGTAATTTTTTCAGGACTGGGAGTTTGTGTGTATATGAGTTTCTATATTTGTAAACGTACCCGCGGCATAGGAGAAATTCCTAGTTTGGGGCAAAGCATTTTCTTTTGACTGGCCCGTTGGTCTAGTGGTTAGTGACCCTGACTGCTATGCCAGAGGTCGTGGGTTCGATTCCCACTCAGGAAAAATGTTTGTGTGATGAGCACGATCATTTGTTGTGTGTCTGGGTGTAATTTATCTATAATTATGTATGTATTTAGAAATATATAAGTTTATCAGTTGTCTAGTACCCATAACACAAGCTCTGCTTAGCTTGGGACTAGATGGCGTTGTGGGATAGTTGTGGAATATTATTATTATTTTAATGAAAGCGTTAACATTAATGTCCAGCATCCTAGTTTTAATAGCTTTTATTAAGCCTCACATGTGCCGTTTTAAGCGTATCATACTCACGCAACGTGTGTACGTAATCCTTTGACAAATCGCCATTGATAGCGTTAATTAGTTCCCGATATAATCGGACAAGCTTGACGGGTGAAGCTGTTGTGTAATAGGGTAAAACAGATGCTATGAGAATTAATGCAGCTGTTTTTATTCTGTGTAATATGGAGGCCTTAACTGCGATATTCCCGTTCGAGCAACGATTTTTAGAGCACCTATGTTTAAGCGATTTCATTCTGGTTTGAGCAACTATGGGTTTTTTACGTGTTGTCTGATTTTGTGACCGAGTTAATAATTATTTAAATTCTTTTAAAATCTGTGTAGTAGATTTACTTTTTATACATTTTTAAACACGCATGAAACATAATTATCTAAACTTAGAATAAAACCATTATTGAAAACTACTTAATATATGCTAAATAGTCTAATCCTAGCATATTTTAATATATTGACACCACCACCATTCCAATATGTTCTGAAATTCAAGAAAATAATATCATCTTGAAAAAAAAACAGATGCTGAGTGTTATCTTGTAGTTAACTACAAGATCAACTACCTACTCTATACAAAATGAATATTGAGAGATAAGAGATTACTGTTACAACATAAAACAGACATTGATGGGATGATACATCAATAAAGCATGATTAGAGAGATCTAACTTTATCAGTAAGACAAAACAGGTAAGTACGTGTTCTATTGAATTTTCAATACTAGCTATGATAATCATTACATATGTTAAATGCGTAATCCATCTCGTAATTAAAACTTTTTTTTTTTTTAGGTGGTAAAATCATCAAATGAGTCCTCCCGCCCTGGGTGGGGCGGAAGGGACTGTCAGACTCTTACTGACTAAAATCCACCCGTGCGTGTTCCTTCCTATGCCCTTTACGTTCCGGGGCCACGGTAACCTGGGTTAAGAAAAAACCCGCGACCCCAGCAGGCATTTGGCGCGAAACACGACGCGCCACCGACCTTGGCTTGGTCCTTGGTCGGACGGCGAGCTACCCATCACTCACCGTCCGCAAGCCCGCTCCGCCGCTGTGCCCTCTGCTGATCAGAGGGACACGCGTTGGAGCATCCACACGACAGGCTATTCGCACACGGGCAAAGAGACCACTTAGGCACACAGTGCCTAAGGAAGAGTTTTTGCCCGCATCCCAGGGTGCACCGGCCCGAAAAACTGGTCTTCCCCCCGGACGTATACGAGAGGGAACTCCAGTCCACGGGTGCACTTGGAGGTTTCCTGTCATATATGTATAGCAATTAGCACCCCAGTAATTAAAACTTTAAGTTTTGAGTAGTGTTTTTTTTTTCTAACGTGGTAAAATCATCAAATGAGTCCTCCCACCCCGGGCAGGGCGGGAGGAACTATCAGACTTGTACTGACTAAAATCCACGGTGTCTTCAATAGCCCTTTATGTTCCGGGGTCACGGTGCTGGAATAAGTCCCGCGACCAAGTTTTAAGTAGTGTTGGTTTTTTTTTGCAAATTCGCGACCTTATGGTAGCCATACACCATACTGCCTATTTGTCAAATCGGCATAATACTGCCAATTTGATCAAATAGAATTGACCGTGTATGGGCGTGAAATGCCAATTTGATGGCATGACATGCCAATTTTGATAGGTCATCACTGGTCATCAAATCGTTTTTGACACAACGTCAAATCGGCAGCAGTGATGCCATCTTAGCAACTTCATAGATAGTTAGCTAATTTTATAAAGGTGCTAGAAAAAAAGCTAAAAAGTGTAACTTGTGGCTTAACTTTTTAGCTACTTTTCTACAGGGACGGTTAGGCCACGTTCACACGGCGATTATTTTCCCGTATACCGTACACGAGATTTTATCGAATAGAGTTGACCAGTTTTAGGACAACTATGCACGGTACACGGTAAAATATTATATTTCTCGAACACGGGATTTTCCCGTATGAACGCCGTTTAAACTATTTTTAAGTTTTCATTTGTAAACTGTTATTACTGATCTCGATTCGATAAAATCTTGTATACAGTATACGGGAAAATAATCGCCATGTGAACGTGGCCTTACCAGGAAAACTGAGGCTTTTCGCACATGGATCGCATGTACACTCGTAAAAAAAAGAGTTATTCATTTTATTTTAAACCAAAATACGATTGAAAACTTGAGAGGTGTCAAGGGACCACGAAAGCAAGTTAAAAAAAGGTTCATGCTATTTTCGACCTTATTGACATTTATGCAAACACCTGATTTTAATGAAGGAGCAATGTTAACGAATGAGAATGTGAGCAAAACAAACTAAATTTTAAATGTCGATAAGGTCGAAAATCGCTTGCACCACTTTTTTTAACTTGCTATCCTTAAGCAAATGTTTTCCGACCTTCAAGCGATTTTCGACCTTATTGACAACGATGCAAACACCGGATTTTAATGAAGGAGCAATGTTAACGAATAAGAATGTGAGAAAAACAAACTAAATTTTTAATATCGGTAAGGTCGAAAATCGCTTGCACCACTTTTTTTAATCTAATTTCGATAGTCTCATGATGAAATGAAAAGGTGCTAGAAATTGTAGCTGTCGTCACCGAATAATAGCCAGATCTAGTTGCTGAGTTGGCATCACTGCTGCAGATTTGAAGTTGTGTCAAATCTATCGCATCGATAGGCAGGATGGTGTATGGTGTATATGGACGAACTGCCGATTTGAAACAATTGCAAGCGTCAAATCTATCGTATCGATAGGCAGGATGGTGTATGGCTACTATTATGCTCTGATTTGAGTAGAGCAACTTTAAATCTATTTTTATTTACGACATGAAAAGATACACCTTTCATCGCTTCACGTCGCGTTGCATCTCAGTGTGAACTGTTCTAATAAACTTATTTCATCAAGATAATCACTCTCACGTAGATATGAGCGCCGATGGTCAATCAGTCGGCGGCGGCGCGCCGACTTTTTAGAGCCAGCGGCGGCGGCGTCGGCGGCGCGGCGTGACTTTTATTTAACTACTATAATACTATAATTTATTAATTTAAGAGAAGAAATAGAACAATGTTTTACGTATAATTAAAAAATTATTATAATTTTGACGAGACAAATTGAATTGGCAAGATAAACTAAAAAAAAAAGAAAACCAAATTAACATTAAAAATTGCTGGTGGCTATATTATTTTTACTGTAAGCCTTGATGAGCATGCCAGAGGGTCATGACTGTCCGTATGATTCGGGGATACCGCACGATCGCCGGCGAAACGGTCAATCTCCGGATCTGCCCGATTGCTGCCCTGGGATCTGGAGGCGACTACCTCCCAGCGCGTTTAGAATGGCGCCTGGTGGCGCAGCGCCGGGTCGTATCCCCGCTGCCTCGAGAAGTCGAGGCGTGAAGGGAGAGCTCCGGCGCGATCTCAGGGCATTATGGAGGGACGACTGTCGGAACCGACGTCCGGGCACGCCACAATCGTGGCAGTAAGAACCCTCTTGGGGGAGTGGCTGGATAGGCGTCACGGGGTCCTGACCTACCGCAGACGCAGGTCCTCACCGGAAACGGAAGTTTCGGGAGGAACCTGTGTCTGATGAGGAAGGAGGAAACGCCTGGGTGTCACCGCTGCAAGGATCGCCCGGAGGACACTGTAGAGCATACGGTGCAAAACTACCTCGCTTGGGCAGAGCACCGACGTGTCCTCACGGCGGCGATAGGCGGAGACCTCTCGCACCCCAGCATTGGTCGCGGCCATGCTGCATCTGCAAGGCAGTCATGCTCGCGAAAGCGGTGGCGGGCCGCGTGAGGGAGAAGACAGCGTCCTCTCCGTCCCAGCCGCAGTGGTGGACGCCCACGGCAACGGACATCGCAAGACGATCTTCGGCCACCGTAGGCGAGGGCGTCGAGTACAGGGCAACACGCTGTCCGACCACGGACCATGCCCGGGTCGTCGGCGCGTTGTGTTCCACGCGCGTCTCAAAGAGCATCAGTATGATGACGGGGCCCTCCTCTAGAAGGCCAAAGCCTGCCGGGATATAAAGGGCTATTGAAGGACACCGTGGAAGTCAGTATGAGTCTGAGAGTCCCTCCCACCCTGCCCGGGGTGGGAAGAGTTATTTGATGATTCTACCGCGCTAAAAAAAAGAAGCCTTGATGAGTGCTCATCATCTGTTCGTTTTTTCCCTAATATTAACAACCACCTGACCAAAATAGGTCCTACAAAAACTGTGTTTGTTTGCTGATAACTTGGACAACACAGAAATTGTAATGTCAAAGAGTATCGTTTTATAAACGTCTACGTCTAGTGCCGCCATTTTGCCAGCATTTATTATCGTGCGTTCGGTTTGATCAGCGTGTTAGATTAAACTGAACGCCGCCCGCTCGGGTTCGGCGCGCCGACGCCTGTCGACGGCGGCGGCGGCGCGGGGAAAATCACGGCGGCGGCGGCGCGCCGGCGCGGCGCTCATATCTACTCTCACGTATGGTGCGCAAACATGGTCTTTCACAAAGAACCAGGAGTCTGCGCTTGGAGTCTGCCAACGAGCTATTATGGAGCGAAGTATGGGTGTCAAACATACGGACCGCATTAAAAACTCCATACTTCGCTCCAAAACACAAATAGCCGATGTTGGCCTAACAGCTGCAAGGTTGACGTGGAACTGGGCTGGTCATATTTGCCGTATGTTGGATGGGCATTGGGCAAAAATAACTACTCAGTGGGTCCCTAATGGCGGTGAACGACCACGCGGCAGGCCCAGTAGGAGATGGCGGGATGAGCTGGACTCATTTTTAGGGGATTGGCCTACAATCGCACTAGATCGCGAAAAGTGGAAGGAGGGAAGGGAGGCCTTTGCCCTGCAGTGGGACGACACGGGCTTATAATAATAATAATTAAGATTAACTTACCTAACTAACGTTATCGGGATTAAAGCTCATGACAACACAAAATATCCCATCAACTAAGTATTTTTGGATCTTTTCAGTATTAAACGCACGAATACTCACGAATAACTTGTACTTATTGTATAGACCATAAAAATTAAAGGCTACATCACAATCTTTCGCACGCTTTCACACGTATTCAAATTCGAACAAAAACCTATCAAAATTGCGTTTCGTTTCAGTGGCTGTGACCTTTAAATATAAAAAAAGAATGAAAAGTCTGAGTTCATTATAGGAGAGATAAATTCGATGTTATCGGATTGTGTATAGTGTGATGTCTGGTATCCACTGAGATAGCTGTTGTAATGTCCCTTTGTGCCTATTGGCCTTGTTTTGTTCTGTCTCCTTCTTGCATGGAGGGAAGTGGAAACATATTTTTCCTACTCCTCCACTATTCTTTTCTGATTAATTTCATTGCAGGATCCGTGTCAGGTAAATTCATTCCGGGACACGTCGAGCTTCATTGTCTCGGCGCTTTTCTGTTGGTTGCCACTGTTGATTCTGGCTCTCAGAAGTTGCAGTGGTTTGGGAATAGTGTGGTGGGTTTGTCCCAAAAAAAAAATAACTTGATAGTCACTGACTAGCGGTTGTCCACTGAACTTGGATGGCTTGATACACTGTTATGAAGCTAAGTTGAGGAGTGGAGTGCCTCAAGAGCGTTAGAATAGTTGATTTTAAGGAAAATTTACATTTATCAGTTTTTTTTTAAAAAAAGCCAATACGAATTTACCTTTTGACAGCTATTTGATGCATCATCACATAGACACCGAGATACGCAATAGCCTCCCTGATAGTCAAACCACCTCCGCTGAGACTATCGCCCAGAATAGAGTAGGTTCGGAAGGAAAAAGCTGAGGCATTTGCCCAGCAGTGGGACACAAAAATAGCTATTTAAAAAAAATGTATAATCAATTAACGATACTCATAGAATCCAGCTTGATATAAAACATTGAACGTTGTCACCATGAACTTAAATTACAAGTGGGTATTACCAAGGTACTATTATATATTCTGTGGTATTACAACCGTTTCATGATAGTTATTTAAAATGTACTATTAACCATCCAACTGAAAGTCCCAAGTCGCTAGCACAGGAAAATTCAAAACTACAGCATGTCAAAATTGTAAAAAATATTTAGTAAAATTATTTATTAAAAATGATTTGAAAATGAGCACTGTACATTTTAATTTTGAAAATCAACACAGCTACGGAATATTCTGCACAATTTCAGTAAAACATCTAGTAGACAGCATTTGCAAACTAAAACATAGTTTTCACTGTAGTCCACGATTTTACATTTTTATGGTTCGTTAAAAATTCATCATGGCGGACGGCCGTATATTTTCCCGCGCAATTTGCGTGACAGAATGTGCAATGAGTTATTAAAATGTTTTAGGTGGGTTACCATAAATTTTAACAAAACCTTTTAAGGTTTAAAAGCAAAACTTGGATAGCTTTGCGGATAAACTGAAAATAATTTTGCACTACGTTTTTTTAAACATACAGTTTGTAAATGTGCATGCAGATAGCAAGTTTTTAACAGTTTTTCTGTAAAAAATTAAGCACGTATGTATGCACTATATTATGTTTGTCACAGTCACATTGAAAATTAAATCACAACTTTGGAGAAATGTTTAAAACTTACTATCTTCAATCTTGTTGTGTTTTTTGCCAACACCACAAATCTCTTAAATCTTCAATCTTTATTATCTCTTATTTCAACAAAGGTCAATGATGAAGGATTTTTCCAAAAATCATTTTTATTCTCATAAAATAATCTATATTAATGTTACAAAGCTGAAGTCTTTGTTTATATTAGATATTCCATTTATCAATAATAATCCTAATACCTTCAGTGATTGTTATAAAACTATAACCCTTAATACAGTACATACTTTCTTAACTTATAATCCAACTAATTCGGCCCATCTTCTACTACGTACACCTATTCATATATTATTTGAAATCATAAACAACGATATTCCACTACGCTTGACAAGTACACAATCGACCTCAGTCAACTGTCACATAATTCCTAAAATTATCCACCTATTTTTGACGCCCATAAAGAGGGTAGAATACATCCATTGTTAGCCCCTGACACACGTATATTATACACATCTACCCTCCAATATCATAAATTAATTTTGACGGTTCGTTAGTTCCTGATGGTAAACAAATATTTCACCTTGGCCTTGATAAAAATCAATACTTTTAAATAATTAATTAGTTAGATGTTCTGACAGTGTAAAGAATGTGTTCAAAAGACATTTATCGAGGAGATTTTTTTTTTTGTGAAGCCTTTAGAACTGTATGGCACGGTTGGCGCAGTGGCTGACTGATCGACTGCTTTACAGCGTGTCCCGGATTCTATCCCGCACAGAACCAACATTTCTTTGATCTGCAAGTAGTTGTTCCGGGTCTGGGTGTTTGTGTATGAGTTTTTATACTTGTAAACGGACCCACGAAAAAAAAAACATGAAAAAAAGATGCATGCGTTCTCGACATTTGGGCGCTTTTGTTTAGACAATTATCGTAATGAAAATAACTGTAACAAGATAACAAATATAATATACACTATTAAAAATAAATCTGCACAAAGTATTGAATTGCTAACGTTATTTTCAAATGAAAACAGATGGGGTCATTGACATTCTTCTACCTAATTGAACCTCATAATACCTACTATTGAAATATTAATAACCTAGTGAAAAACCGGAAAATGATGAAAAGCGTCTAAAGTAACAAAGATTCGATAATCTAATTTTTCCATCAAATTAGGCCTTTGTAGACTATACACCAAAATATGAACAGCCAATAATAGAAGTCATCAAGATGTATTGATACTATATTTGAATAGGATCATACAAACGGGGATTCTCTATACTTGTACAGTCAGCGAAGCAAGTTTTTGTATTCTCATTTTTTTTATCTAAACTTTTCTGTCCCACAGCTGGGCGTAAGCTACTGTCAAGCCTTTTCAGGAGTTCTTGAACAAATTCGATACAAGGTAAAAAAAAATTTGCTAATCCTGGTAAAATAATTTATCCTATGTAAGTAAGTCATATTACCGCCCAAGTGGTGGATTATGGCCCACTCTCTCTCATAGAGAGGAGGCCTGTGTTCCAGCAGTAGGAACATTATAGGATGATGATGATGATGAAGTTATATTATAATTATACCTACCTACGCAAAATTTTGGCAGTTTAGGTGAATGGACGGATGTATGTTTGTAACTCTTTCCCACAAAAACTGTTGATCGGTTTGAGCTGAAATGTTGAACACTTGTATTTTATAACCTGGATTAGTACACAGGATACTTTTCATGCCTGTATGACGTTCTCATGGGATACATTTCGAATTACACGCAGGGAAAGCCACTTGCAGCATCTAGTTGTAATAATAATAAAATACTAACAGGCGATACTACAAAAAATTACAGAGTAACACCCTTCTATAAAAACTGTCAATGTCAAAACGATATTTCACGTTGATATAAGAGTCGTTTTGGAGTTACACTTTTTTTAGATAAGCGTTCAACATAATATTTAAATTTTGTGATAAGGCGGTAAACGTTTGCCCGATGCACGATGTCTAGAGTTCTAGACTCAATGTTTACCAACTTTTGTTACGTACTGTACCTATAGACTACAGACAGGCACGTGTATGTATTATGAAAGGGCCACGAGGGAATAAAAACATGAAACGAGGTTCTTATTCACTCGCAGTCGTGTTATTACCGTGCTAAATTAGTAATCATTACTTTTATTACCAGTCAACGAAGTTAGTGCCTGTTAGCAACATGATATTTCACACTGTAAAAGTACTCATCTGCCTAGCCTTTTCCCAACTATATTCGGGTCGGCTTCCAGTCGAACCAGATGCATCTGAATATCAGTACTTTACATGGAGTGACTGCCTATCGGACCTCCACAACCCAGTAACAGGGAAATACGATACCCCATGGTAAGACTGGTTGTCAGACTTATGAGCTTCTGACTAACAGTAACGACTCGTTCAAAAGTGCCTCCTTGATGGCCTAATTGGAATAAATGATTTGACTTGACTTGTGACTGTCAAAGATCTACAAATGACCTACAGTTTTACGTGCTTTCCGAAGCACGGAGGAAACTCGCTATGACAGATGGTCACCCATCCACATACCCACCTCGGCAAGCGCGACTTAACCCGGAAGATCGGCCTGTGCGGCTGAAAATTATGTTCAAATGCGAGCCTATCATGAAAACTATAATCAACTTAAAAGTTTGTATAGTATTATGAAATCCTTTTGGTACTAGTAAAGGAATTGGTGCAGTGGCTGAGCGACTAGCATCCGGCATGTAGCACATATTTGTATGATCTACAAGTCTTTGTTCCGGGTTTGGGCGTTTGTGCATGTGATATTTATATGTTCGTAAACACACCCACGGCACAAGAGAAATTCCTAGTAGGTACGCGACAACGATATTAAAGAATAGGTATTTTTTATGCCAAAAAAAATATGAGGAAGCGCTATCAGATTTTCATCTTCATTTATATTTCAATCATAAATCATAAACATGCACACCTTTGCCACCCACCAAATGAGAATTTTTGTACTTGTAACATTTTGATTAGTTTTTTTTTTGTACTGAAAAAAAAAATGGCAAGAATGAAACAAAATGTCAAGTAAGTGTTACAAAGAGACTTATCAAAGGAAGATGGATTGATTGTAACAATGACAGTGATTAGAATCCGGGGATTATTAAAATTAAGAAAGAATAAATCTTTGATGTTAAATTAAAAAAGCTTATTATTGTATTTTTTATTATTTCTCATTATTTGTTTTAGTGTAGGCACGTGTCTGTGAAGATGAAGAAACTACAGATATTTCCCACGACCTTATTATGTAGACACGTCATGTAAATATATCCCTTAACATAAAATAAACCCCTAAAATATATACGCCCCCACGTTTTGAGTGGCCCCTCTCTCAGCCCAGTAGGGTCATTTCCTTATTTTTAGGATATTTAAAAACGTGGATTTTTTGTTTTTTTTCTAATTATAATTCGGAGTCACATTTGAATGAAATGACAGAAAACTTCATCCTATCTTATTGGTTAAAAGAAGTTTCTTTTTTTTTTCTTTAGAATAAATACTTTCCACGGTACCTACCTATACTTTTCAGTAGAAATCAGTTAGTAGGTACCTAAACTAATTCTGTAAATGCCAAGGAAAATAAACATATGTGTATTTTTGTTCTGTTTATATGATGTAACCACGAGCATTCAATATTGTTTATATACCTATAATTATTAAATGCAAGCAATGTCTCAAGAGACCAGAGTCCTAAGTTCAATAGTGTTGAACTTACTTTTTTGTTTCGATTTTACCATATTATTCCTTAATTTTTTTGTGTGATTTTTCTATGTGTTATTACGTAATTTTCTTAGGTAAGTTTCTATTGTGAGTTAAATATTATACAATATGTCAATGTCAATATCAATAGATGCAATGATAAAAACAATCGAGTAGATATAATGTAATAATGTAAGTAAAAACAAATTAAAGTATATTTTCTGTCTTCCGTAGGTAGGTCAGTACACTATAAGTATTGGCATTAATCAACATTGATTATGCATTAAAGCATCAACACCACACATTAATGTCGGGCCATAATAATTAATTATTCAACGGAATTCTAAAAGCATCTTTTTCTGACGCAAGTAAGATATTAAAGAATAAAAATGGCCGAAAATAACACCTTCTTCCTTCTTCTTTCAAATTAATTACTGTCACCATTGTTCATTGAGATTCGAATTTCAAAAGATGAATGATGTTCTTAGACTTTTTAAACTTACCCTCAATATTTTCTTCGTCCGTATCCGCCATTGTGATATTCATAACTAAACCAAACTTTTAAAACTGAACTTAAAACATTATAAACAACACAACACTGAACTAATTTCACTAAAAACTGACAGGAAAAACACTTTTCGAACTCACGAAGTTTCGTAAGAAAATTCGCGGGAAAGCGCGCGACCGGCTCTCGCGACTGACCGAAGCGAACTGGCGATTCACGGCATGAATGAAAGAAAAACAAACAGTATTGCGCGGGAAAACTGTTCTCCTGCAATTTTGTATTTCGAACGATGTATGTGTAAGATGTTTCCTATTTTATATTGCATAGACCATAAAGGATACATCAGAAAAAAAAAGTTTTAGTATTTTTTGCGGTATTTGCATAGTTTAGGTTATTCGAGGCGGTTTTATTAAGATATAATACTGTTTTGTTGTTGAAAATATTGGCTCAAAAATATTCTACAACTCACATTCATTTTCACATTTTGTGTAGGTTTTTTCATAATGGAAGATGTGAATAATATATGGTGAAGTAACTTTGGAGTTCGAATTATTTGCAGCGGATACATTATTTCTCAGCTACGACAATGAATTATCAGGTTGTTATTTCTGAAGACAATAAAATATTTACCACTTGGATCTTGACAAATAATTTAGTTCATTTTGGTAATACAATTTGTGTTACCTTGCACTTTAAAACGCTTTCAACTGCTTGGTTCTTTTATCGCTCCAATTTTTGTTAAAAGGATCCTCGAAATAATAAGCGACATTTTTGAATAAACCATATGGAGCCGTTTGTCTAGACTCGCTATTGTAGAATAATTAAGCTAAATAAAATTACTAAAAACTGTCGTCTGTATCTCACATTAGTTAATTTATTATTTTAAAATTAAATATAATAAAATAAATGATCAAAATAGTTTATTTTGCTTGCCATAATACAATGGTTTGACAGATTATTGTGATTTCTACATCAAAACATTTTTGTATTTCGTATTGTGGGATACTGATGCCTAAGCTAGGCTCGATTTCAAGCATTCAATTTGTAAACAAAATGTTTAATTGTAGTTAAGAACTACAAGCTTATTTTAGCTGGTTACTGTGATAAAGAAATTAAGTCAATAATAAACAAGGAAAACTTTGAATTCTGAGACTGTGATTTATTATTTTAATTTACTAATTAATACCTAAAATGAAATATTACTGAAAATATTAACTAATAATATTATGTTAATATATGAAATTGAAGTAAGTTTTAACAATAACTTCATATTTAGTATAAATCATAATCATAAATCGTTTATTTGCTGGTCAAAGCTTTACATAAAGTGGGGTTAACATTATTTAATTATTTAATATTATACTTAATTATTAATTGTAAGCATGTTTGTACAGAAGCCAGCACATCAAACTACCTCAATCTTTCAAATTTATATAAAAGATTTTCAAACTTATCACAATAATAGCGGGTAGTTAATGATCCATTGGTATTTGATACAGATTCGGATAGGTTGACCGGTTGACCTACTGGCGTCCTTACCTAGAATACTTATGTATGTATGTTACCTTCTTCGGTTGTGTTATTAACTCCTCAGGGAGCTGGGAAGCTGAGATCAGCAATTCAGCATCCAATACCGACTGGAACCAAGCCCAGAGAATTGTCACACATGATAAGGTGAAATGGGCTATCAACAGCTTTCTCCCATACAAATCAGCAGGCCTGGACGGTCTCTTTCCAGGACTGCTGAAATGGAGCGATGACCGTCTGGTGGTGCATCTCGTGAACCTGTTCAGAGCATGCATTGCCTACGGTTACACTCCCCTCAAATGGAGAGAAGTTAAAGTCGTATTTATTCCCAAGCCCGGCAAAAGTGATTACACGCAGCCGAAGTCCTTCAGGCCAATCAGCCTCACATCCTTCTTACTTAAAACCCTCGAAAGGCTCTGTGAAAGGGACATTCGAACACATGCTCTGTCGTGTAACCCACTCAACGCTAACCAACATGCCTACAGCATGGGCAAATCAACAGAGTCCGCCCTACATAGCGTCGTATCACGCATTGAGAACGGACTATCATCTAAACAATCAACCTTAGGCATCTTTATAGACGTTGAAGGCGCCTTTGACAAAACCACCTTTAACAGCATTAGCCGAGCCCTGTCTAGGCATGGGGTCGAACCCACGACTGCCGGGTGGATAGACAATATGCTAAGACAAAGGGCTATCCAATTTACCGTAAATACCACGACCCGAGGTGTGGTAGCAAGAGGCTGCCCACAGGGAGGAGTTCTCTCCCCCCTCCTATGGAACATCGTGGTCAATGAGCTGATCTGCAGATACTTTTATACTTTAGCCGTTACTCATCGACCATGGGTACTATACGGTAGGCTATGCGGACGATCTAGCCATTCTCATAACGGGACCTTTTGAGAATGTACTATGCAACCTGGCAAAACAGGCTCTAAAGATCGTCGAACAATGGTGCCTGGAGCACGAACTATCAGTGAACCCGTCAAAAACGGAACTTATTATGTTCACTCACAAACGCAATCTTGGCAGTTTACGATTACCTAAACTGTTTGGCACCGAGCTGTCCCTAACAAATGAGGTCAAATATCTGGGCATTATCATTGACAGTAAACTGTTATGGAACAAACACTTGGACAACAAGATTAACAAAGCTAGCATAACATTTTGGCAATGCAGAAGACTTCTGGGGAAATCCTGGGGCCTCTCGCCGAAAACAACACTATGGCTATATAAGAGCGTAATTAGGCCAATAATCACCTACGGAGCGGTAGTTTGGTGGCCCAGAACTGAACTCATCACCACCCGTAAAAAACTGCAGACATTCCAAAGGTTGGCCTGCTCAGCCACCACAGGATGCATGCGAACAACACCTACTAATGCCCTAGAGATAATGCTAGGTCTGCCGCCACTGGATCTCTTTATTCAACAGGAGGCCAGTATGGCGGCAATCAGGCTGAAACACTCCGGCATGTGGAAAAACCAAAGGGGCAATCACACCCTAATATGGGAAAGGGCGCTAAACGATGTACCATACATTGAAGCGCCCTGTGACAGAATCCCCAAAACTCATGTGTTCGATAAACTCTATCGAATTCAACTATCAGAGACCGAACGAGATAAATCAGGAGTTAACGAAGTCCGAATTTACACAGACGGCTCGAAAACCAAAACCGGCACAGGTGCTGGTGTATTCTCAATGGATCTCAACATCAAAGTATCTCTACCGCTAGGGGAACATAGCTCCATATTCCAATGTGAATGTGTAGCAATCACCCAAGCTGCCACCGCAGTCATGGAAAGAAACATCTCTAACTACGGGATTAGAATTCTATCCGACAGTATGGCTGTACTAACGGCGCTGAACGGCAATATTATGTCGTCCAGCCTAATTTATGAATGTCACTTAGCATTGCAAAATATTTCGAACCACAATAGGGTCATCTTGCAATGGATAAAAGGACATAGTGGATCATTGGGTAATGATGCGGCAGACGAACTTGCAAGGAGAGGCTCAGATGTGGGCGTGGCCGGCCCCACACCCTTTTTGCCTATCCCATCCGGTCAACTCAGGACCTGGGTACGTCTGCAAACCCAACAAAAACATAATGCCAGATGGGCATCTACAACCGACTGCAGACAGTCTAGAGAGGCGGTACCTGCACTAACACCGCGACTGACCACCAGACTTCTCAGTCTTCAACGAACAGACCTACGAGTTGTGGTGGGCATGCTCACCGGTCATTGCCCACTCAACAAACATCTGTTTACCATCAACGCGACAGACAGCCCGTTGTGCAGGGGCTGCCTGAACGCGGATGAAACGGCAACCCACGTAATCCTGGAATGCGAGAGTGTTGCTAACCAACGGGCGCAAAACCTTGGCATCCCAAGGTCGCTCCAAGAAGCCTGTGAACGTCCCAGGAGACTTCTGAGCTTCTGGAAGGAGCTGGGTTGGCTCATATAGTCAACCGTCCCACCTCACGCATAACGGACCACTTACGAGTCCAAATGCGGAAAAGGGAGCCCCTAACAATAACAATAACAATACCTTCTTCAAATATACCTACAGTAAATAATTGTCTTGATCAAAATTAAAAAAATAAACAAAAACATAATAAAAACGAAAGTACGGAGATGGCCTCTGAATAAAAACCTACTAAAAATATTTCATGAACATAATTTTTATGAACTTTCAAACAAGACGACATTTAATCGCACCGCTCGAAGTTGCGATTATTTTTAACGTGAAAGACGTGGGATTGGATCGCCGACGCGTTTTTATTTCAGTAACACAAAATCGGACGCGATTTTTCTTAGGAATTGGTCAACAATGATAGATTTATGGGAATGTTTTTTTTTTTATTAGTAGATACTTTTTTATTTTCATCTTTTTAATAATTACTAGCCGTTACCCGTCTAATGCCTTACCTTAAAGTCAAATCATGGGAATAAAAGACTCAGCTATTGGTAAGGCATAGCCTAATTGGTAAGGCGTTTGGATTACTTATCCAGAACACGCGGGTTTGAGTCCCACTCGAAAATAAAATTTTTCTTTTCTCAAAAATATTTATATGTATACCTACGAAAACGCGAAACAGGCCTTACTGCGTATAATTTTTTATAACAATGGGTATTATAATTATATGTAGTTACAAATTACAATACTTCCGAGAAAAAGTAATCAAAATATTATTCAAATTTATCCATGCGTTTACACTATAGGAAATTAATACCATAATATTTCATTCACCACTTTGAAAATTGCGGTTTACAAAATTCTTATTAAATGTTTTGAAGGAATTAAGCGTCAATAGTGTAGGTAGATGTTTTCGGAATCAAATGGACTTTTTTTTAATAGGTACGTAGGTAGTTTAAGTATTTGTTATTATTCATTATAATTATTAAAACTCTTAATTAACTCGTAATTTCATTTACTTTTATAGAATTACTCTCTAGTTTAAAGTTTTAGTGCCAATAAACACAAAATTCTTTCTTTCTGGTTAAATGTTAATACGAGTAATGTAAGGCCTGTACCAAATTGGCTATACATCGTGAAGCCTATTTAAAACGTTTTTGAATGTTGATGATTACCACGTTTTATTTCAAACGTAATCCATAAAATATGGTTTATGTCACATTTTAAATATGAGTTACACACATTACATTAAAATCAGTTACAAACAGTGAATATCTGACTCAAACATCTTAAATTACCATCAAATAAATGCGACCATAAACTAATTAACCTCTAAATATTTAGGTATAAAAAAATGAACAACGTAAAAATGTTTTGGCGCCACACGAAGCGGAACACAACATCAAAGGACGTCAACCCCTCACATGCCATCGACAACGTACGTAAAAGGTTAGCCATAGACACGGGAATTGGCAGCATAGACTTTTTTACACATTGTTAACATACACTGTAGGGAATTTTAAAAGATATTAGGAGATCAATAAGTCGAAATACTTAAATGTTTATGTTGGACTAGCTGTGCCCGCGACTTCGTTCGCGTGGATGTCGGAACTCAACAATGTATACGATGGCTAAGAAAGTTCTTAAAAATACAGACGTCTGCACAACAAGCTACCCTAATTTGTGAAGTCCCTAATAGATCATGGTCCAAGATCGAACGGCGAGTCAGTGGATGGAAATCGCCTCGCGACGTCCCTTGCCGTGGGCGTCTCGGGTCAAGAGGTGGACGCTGTCCTCTCTCTCACACATCCCACGTCCTCCTTCGCTAGCAAGACTACTTCACAGAAGGAGGTGACTGCGTCCCATTCCGTCTCTCTCCGCAGCAAGGCCTCGACCAATGCCGGGCGCAAGAGGTCGCCGTCGGCGTTTGTTTAGCCCTGGTAAATACAGTACGGGGGGGGGTATTACAACGTCTTAAAACCAGGCTTGTTCCAATGAGTGAACGAGATGGTGCTAGACGACTTGCATAGCTCTGTCTCTTTCGATCAGTCGTCATGGTGAGCCACCAGTACTGCTTTAAAACTTTGTCAAGAGACGAGATAAAAGAGGTTTAGTAAAGTACTGCAAGTTTCTGACAAAGTTTCTCTTTAAAAGTGGAAAATACGACTTGTTGCTTCACCAAAACCCTGGCAACAAGCCAAGGAATTAATAAAGAAGAGTACTAGCAACGACAACACATCACTTCAAACAGCAATTAATTTGTTTAGAATAGTTGTTGAGAGTTGTTTGTAAATAAGACTGGGATGTTTATTGGGAAAATACCTACTTCTTATAGGTGTTTGTCCGGATCTGTAGAAAGTCGGGTGATGGTTCCCGTTATGTCCTGCTTTTTTTATGTATAGTGGTAAAATCATTAAATGAGTCCTCCCGACTAGGGCAGGACGGAAGGTATTGTCAGACTCGTACTGACTTAAATCCTGTTGTCTTTCAATAGCCCGTTACGGTCCGGGATCACGGTAATTCATAAGTCCCGCGACCAGCAGGCTTTGGCCCTCTAAAGGGGGGACCCGTCATTATGCTGACACTCTTTAAGGCGCGCGTGGAACACAACGCGCCGTCGACTCGGTCATGCTCCATGGTTAGACAGCGAGTCGCCCATTACTCTTTGAAGTCTGTTACAAGAAAAGCCACCGACTTCAGAAAGATAAGTTATTTTACGTTTTATTGTGGTTTTTTGAAAGCGGTTAGTTTTTTTTTTATTAGAGCAGCTACGGATAATGCTGTATTCATCCCTAGTCCTTCTTTGTATACAAAATCTGTTACTGATTCACAAAATCTTCTGAAAAAAACAAGAATTTGCTATTCGTGGAAATCAATATTCAGTTTCCATAAATCATAATAATTATTCACATTTGGTTCCTAAAATATACTCGTACAGCTTTCAACCGTCTATTAAGGCTGACCGCAGACTTGAGTCAAAACAGTTTTAAGACAGACTATTGCTTTACAAAAACCATGAAGATGCGCACACTTAAAACAAAACGTCTCTTAGACAATATTGTCTAATAGACACAAGAACTGCACAGCGACAAGTCTGACACTGAACAGTTTTGTTTCAGGTGAGCGGCGTGTCGTAGAAAAAACAGTTTTGTTTATGTTTTAAGACAGACTTGTCTATGTGAGACAAGACTGTCTTAAAACAGTTGTGACTCAAGTCTGCGCTCAGCCTAAAGCTGTGGTCTTCTGAATTATCGTGAAGAATTTTTATTCTTTCTTTTTTCTTTTCATATTTTTTTTCAATAATGTAGAAATTAAAGATATTGCTAATATTCGCATTCGCATCCGTATTATACATTCGCAGATTTTTAGACATTCGCATTCGCATCCACATAATTATTTGTATTCATGGGAATATTATGCGAATTCGAGAGCGAATGAAATGCGAGAGCAGTCAAGTGGTGGCACAATGTTATCGGTCCCGACTTACGAGTTGCAGGTAGTGGGTTTGAACCCCGCCAGGCGCATTACTTTGTGTAATTTATTTTATGACCACTGCTCTCAAAACGGTGCGAAAAAATCGTGAGGAAACCGGCATGTCCTAGAACCAAAAAATCGAAAACGTGACATTCACCAATCCGCACTGGCCCCGCGTGGTGGATTATGGCCCACTCCCTCTCTAAGAGAGGAGGCCTGTGTCCCAGCAGTGGGAACAATATAGGCTGATGATGATAATGCCAATACGAACGATTGAAAAAATACCAATTGATATTTGGAAAGCCTTCTTCCACACACTTCATTCATTCTTATCTTTCGTACTTTTTCCATCCTCGTTACAGTCAGAAAGTAATATAAAGTGATAGATTTGAAGATTCATAATTTAAAATAAGTTATGAGGTTCGATCATTTAAGTGTTTTTTATCAAACGTGATTGATGAATATTTGCATCCGGATCCGCATTCGCGAATGTCAAAAATCGAACATTCGTAACATCATTAGAGAAATGTTATAATTAAGTTCAAATATTGCACTCGTACGATACCGGAGCGAATCGACAGGTACTTAATATTAAACTCTAACATCTCACTCTACGATCTATTTCCGTATACGACAGATGATACGCATCTGTCTCCATGCCATCGAGATCAATCAAGTCGCACCAGTTATAAATAACCACAAGCGTGTCGATACGTAGCAATAATAAATTAATAGTATAGTAAACAGATCTTAACCTTGGGGAAATTTTCCGGATTCTGCGTAAGACATCGGGCACGCGGACGACGAGTAATGGGTGCCTTGTCGACCGATTATGAACCAGGCGCGTCATGTTCTACGGGGGCAACCGAGCAGGGACTTGGCCCTATATAAGGTATATAGGGCCAAGCCTCTGCCCGGGTCGTGATACTATGTTGGTAATCGTGACCTGAAACTTAAAGGGCTATTAAAGGAACATTGTGAATTTTAATGAATACGAATCTGATAGTCCTTCCCGTTCCGTCCGGGTAGGGAGGACTCATTTGATGATTTTACCACAGTAAAAAAGTCGCCTTGATACTTAAGGCTATGGAAGATTTGTGAAAAGATTATTAGATTGTATTCAATAGTGTGCTGAGTTATATAGTTGTAAACACAATCATGTTTTTGTGTTTTTTTTGTGATAGTTTGGCAAATTCATGTGGAAAAGTTTTATAAATACTGGAAACCACAACGATAGACAAAAGGCTTTTTTTTTGCTTCGATGAGTTCTTATTCAAACTTTGAGCTCTTTTTACTTATATTTATTTAATTCGGCTCTATTTTTAGGTATTCTATTCTCATAGAGTTTTCCTAGTGCTATTTTAATTTAATTCATCACTTTTCAGGGACCACTTTAAAAATAAGATCACCCTGTTCTGCCTACGGCCACATGCTGACTGCAAAACC
This sequence comes from Agrotis segetum, assembly GCA_036375495.1. Classification (NCBI taxonomy): domain Eukaryota; kingdom Metazoa; phylum Arthropoda; class Insecta; order Lepidoptera; family Noctuidae; genus Agrotis; species Agrotis segetum. The sequence goes on from JAQSVV010000062.1 coordinate 1,124,984, forward strand.
AACTTCCCCATAGTTGCTTCTGTCATATCCATAATTACAACAACATGAGGTTCTTCAAAAGGATTCTGCAGGGCGGCGTCTATAGGCTAACGGTGGCCGCTTCCCTTAGTTGGCCGTTTGTCGCCCCAGTAAGGTACCTATAGTTTTTTTTAAGATGGCTATTTGAACTGTCATATCTGGGCCGTCATGTCATAGCAGGGTCAAAGCCCTGCCGGGATCGCAGGACTGTCTTATCTGCCGTCGCCTCGGAATGTAAAGGGTTATTTAAGGACACTATGGATTTTAGTCAGTACCAATCTGACAGTCGCTCTCGCTCTGGTCAGCATATAGGAAAACTCATTTGATAATTTCATCACGTAAAAAAATAAAACGCAGGCCTAGCCGCGTGCAAAAGCTGGAATATCATATCCTTGAAACCGGAACACAGCTAAATCATAACAACGCAAAAATAGTTATGAAAACAACGGTATTCACAAAGTGCCTTCAACTCGATCTAAAATCATCCAAGGCCTAAAATTAGACGCATCAAGAAATAATCCGTTCTAAATAAACGAACTACAATTATTGAGAACACTTCTAAATCGATTGCTTGATCGAAATTGGTTGATCGACAGTTCGATAATGAATATGGACATCAATCAGTCCTGTGTTGTTAATCTTTGTCTTCTCTTTGCCTTTTTATCGTGGTAAATTCATGAAATGAGTCCTCCCACCCACACGAGGAACCTAGCTGTCGAACTCGTACTGACTAAATTTTCCACGGTGATCCTTCAATAGCCCTTTGCGTTCCAAGGTCACGGTTACCTGATGAGAAAGTCCCGTGACTTCGGCGTCTTGTCTATATTTTGAAAGACGTTTATTCCATGTGAGACTGCAACTGCTCGACCCTCAGGGTAAGCTTGGACTTGATGCGAACATACTCTACAATCATCTCGACCTTTGATTCGGTCCGGTCGGTGCGGTACCGCACTGGTTCCGAAAAGTGGGCTTTTTCCTCTTCTTCTTCTCAACTTATACGCTACTAGTTGTCACACTTCCAACAGCTTGTCGAGCAGAACTGCAAAACCTCAACAACAACCCAAATAAAGCTAATTACTACTAAGTAGAGTGTGGTACTCCCATCAAGATAGCTGCAACAATTTGTCTAAATCTTTACGCTCAACTCAATTAGTTGTTCACTCACTCGGTTAGCTAACGGAGCACAATACTAATATAGGTGTAATAGTGCTAACTGAACTAGTGGGGTAGCTAGGTACTCGTATATCTATGCTTGTACCTAGATCTTTACGATTAGTGAGAAATATGGAAAAATCCGCTTCACGGTTTTACTTTTCATAAAAAGTGTTTTTAAAAGTTACGTTCATTTAAAGTATATCTTCAAAATTAGCGTGAGTATTAAGGGTTGAACCTCATCTGGCAGCACGGAATCGCTTTTTTCCGTCGCCCTTTCTCTTTCTGTCGCTTAGAACTGCCATTTGCTAGACCGAGACAGAAATTGCATGCCGATCGCTTCGAGGATTCTGCCGCGTGCTATCGCATTATGCTTTCTGTCTCGGTCTAGCAAATGGCAGTTCTAAGCGAAAGAAAAAGAAAGGGCGATGGAAAAAGGCAATTCCGTGCTGCCAGATGAGTTCCAACCCTAATTTAAACTTGACGGCACGGTTAGTGCAGTGCCTGAGCGATTTGATTCGTGCGCTGCGTGTCGTGGATTCGATTCCCATAAGGAGCAAATATTAGTATGATCTACAAGTACTTGTTCTGGGTCTGGGCGTTTATGTAGGTATGTGAGTCTATCATACATTGTCCTCTGGATCACACTAGATTCACCAGTTGGGGAATTAACCCTAGAGAGTCGATCTTGGGTCGCTGTCGTTGTCAAAGTTTATCAGCTGGTATTTTGACTTCCTCACTCCCTTTCCCGAGGGAATACAGGAACTAAGAAATGCTACAAGCTACGATACTTAGATACTTCTTTCGCTTCATCAACGTTCATACGTGTTTGTAATTTATCTATAATATGTATGTATTTAGAAATATATGTATAAGTATGTTTATCAGTTGTCTAGTACCCATGACACAGGACCAAGCCTGGGTTGGAGGACCAAGCCCGGGTCGGTGGCGCGTCGTGTTTCGCGCCAAATGCTTGCTGGGGTCGCGAGTTTTTTCTTAACCCAGGTTACCGTGGCCCCGGAACGTAAAGGGCATAGGAAGGAACACGGGTGGATTTTAGTCAGTAAGAGTCTGACAGTCCCTTCCGCCCCACCCAGGGCGGGAGGACTCATTGGATGATGTTACCACCTAAAAAAAAAAACCCATGACACAAGCCTACTTAGCTTGGGACTAGATGGCGTTGTGTGATATTATTATTCTCTTTATTTATTTTTACACTTATTAATTAAATTTTTAAATATTTTTATAAAAAACAAACTAAAAACATTTAAAAATATAAAAAATAGCAGTCCACCAGCATCGGGAACAGGGTCCGGGCTGTCGGTGGTCAGGGCTCTTGAGAGAGGAACCTCCTAACAATACGCGCCGTGTCCAAGAGTACTGCCTTCTGAATCAAGCGCTTGATCCAGCTACCCAGCGAGAGCCTCCTCAGGTGTTGTTCGAGGCTCTTGGCAATTAAGCCATTGGCAGATACGACTATCGGCACAATAACTGCCGTATTCACGTCCCACATGTCAACAACCTCGCGAGCCAGATCAAGATACTTGAATTGTTTATCCTTTTCTGCCTTCACGAGGTTCTCGTCATGCGGGACCGTTATATCAACAATTATTGCGCGACGCTCCGATCGATCTATCACTACAATGTCAGGCTTATTGGCAACAATAGTCCTATCAGTGATGATAGGTCGATCCCAATACAACGAGATATTACCATTTTCGAGAACTGGGTCGGGCGCATACTTATAGTACGGCACCTCCGATTCCACAAGATTGTACTTCAAAGCAAGTTGCTGGTGGATAATCCTGGCAACGAGGTTGTGTCTATGCAAATACTCGCCGTTAGCCAAACGAGAACACCCAGAAATAATGTGTCGAATCGATTCTCCCGGACGGTGGCATGCCCGACATATGTCAACCGTACCATCCTTCACAATGTATTTCCGGTAGTTATTCGTCATCATAACTTCGTCCATAATTGCACAGACAAAACCTTCGGTCTCCCCGAACAGGTCACCGAAGCGCAACCAGGATACGGACGCTAAAAAGTCTACATCGGGACTATGTAATGCCCGGTAATAGCGTCCGTGAAGCTCCTTGCTCTGCCATACCTCCTTACGATCATTAGTGTCTAATACTTTAGGTTTGCGCCAGTTCTCGTTAGCCAAGGAGAGCGGAGTAAGACCCTTGTCCACCGTGACCACATCTCGGTGCATCCCCACGTCGGCTTCTAGGAAATATTCCCTGAGACTGCATACCTCACGGTTGTGCAGGGTCTTAGCATTTAAGAAGCCACGACCCCCGCACTTCCGCGGGATATACAGTCTCATCACCGACGACCGCGGGTGATGCATCCGATTTGCAGTCAGCAGTGAACGGACTCTCCTATCCAGGGCGTCAAGTTCTGTCTGAGTCCATTTGAGTATGCCGAAAGAATACATCAATACCGGCATGACCCAACCGTTGAAAGCGCGCACCTTATTACCACCTGACAAAAGACTGTTAAGTACCTTATTCAGGCGGCTAAAGAAGCGCTCCTTCAACGATTGCTTCATGTCAGCATTATTGATGCCTAATGCTTCCGACATACCCAGATATTTGTAGGTCTCTGTTGAAGAGAGGGATCTAAGGTGTATGGAATCCGAGAGTTGAGTTCCCTCTGATTCCATAATCTCCCCTAATATAATAATAATATTATTATGTTCTCTTTATTTATTTGTACACTTATTAATTAAATTTTTAAATATTTTTATAAAAAACAAACTAAAAACATTTAAAAATATAAAAAATAGCAGTCCACCAGCATCGGGAACAGGGTCCGGGCTGCCGGTGGTCAGGGCTCTTGAGAGAGGAACCTCCTAACAATACGCGCCGTGTCAAAGAGTACTGCCTTCTGAATCAAGCGCTTGATCCAGCTACCCAGCGAGAGCCTCCTCAGGTGTTGTTCGAGGCTCTTGGCAATTAAGCCATTGGCAGATACGACTATCGGCACAATAACTGCCGTATTCACGTCCCACATGTCAACAACCTCGCGAGCCAGATCAAGATACTTGAATTGTTTATCCTTTTCTGCCTTCACGAGGTTCTCGTCATGCGGGACCGTTATATCAACAATTATTGCGCGACGCTCCGATCGATCTATCACCACAATGTCGGGCTTATTGGCAACAATAGTCCTATCAGTGATGATAGGTCGATCCCAATACAACGAGATATTGCCATTTTCGAGAACTGGGTCGGGCGCATACTTATAGTACGGCACCTCCGATTCCACAAGATTGTACTTCAAAGCAAGTTGCTGGTGGATAATCCTGGCAACGAGGTTGTGTCTATGCAAATACTCGCCGTTAGCCAGACGAGAACACCCAGAAATAATGTGTCGAATCGATATTATTATTATTATTATTATACTTCTGGTGGCCTACCCTACCATAAAGTCTTAAATCAAGAGTAATTCCAGTGTGAGAGCGAGATGACAGCGTCTTAAAACCAGGCTTATTCCGGCGAGTGAAAGTGACAGAGCTTATTTATTATACAGGTCGTCTAGCGCCGTCTCGTTCACTCACTGGAACAACCCCCCCTGGTCATACAAGCACGCCGATTACGAATATTACGAGTACCATTAAGGTCAGTGCATGCCCTTCAAAAAGTTATAAGCTAAATTAAATATTGAATTACTGGACAACTAAATTTTCCAAGAATACAATATTGGAATAAAATTACGTTTCAATGAAACCGCTAAGAGAGATGAAACTTGATTTCAACCACATTATTAGGAAAAGTTTTGCGCACTCGGAGAATCTAATTTAGACAGAAATAGGGGATACGAAAAAATGTAGCAAAATGTAATATTGTGATGTAAGATAGCGCACACGGGCCACTAAACGCCGCCACAAAACGCCACTCGCGTGATTCCGTACCCCTTTCTGTCTTACCTCAGTAATGCATTGGTTAAAAGAAGTCGGTTAAAAAGTAGCAGCCAATGAACGCAAGTGTCGACCGCCGCCGGCCACAAATGGCGCGCTTCAGCTACCTCTGCAGCCGCTTCTAGCTTCTCGTGGCGGCGTTTGTGGCTGCCGCGAGTGGCTCGTGTACATACATACATCATCAGCTGGAAGACGTCCACTGCTGAACATAGGCCTCCCCCTTAGACCCCCACGCACATCCAACGGCTGCCCGCGACCCTCACGATTTCGTCGGTCCACCTAATGGGAGGCCTGCCTACGCAGCGTTTTCCGGTCCGTGGTCGCCACTCGAGAACTTTTCTTCCCCATCGGTGGCTCGCAACGACGATATAATACTAGACTCCGCATGCACGATCTAAAGAACACAAACTTTTCTGCCAAGTTGCTGAGGTACTACGTAAGCGAGGGGGACGGGGTACTGCGTTGTGATTGGCCAACTCAAGGTCTGTGTTGTCTCAACGTATGTTTACGGCTCACAGGATTGGTCGAAATGAGACGAATATGAGACTTTTTTGCCTAATGTGTTGGCAGACATCGGTCGCCTGTTATTACGAGTCTAGTATTATATCGTCGTTGGTGGCTCGTGTGCGGCAACACTAAGGTAGACTAGGGGACATAAATGGATACTCATCATATTTGTTGCGACAAAAAAAGGATAATCATAACAACGTCAATTGAATCTAGACCAGAGTCTATTTTTACTGGATTAATGTTTTATTTTCTTTGTTTTTTTTTATCGTGGTCACCTCATCAAATGAGTCCTGCCACCCAAGGTGGGGACGGACTGGCAGACTTGTACTGACTAAAATCCACGGTGATCCTTCAATAGCTCTCTACATTCCAGGGTCACGGGTCCTTTCCTGTTTGAGTTCAGCTTCTTTCTTATCATTATGACGGGCTGTTTACTAGCAATTTATAAAATAATCAATTGGCAAGCTGTTGCCGTAATAAATTATATATAATGACGTAAGTATTTATGTACGCTTGGATATAAACTATGTAAGAACTACTATGTAGGTATGTAAGTGTACGTATAGTGAACGAATACGTTTTTTTATTTAAAACTAAGAACAACCATGGCGCCATAATAATCATGACAACAATTATTACATAATTGATAATATTTATTTTGCAAGTTGGTTGTTAAAAAACCCTTTTACACTTCAAATATTATTGTTAAAGCTATAGATGAAGACACATCATATTATACTGTTCAATCCATTGGAGGACCATACAGGTGTCTGAAATGGTACGAGTATTATAAGGAAAGAACCACATACTCGTAGATATTTGAGTGGACAGTATCAAAGAAAAACGTATTGTATAATAAAAGAAAATTGAAAAACCTATAAAAGCAAAAAAAAACCGGCCAAGTGCGTGTCGGGCCACGCACAGTGTAGGGTTCCGTAGTTGCCCATCAAAACACTTATGCGAACTAACTAAACTGATTCGCTGAGGTCTTTGAGAAATCGGGGAAAATACATAAAAAAAAAATACTACGAATTTAGAACCTCCTCCTTCTTTTGAAGTCAGTTAAAAATAGTTGACGATAAAAACCTACCTATCCCCAAAAAACATACCGTAAAACATACCTATTAAAGCTGTAAAAATAAAGTTGACAAACTTACATTTGCAGTTGAAGAGCATGTTCTCCGATACATTTTGTTTAGGAAATATTTTATCCAAGTACATTTTATAAGTTGGTCGACTATTACTCGTAAAGTTGTAAAGCCTACTTAGTCATGATAATTTTCTTTTGAACTTCGTTATATATAGGGTGACTGGTAATTAGTGCACGATACTTAAACACGTGATTGTGCTTATGATAACAAACAACTTTTACTATGGGAACAAACCTGAAAACGCAGAAAAAAAATCAGCTGTTCAGTACATTTATGTTTGTTGAATGTACTGAACAGTTGATATTTTTTTCACGATTTCGGCTTTGTTCCCATAGTAAAAGTTGTTTGTTATCATAAACACAATCACGTGTTTAAGTATCGTGCACTAATTACCAGTCACCCTATATACTACTATTGTGAATTTTTTCACACCCCCAAACGTAACCGTTTAGCTGGTAGAGGGGGGGGGGCACTCGAGTCGAGCAAAATTTAGCACTTTAAAGCTTAATATTTCACAAACGAATTTTTTTATCAAAAAATTGTTAATGAAAACTATTAATATTTTTTAAAGACCTATTTAATGATACCCCACACTAAGGGGTACGCGAGATAAAAAAATATAAACCCCTCTTTACGTGTATAGGAGGTACCCTAAAAAAAATATTTTACGAGATTTTATTTTACCACTTTTTCGGCACAACAAATCCGTATATTTACACCAAATTACAGCTCTCTAGTACTGTGCGTCTCTGAGCTAAACTGCGGACAGACGGACGGACGGACGGACGGACGGACGGGCGGACATGGCGAAACTATAAGGGTTCCTTGTTGACTACGGAACCCTAAAAATGCAACTCTCTCGACCGTGTTCTCTTTGAATACTGTAAAAAGGCTTCTTCTGGATAAGCTCACTCCATCGCCAATTATGTCTCTCACTTATGAGATTGACTAGAGTTAAACTATTGTAAGATTATTTGAGATCCGCAAGACCCCAAATCACCCTTTTTTTATGTTTAAAATTCGAAAAATAAGTTCTTCTGTCAGATTTTTGCTAACTAAAAATCATTTTGTTCACGCGATGCAGCGATGGAAGAAAATGATTATGCCCTTTTTTTGCCCTTTATGGTCCAGGGCTTCAGTGCCGAAATCGCCTTCCCCCTTCATATGTGATAGGTGCCCTGTTCGATATTATTTTTTTAATAACTAAGTAGGTATTTCCTGGAGGAAAATCATCGTACATTATTTGGAAATCATATCTACTCGTGCCTGACATATTACGAAACAGTCATCAAATGACGCAAAAAGAACCATTTATGGCAACGAAAGTTTTTCATATACCGTGTACGCCTCTTTACCTAATCAAGTAAAAAAAAATGTATTTCATTTTGCACGTAACAACAATACCACAATTCAACCGCGCCGTACGAGTATATGATTCAAAGAGGATATTGTTATTACATAATATAATGAGTTTATTATTATTACATACTGCTTCTACATAAGGTACGCCACAATAGAATTAATCAGAATAAATCGTTGGGCTAAATGTGCCTCACGTACTAAATGGTATCATTTCTATCTAGTATGTAACGGTTGCCCGATATGGGCGCTTTTATAGTGTGTTAGGCTCTTTAATTGCTGTTAATTACACTTATGAATTAATGATGGAGTCGACAGGAAAACACTTATTTGAATTAATTTGGGGAATGCCAATGTCAATTTGGTATGATTAGATGCTAACACACGTATTCTAAAACCCGACTTAAATCAGTGGCTCAGTTTAGTCAAACTCAGTTACCATGACAACGGTTATCACTTGACAGCGGGTCCAAAACGGCAACTTTAAGCAATATTCCTAATGATTCACTTCGTAACTTTCCAGCAAAGTTATTGGCTATTCTTCTTTTACTCACTCAAAAAGTGAATCATGGGGAGCAGTGGTGGCCCAGTGGTATCAGCCCCGACTTACGAGTTGTAGGTCGTGGGTTCGAATACAGGCAGGCGCATTACTTTGTGTAATTTATTTCATCACCACTGCTCTCAAGACGGTGAAGGAAAACATCGTGAGGAAATCGGCATGTCCTAGAACCAAAAAATTCGAAGTCATGTGACATCCACCAATCCGCGTTGGGCCCACGTGGTGGATTATGGCCTACTCCCTCTCACTAAGAGGCCTGTGTCCCAGCAGTGGGAACATTAATAGGCTGATGATGATGATGATGATGAAGAAAGTGAATTATTGGGAATATTGCTAAGTGGTCGTTTTAGCCTCGCAGGACGATAATGATCGACGGCACGAAACATAGTCCTGTCAACAATTTGACGGGATCCCCCATTAGAGGGCTACAGTCTGCTGGGGTCGCGGGACTATCTCATCACGTAATCGTGAACCTGGAACGTAAAGAGCTATTGAAGAATCACCGTAGATTTTAGTCAGTTCGAGTCTGACAGTCCCTCCCATCCCGCCATGGGCTGCGGAGACTCATTTGATAATTTTGCCACCATAAAAAAGGGCGATAATAATGATGCATGTCTTTTTAGGTAACTGTTATGAATGAAAACGGTACCTACATATTTAGCGATACCCATTCGTCCATCACACACAGATGGGCCCGATATAGCTCAGACATAACAGTTCCATTTTAAACAATGCGTTTTGTTATGCACTGCTATTTGTGTCGACTCAGAAACAAAATCCCCATTTATTGTAGTTTTCGTATTCGTACTATCAAGAATGGATAAAGTAAGGAATGAGTTTATAAGGGGCAGTTTGAAAGTGTTGCAGAAAAAATGAAAGGGAATCGCCTATTTTGGTATGGACATGTGATGAGGAGGGATGACAATCATGTGACTAAGAGAGTGACGAGTATGAATGTTGATGGATGGAGAGGAAGAGGAAGGTCAAAGAAGAGATGGATGGATTGTCTAAGGAATGATATGAAAGAAAAAGGAGTAGATGATACTATGACGTGTGATAGGGGAGAATGGAAGAAAAAAACGTGTTATGCGCTGACAAGTAAAATGGGATATGGGCAGGAAGATGATGAATAACATGTAACGAAACGAATCCCTGTCAGTAATGAAATGAAATCAAAATGCTATTTCTGATGTTAGCCTCATTTGAGCAGAAAAAAGGAATCAACCTCGGAACTTGAAATACTAAGGAAATCTTTAAACACCTTCGTTTCGGAGTTCTGAAAGTTGCCTGAAAAGTCTCATACAATTTTGGGTCTGTATCGACGTCGCTACATTGTGCTCTAATTCTATTCGTGCATACCACCACACATCGGTGGGATTGCCCTGAAACCACAGAAATATTAAAAATATATCTCAAAATCAAAATGTTTTTATTTTACATGGGCCTCAGTGGGCACTTATAAAACGTCGAGAAGAGAGAAAAAAAATATTGGCACGGTTCGGGTTGGTCGTTTCCATGGAGAAGAACCGGTGAGAAACTCCATGGTTACTCTTTTAACCCTCCACCCGTCGCGCCTTTTTTATTACGTGATCCGTCGCGTGGGGTCTTCAGAGACCCCAAAAATAAATATCAACCAATTAGTAGGTATTGTAACATTAATTATTGACATTATTTTGGCGTTTCGCATTTGGATAGGAGTTCACTGAAACAAAACACAAAAGATATTGCAAATCAGACATTTGTTTCTATTCAAAAAACAGCAAAGTATTAGAAATAACATTTTTTTCTTACATTTTTACTGAGTCATCTTAAAATTAACTTAAAAATAAAAAACAGGGGACAACTTCTTCCTTTTATAAAATTATTTGTGATCAATGAACTAAAGATGATAATAAACCATGTATTAACTAAAAATCATGAAAAAATATATATACTTTTCATGTCTAAGTAACCCTAACCATTTCTTTGGACACTATCAGTGCATATAGCTCTGGTATGAGTTTCATGGGAAGTTATGGACGATACTAATGGAGTAATTTATTCACAATGATCATTTTATTTGCATTCCAGTTTTGACTCCACGCCTTTTTCACTAACTTCATCTGGATAATCAACATTTTCATAATCACACTGTTCACCACCAACAACCTCCAAATCTTCTTCCAACCAACTTAAAATACGATAAATTTGTCTATTATCCATTTTTACTCATATAACAAATATCCTGGAACCAAAATATATCAAAATAAAAATTATCACAAAAAAAAACTATTAAGTCACTAGTAAAAATTTACTTACGCCAGTCGTCGCGTGGGGTCCCTGAGAGCCTTGTATAGAAATACACGTCCATACCTCAAAGGGCGCACGCGCATGCTTAATTTTTATGGTGGGAGGGTGAAATGTAATCCTTTTTAGGAGGGTACCTGAAGTACGAGATCTGAAAACGTATTCTAAGTCTATTTATTTTCCAATTTTCTAAACCCTGGGCTTTGAAAGACCCCACGCGACGGGTCGAGGGTTAAAATATTTGCCTGATTATGCCATCTATGCCTGAAACCTATCACCAAGACGGAATGGACGTGGATTGTAGCCTACTCTCGAGATCACACAGAGAGGAAGCATGTGTCCCAGCAGTGGGAACATTATAAGTGGATGATGAAGATAATGACTAAAATATTTATAATAATAAGGGTATTTTTACCAACAACCAGCCGATGATGCAAGTGGCGATTTTTCGCTCGGCGTGGCGGTCTAAGGGAGAGGCCTATGTTCAGCAATGGACGTCCTCCGGCTGATAATGATGATGATGATACCAACGAACAAAACCTACAAAAAACTAATCGGTACTCGTACCATCAATGCTCATTTTCCCCCCGACGTCTTACAATACCGAATACTTTCATTATAGTCTGGCTTCGTTATCAGTAGAGCAGAATTTATTGGACAGCTCTTAAGAGGTCGAGCCCTGTAATACTTTTTGATAAGTAACAGTGGTTGTGCGTACGTGGGATTGCTGAAATAAGTTGGTAAAGGAAACATACTTAGCGGCATCAGTATTTCTTTATAATATCTAGTTACTACGAGTATCTAGTGACTGTATTACTCTTTAATAAGAATAGAAAGATACCTAGTTTTCTCAATATTAGCATAGACTGCGATATTATCGATTCTAATGTATTGAATAAACTACTTAAGTCGTATTTCGAACTTTCGTCTAATATACTGTCTAAGAATTTCGTCTAATACCGACAAAGTATAAGTAATAACAGATTTTGAATCACAATATTACAGTATAAAGTGACAAAATGTTACACTTACAATTTATGCTAAAAAGCATAAATAGCAGCACATTAAAAAATGTTTAATAGATTTCAACCTTATCGCAATAACGGAAGGTTAATTCGATTAGTAAAATTTGACAGATTTTTTTAAATCTGTTTTCTTAATACTAACCGGGTGACTTTTAAGAAAAACGATAATGGACAGAATTTGCCAATGTTTATTTATTTATTTATATATACATTAAAATTAAGACAATCAATTACAGGCTACCAATGCATGCACAGTAATCGGATTAAATAAGTATACAAAGTATTACAAAATTAATTACCTAATTTACAGCAATTATATGAGTTAGTAATTAATCTTATAACTAGGTAAGATTTATGATAATCAGAATTTTTAATTACAAAAAATATAATTATCAACAATAATACAATTCAAAAATAAATAAATTGAAATTATCAGACATTAATGAAGTCAGTAGAATATCTTGTGTTGTTGTGTAATGTTCTTTGTTACCTAAATGTAATTTTATTAAGATCACTGAGATATTTTGTTGTCAATCTTTTTCTCTTATTTTTTGTCATTTTTTTTTCTATACTGTCATATTTTGTGTCCCTAAACTATAGTACTTATCTGTTGTAAGCTTCTAAGCACATCAATCAGGTTTATATGAGCAAAGCCCTGTAATACTTTGTGATAGGTACTCGTAGCATTATTTAGTGCGTGGGAAAGCTTACTAAAATAAATTGGTAAAAGGAACACACTTAGCTTCATCAGTATTATTTACTATCAAGTGTTTTGGGAAAACTAAGTATCACTCACATTTAGAACAATAATAGACGTTGATTCACAAAATGTTAGACTTACTATATATGCCAAAACGACTACCAACTCTTTGATAGCAGTCTTCGTGCTCCAACCAGCACGCGTAGCATGGCGCCGTAGAAACAGGCTTTGTCGACGCGAGAATAGACAAAATGACAGAACGTAAAAGATTTTTATCGATTTAACCATAGCAATGCTTAAAATATAGAAGAGATATGTTTCTATTCTTTAATTGTGTACGAATCGTGTCATACCTGTGCAACAAAACAAAACAGTCGATTTGTATAGAAATAGAGATGAAATAACTTTGTCTTTTCTTGGTAGAATAGAGATAGAATCGCCATGCCACGCGTGCTGGTGGAGAAAATAGGTGAAGCACGAATTCGCACCCCAAGTATTACAATTTCCCACTAACTCATCTCATTTTTTTTTTCACTGTTTGCTTATACTTTTCAAAAACTTTAATTATAATAACATCTAGAACTTGTTTGGTATACAAGAATGCTGTGGCTAATTATTAGATTTAACAAAGTCTTGTAAAATTGTGAGCTCAGCAGTAATCAGCCGTTGAGTTCAAATAACACAAAAAAGCGCACACTACCCACCCTATTCGTTGTGTGCGCGATGACAGCGCCCCTAGTGGCCGCAACTATTCAGGACTTGTCATCTGTCAAATCATGTCGCAAATTTTTACGTTTTTACTTAAAATTATAAAGAAAGTTATGAAAATAAAGCAACTTGACACATGACAGCCCAGAATTAATTCACATTTCTGCCACGTCGTGCGCTACGATCGATTTGCCGTTCCCCACCACCCACTTCGCACATAGACAAAGCGAGTGGGTTAATGATGCATTAGACAAGTATTACAAACGTATCACAGTTGGGGCAAGGGCTGAGTGATCGTCTACTACGCAGCGTGTTACGGGTCGGCTACCCGTAACACGCTGCGCAGTAGATGATCCCCGTACAGATTGTCGGTTCCCGTACGGATTGTCGTACAAATATACAACGTGTAACGTTAAATGCGCAAAACCTCTCGTGGGGTAACTCAGCCTATGTTACTGAACAAACAAAAAATGTAAGACTTTTGGAAATTCACAAAAAAAAAAAAATTTCATACTGATGGGTCCGATCAATTTCTCATTTTGTATGAAAAACCATTTTTTCTTTTTGCGAATTTCCAAAAGTCTTAGAACAAACATTTTTCAGTAACAGGGGCTGAGTTATCCCACGAGAGGTTTTGCGCTATTTACGTTACATGTTGCATATTTAGTACTTACTAGTAGTTGTATTTCTAAGTTGATCAAACATGTTGTTGGGGTTTTTCTCAGTAATCGCCTCGAAGTGTAAATATATGCCCGGTTAAACGGCAGTAGCCTCGTGCTCGTACAGTCAGCATCAAAAGTTGCTGAGCATTGCACATTCAGATTTTCAAAATCGCAGCAACTTTTGATTCTGACTGTACCTTGTTTCGCTCTATTTAAGTTAGCTGAGTTATTTTCAAATTGTATCACATTCTACGAAAAACATATTACTCTACATGTCACAATGAATTACTCTCAGAGGTATACTACTATGTATCTAATATCATACACATGAATGAAATGTGTAATTTCATCGGCAAAATGCTACGATATTTTGTGCTGTAGTAATAGAGATACATTTTATTTTTTATTAAAACGACGGCCTATACGCCTTAGTTATATTTATTGTAAGCTTACCAATTGTCTTTTTTTTGTAATAATTATGAAAACAAATCGCAATATTACAGAAGCCAGCACATCAACCTTCAACACCTGTCAAATTTTTCCAATCGAATATACACTTTCTGCATTTGTAATAAACTTAAAATTGCCTCACTGGTGTTATACTGGTGCCAGTGGGACAAATGGAAATTAATAGACGCTCGAAGTTGTAAGAAAACAACATTTATTTACTTAAATATTTAAAATTACTTTTCTACAGTTTTATTATATGTATAGATCTTATGTTGCTAACAGTACTTTTAACTTTTTAACAATCGGGGGCGAGTCAGCGTATCTAAAAGTCAACGGGGCGAGTCGAGCATTTTAATCGTAAGGGGCAAGATCCAAGGGGCGAGTCGAGCATTTTAATCGTAAGGGGCAAGATTCAAGGGGCGAGTGGCTACACCATCTATTCTTATTCAACGATGGATTAGAGAAGGTTCATGTGCTGGTGTCTGTATGTATTGACGTATGTGATTCATGTCATTCAGAACTGGATTGTGCGCTTTTATAATTAATAAGATATTCCTATGCGTTTTTACTTTTATTTCCCTTAATTTTATAGTACTGTATTAGGCACTTTCTAGAATTCTAGCGATCTATAAAAAGTTTTTTTTTAGCGTGATAAAATCATCAATGAGTCCTCTGTTTCGTAACTTCAGCAGTCTCATACTGGGAAAATTCAATCAATCAACTCAGTCAGTAATCCACTCCTCGAAAGAGCTGATTGAAAAAATTAATAAAAATAAAATACGTAACTTCTCTCTGTCTTTCCGGAATACAGATACAGATATATTTATGATCCTTCACTTCAATTTCAATCAATTTCACGTAACATAGAATGCTCGATATTTAGAGATGTGATATAACTCGAACCAGTCGATATATTATGATTTATGTTGACAGCGGAACATTTGCGGAGATTTATTCATAACCAGGTGGTGCATTATAGAGTATCGAGGTAATAATGTGTCGATAATAAATTGCTATGTTTGGTCTCATCTCTATTAATACAATTTTTATAAATATATGTAAAAAGAAGCCTAGCAAAAGTAGTCTCGCTTAAACACGAAAACGGCTGGACCGATTTGGCTAATTTCGGTTATATTTGGAAATCCGAAAGGCTTATAAGGTGAATTGTAATGGACGGACCGGGATGGCCACAGCCCGTTCACTACAGGCCTTTTATTGTTGTGCACACGTGCCTTACTTTGCTGGTGACGCATGCACCCACGCACCCCTGAATGCGTACCGTTTTTGGAAGGTTACGGAAATAATAGCTAGGGGAACCACGGACAACGGAAATAAGAACACTCTTTTGAAGAGTTAACTTTGAAGGCTTCGGTCTTCCCTTTCGATGTTGCCTCTTCGATGGCTCGGTTGCGACTGAACGAAGTACGGGCGGTCGTACCGCCTTTTATACCGCCCGTCCTTACCTTAGCGAGGTACCCGTTTTTTGAGCCCGTTTTCCTTACAATTTTCGCTAAGACCGAGGCCTTCGTTGCCTTTATTTACATATAATTTTAATCCTTATATCTATGTATTTTACCTTTTTGGATCCCTTATAAACTCTATTTTTACATGAAACAATAAAAATGAACCTACAACTAAATACAAAAAATTTCTTAGAACAAAAACTTATTAAAATTACGTATAAACAAAGTTTGGTTTCACAAAAACTTAAATATCTTAAAAACTACTTATCCGATTTGCTTGGAACAACTTGTGCCATTATTTTTATAATGAAACACACCCCTTTCAAATAGTTTAATTCCAAAATAACCATAAACAAAAAAGTCAATTTTCAAGTTACGTAATTTTTAAAGAAATCTAAAGTATTTACAATTTTTCCTTATAAAACCTTATCTAACTGGAATCTTATTACTAAAATAGAACACAATCTTACAAGTATTACCTATTTACTTAATTATCAGATTCTAATTAAAAACACATGTTCGTCACTTTTACTGTAAACACTGCACTGATCGACGTCAAAAGGCCACCCACTACTTGCACCCCTTGTCATTTCGTGGAGTCCCGTCGCCGACATGAATCAATATTACAAATAAATGATTCTGGCGCGATGGCGGTACAAAGTTGGCCGGGTCAGCTAGTAATATACTATAACAATAAGTTACTAGGTTATGGGGATACCTTTGCCCAGAGGATTTATCATGAGAATTCCATATTTTACCTTATGTGCACTAGAAGAAGTTTGGCGTTTGTGGTATAGAAAATAAAATAAAAACATCTTTAGTTCACAAACGAGGATTTTTTTTTCATCAAATTAACATTTTTCCCGTAAGAAATGGGACATTCCGCGAAAGGTACATTTTGCGAAAGGGACATTCTGCGAAAGGGAAATTTTGCTACCTGTGGACATTTTGCGAAAGGGACTTTTTGTGCCTGAGCCGTTTACTCTACGTCAAAAATCGTGCTAGGGCCTGGCGCATGACACCGTAGAAACGCGTTTTGTCGACAAAATGTAGAAATATTTCTATCGTAAGTTAAGTATTCTTCCGTCGCGCGTCGCCTACGGGTTGTGCCATTGTCAAGAAAAACACAATGTCGAATTAGATAGAAATAACTTAACTTGTCTATTCTTCATAGAATACAGTTAGGATTGGTCATGGTCATGCCACGATATTTAAAGTTTCTAATTTTGATGTTGTATCTCTCGTAAAGTGGTACGAAAATAGAAATATAGCATTAATTACTAATCCTTTTTGTTTCAAAATTGGTTATCGAAAGAAGAAGACAGCAAGCTATTGAAGCAACTCATTGAATTACAGATTTTCAAACATTATTTTTCCCAATTTTCACGGTTTTTTAATGTCACATTTCTGCAGGACAGTTAAAAAAAAAAATTAACGCTTCCGAAATGAGCTATAATTTTGATTTAATGAAGACTTTTTAACTATCATAGCGTGGGTGTTGCCATGGTGTAAAAATAACATGGTCTGGTAAAACTTTCGTGTTCGGATGACATAATCACGGTGACATTGTGGCAATGGCGTGATACATTGGGATATAGTGCGGTATTTTGATATGAAAATTTAGGTCACGATCAACGCTAATTCAATGTCAAATAACATGGTTTACATGGTATGCGGACACTAATTCCTCCTCGCGACTATCGGTGTGCAATCATTTACAGGGATAAAATATCTATCTTCAAAATCCATCCCCAGATTCTTTTTGAGAGCAGTGTAGGTCAGTGGTTTCAACCAATTTCAATTTATTTCATCACCACTGCTCTCAAAACGGTGAAGGAAAACATCGGGAGGAAACGTGTGTTTAAGAACCACCATTTTGAAGACATGACTGTGACATGTACCAACGCGCACAGGGCTAGTGTGGCTGGTATCCACCACACACACAAAGAGGAGCAGTAGGATTTTATCACGCTAAAAAAAACAGTAAAAGCAATATTATGCTTGTTGATTGGTTCTGCTTATGCCATAACAAACAAATGAGCAATGTGTTTACACAGTTGCAATTTTTTTTTTTTTTTTGTAGTCATTCCTAGATGCTACAGGTGAACACACACATAATACGAGTATCAACCTGTCAATTTTCATATCGGACAATTTTTTAATAGATTTTCACCTTTATCTTAATAGAAGAAGCTTCAAATTGGATTGGGAACTTTTTACAGATTGGGGGGTAGGTTGATAAGTTGGCATCTGTTCGTTCATACGTTCTTAAAAAA
The DNA here is from genome assembly GCA_036375495.1 of Agrotis segetum. NCBI lineage: Eukaryota > Metazoa > Arthropoda > Insecta > Lepidoptera > Noctuidae > Agrotis > Agrotis segetum. The sequence goes on from JAQSVV010000062.1 coordinate 1,143,228, forward strand.
TCAACACGGCATTAAAATCTCAAATCTGTTTAACATAAACATACAAAATTCCAAACCAACAATCACAGTTTTTCTTTACGATCATTTTAAATTATTGTTTAAATACTCATGTTCATTTTTAAATTCATAACGAGTTTCCTCCGTGCCTCGGAGAGCACGTAAAGCCATTGCCATTTGCAGATCTTCGACAGTCGTTACGAAGTATTCGTCAGAAGCTCTAAAAGTCGGACAACCAGTCTTAACATGGATATCGTTATCCAGTTACTGGGTTGTGGCAGACCGATAGGCAGTTGCTGTATGTAAAATATTGATTTTCAGTTGCATCTGGTTTGACTGGAAATCAACCCCAATAAACTTGGGAAAAGGCCAGACAGATGATGATGATGAAAATTGTAAAACTGTAGAATAAAATGAAACAGCATTCCACATATCGTGCTTAGTTATTAGTGACGCAAAAAATCTAGATGGTAATTAAACACGACAGCTAAATTACCGTGACAATTTCCGACGAACCAAAATACATTTTTTATGAGTTAGTAAACTTCCCTTTCTAGCGGAATATACATAAGACGATTGTGCCAAAAGTTGGCAATAGGTGTTCTAATTTTTTCCTTCGACAACTCAACCCTCTAGTACTTATGACCGTGTCGTGTTTTGATGGTTGCGTTATGTAGTGAGCCGTGGAACGTTAAGGGGAAACATAATCTACATTTATATTTAAACGTCATTCAAGAGCTGTCAATGTCAAAATTCCATAGCAATTATGACACTGACAGTTATCTGACAGCTCCTAATTAAGAGCATATCGCTTGATATGCTCTCAATCTTCGAGGACTACCACTCCATCTTTCCGCATTTCGATGTACAGTTTACAAAATAGTTGTCTTGAGTAGATGTTGTTTAGAATGGAAACAATCGAGATTATTTTTAATAATGTTTCCACTATTGGGACACAATCCTCTCTGTAAGATGGAAATTACAAGCCCAGTGTAACTCTGTGGATGTGTGTCTTCGATTTTTTGGCTTTTTTTTATTGTTACAAAATCATCAAATGAGTCCTCCCACAGTCCCAGGGCACGACGAGAGGGACTTGTACTGACTAAAGTCCACTGTGATCCTTCAATAGCCCTTTCCGTACCAGGGCAGGCCTGGCTCACTCCGTAGTGTAGGTATAAAACTGCAAGCAGCGGCGGGGACCACTTCGGAGTGGACATTTAGTCGGTTGCCGCGCGCCGCCCACTACGCACGCGCTTACTTATATAATACTTAAGTTTAGTGTTTGGTTGAATTTACGCATGAGTTTAAAAAAATATATATGATGAAGAAAGAAAAATACTGCATAACGTTTGGTTGTTTAAATAATGGCAGTGATAGGAGCCTCACGTTTCACACACTACCGCGTGATTTCGAAAGGTAAGAAAAAAAGTGAATATCTATCTATGTAGTACATATTTAATAATGATCAAAAAACTATCTACCTGCTTGTGGCGTGCTTATTAATGTCATTCAAGTACCGGCTAGTAATCATGATCAGTTAAGCATGATTAGGTAGGTTACAAATTTGGCCTACAAGACGACCAAGATAAATAAAATAGACGATTATCAAACCTGACATCACTCTCACTCACCTAAGCTGAATACGGGTAGGTCGAATTATGATCGGTAGAAAGTAGGAAGATGTTTACGTTATTGTTTAGACACGTTCAAACTCAGAAAATGGCTACACTACGCATTCAAGGTCAGCGATCGTAATTCTCTTCGCGACTTTTTTACCTACTTACCTACAAAGACACGCAACACGGGGCCTGTGACAATGAAATGAATGAAATGATAAGGACTAGTTACCTATTTTTCCGTAAACGATAACAATCGATCTTTAAAGTTATGACTACAGCTTGGCCAGAACGGATTGAAACGGAACTAATCTTTTTGTTTCCGACAACGTTTTAAAATCTTTGATATTTGATGTAAACAAAGACCGCAGGTTTGTTAGATTTATTGTTGTGCCACAAAACTAACGTAATAAGAGAAAAAAAGGCGCGCAGCGGAGGCATCGCACGACTTGGGTGGCGGATGTCACGGATGAGGTAATAAAGCCTAACATTTCAAAGTTTTTAAATCTGTTCTTAAGATGAAAATATGTTTGAAAAAATATAAAAATAATACGTAGAAAAGATAATAATTATTATAAACCCGACTTGCGACCTGACTGCGTCATAATAACGAATTAAAATTTTATTTTTTTTTGAAATCTCTTAAATACATATTTTATATTATAAACGTGTTTTAGTCATTGGATACATAAACTGGGCTGCTGTTGTAAGGCGAAAAAAGTCACGGTGTATATAGTACATCCACACATAAGGTGCCGTAGGTACCTACTGTTAACATTCTGTGCTACCAATCGATATGAATATGAAGTAATCGATGACGAAACAGAAAAAGATATAGGCTGATGATAATGAGGAGTGATATATATTTATGTTAATATTAATTAAAATAAATATATATGTAATTAAACAATGCATAAAATACGTATTCCTACCTAACTGTGCCCAAACTCGGGAGTCGCAACCCTATTGAGCTTGACCGACGTAACCTTTTAATGTCGTTGGCGTCAGATAAACTAAAATGAACTCTCGCGCGTCACTATTCAGTTCATTTTTGCTTGCGCACGAGAAGTTTAGGCTATTATAAAAGTAGGTGGGTGATGCGGGTGCAAGTAAAAATGGACTCTATTCTTTCGTACATAGATTTTACATTTGTTTGTTTTCTTTTTGGGAGTAAGCCTTCTGTGCCTTTAGGTACTATTATATATTCTGTGACCAGGGTCACGGTTACCTGATGAGACACTACCTGGACATTTTTTTTACTCTAATGTTGCTGAAAGTATTGATTTATCAAGCTTAAAAATACATTTTTATACCTATCCGAGTGTCTGTTATAAATAAACTCAAAAAAAAAAATGAAAACACAGGTTTAATTAAAACATCCGCAAACGCAGAGTTTTTTTATCGGTTGGCTTTTCGAAATTGCGTTTTGTTGAAATATCTGTCTCTAGAGATTGGAGGCTGGACATTAAGAGAAAGGTGGGAAAATTGCACCATGTTTCAACCGGAAACTTAATTACTCTCTTGGTGATCAAACCAGAAAAATTTACAATTTTAAACAAAGAGAAGAAAAGGAATCTATGAGTTTTTAACGTCATACATACGAATTTTATATTTTTTTTATAAAATAATATCATTACCATTGGACATAAACTTTGCATTTCATTTCTTTGCTTCAAAAAAACACCTACAGGTACTTACAAGTACCTACCTACACAGGATACATTATTTACGCACCTTAAATATCTTAACATAATACTTAACACATCTGTAAAGAATTTAAGAAGGTAAATAAATAAATAAGTATTGTGTGTACCAGGAATTTGTTATGGAATGTGCTAAATGTTTTTAACATTCATTTTCGTTTAGCGCATTTCGTGTCGCGGCGTGGCTTCAGGAAATAATTATTTAAAAATAAATATTTATGCAAATATACGAGATATATTTTAACATATTTTGATACTACAATATCCTCAACGGAGAGTTTCATTCAGAAACCATGTTGAACCGAAAATTATTTATGTGTGCAATTTTCTAGGTCTATTTTTAATAGTAAATTATTACTCTTCTTCATCATCATCAGCCGGAGGACGTCCACTGCTGAACATAGGCCTCCCCCTTAGACCGCCACGCCGAACGACAATTCGCCACTTGCATCCATCGGCTGCCCACGACCCTCACGATGTCGTCGGTCCACCTAGTGGGAGGCCTGCCTACGCTGCGTTTTCCGGTCCGTGATCGCCACTCAAGAACTTTTCTTCCCCATTGTTGTCAGTTCTACGAGCTATGTGGCCTGCCATTGCCACTTCAACTTGCAAATTTTACTCAATTTATCTTCTTACAATTAATATAATGTACGATCCGTTTATCACCAAAGTGCATCCCCACACGGAAAGATGCCAAACTATTTTAATCACAAAACAATTAGTAATATTTCAAAATCACTGCCAAACTACAAAAACAATAAATTAGTAAAACGTCAACAATAATTGCGGACATTTTCCAACTTTTAAGAAAACGTCAACAGCACGCCCGTGTTTCTTGTCAGTGTGTTTACAAGCGATTGTTGAGCCAATTTTTGGATGACTTTGCGTTCGTAAGTAACAGGGCTCCACGGCTACATTCTTTAAATGACATTATTAATTATCAGAAAGACAATTTGTTAAATCATGTTAAAAATTAAGTTCGTTATATTTAAAGTTCGTTACGGGCTGATTTTTCAATAGTCAGATAACTTTTATCTGAGGAATATTTGTGTTTTTTTGAAGTCAGTTAAAAATGGCGGTTTGACAGGTTATCTATAGAAAATATTTCAAACTGTTATTTTTATTATTCAGATAAAAGTTATCTGAAGACCATTCTAAATCTGACCATTAAAAAATCAGCCCTTAGTCTATCCAAAAGTTGTCTGGAAGATATCACTATCAGCGATAAGACCACCGTTGTACCCATAGACTTAGTATCGTAAGCAAAGATAAGATATGGGGTGGAGCGAGCTGATTCAGATGGAATTGGTACAGGACCACTGATCGCATGCCAGGCGGCCTCATTAAGACCTGCCATCGCATCGCCAGTAGGATCGCTCAGACGTCACCGCATTTTTGGAAGCCCGTGATGGAATAACTAGGAGGTGGATATTGACAAACAGTAAAGTAAAATAAATATACAATCGACAAAGTTGAATCATGACCCACCATAAGCTTATTTTCCTACAGACATTCGAATACAATTAGGTTCACGTTCGCGTAAATATACATATATATCCATGGTAACGATTTTGAACTTAGTCAATTTGACGGATTCAAACAATTTGACTTGACGACTTTGTCGATTTTACATAAGTTTTTTTGGAAAAACAACAAGCATAACTATATTTCTGACTATCGCCAAGTGCCATACACACACACAGCTAGGAAACTCAGCGTGCCGTGTCCGTGAATCTCGCCATTATGTTTCCAAGCTATTACTCAGCCAATTTGTGGGGAGTCCTGACATTCGTATTCAATGCTACGAAGCTCGAATTATAAGACAATTTCTCACTCAGTTAACAAGGAAACGGATGTTAAGACCGGTGCTACAATCTACCATTCAGTGAATGGGTGCAGTTCTTACATACATTATGTTGTTAGGAGTGGTGTAAAATCTTCCATTCTTAGCTAGACTGACTGATCGATCTACGCATAGCTAAAATTGCTTTTTTTGATTAAATCATCGAATGAGTTCTCCCATCCAGAGCTAAGCTTATGGTGGGTCATAATTCAACTTTGTTGATTGTACGAAGTCACGAGCGGAGTGCTTATGTATAATGTTCCTAAAATGAAGCAATATGAAGTTACCTAGATCTGAAAATTATACAGCAATAAATAGGAATATCATTATTTACCGCGCAATAAGTACCGTGACACGACGTGCTCACATGAACGTTAAACTCTCCACGAATTATTTAGTGCCAGAACTTTAGTGTCTCGTAAACGAAGATAATATTTTACAACCCATTATTTTACAGCCAAAGCAGAGAAAATGCAGACACATAACACTAAAAACATACTTAAATCTCAACTTCAAGCGACAGAAAAATGCATTTCTTTAAAAACTTGAATAAATTCTGTTGATATCAAATAAGGGTTTAAGAAATCCCTAGGCCAGTGTTTCCCAACCTGTGGTCCGCGGACCCCCAGTCATCTCTGGCCCATACATAAATGCTAATGTCTTGTAATCGCTACGCTTAGTTAACACGGCGGTGAGCGAGACTGAACGAATGATACGAGTGAGTGAAAAAATAATCAGATTACCAGTCGATTCTGATTTGAGATTACAATTAAATTATTATTTTATTAAGGGGGTCCATGGAAACTGTGCTTGATTTTCTAGGGGTCTGTGGCCGAAAAAGGTTGGGAAACGGTGCCCTAGACCAATGAAGTTTAACATAACTTTTCTAACACAAGCATATCTGATGAAATCGTATCTCAAAAAGCGTAATGCGTACAATATTGCAATAAGAGGGAGCGATTGACCTCCACTGCACAGATGCGAATGAGTGAAGCTATGTTTGTAGCTTAAAAGCTAGCTACTGTCCCAAAAGGGTACTGAGACTCTGGAAATCAAAGGGTTTATCTGGCAGTCCATTCCACCATCTACAGTTAATGAGGACTCATTTGATGATTTTTCGACATGAAAAAAAACTAATTAGGTAAACTGCCGAAAATACTGACTGTGTACATTATCTCCACCTTTGTTATTAGCTTTAAGGATTTTAAATTATTTGAAAATATTATAATAATAGTTGTAATGTACTACGGTCTACGGTGGGATTATTTAAAAATTCATAAAATAGCGAAATCTGCTGACCGCGCATGAGAATTGCCCTACCTTTAATATGTATCTAATATTATGAGGTTGAAGAGTTTGTTTGATTTGAAACTGTAATCTCAAGAACAACTGATACGATTTTTTTTTCGGAACCATCACGATACGATCAATAGGAGCTGAGCAACGGGTAAAATCATTAGGTAGGAGTCAAAAGCTCTTGCCATTTAATGGCACCAAACAGGTAAGATTTGCCGAAAATACTTGTCATGTTTCATAATTTAGTAAGTTTATTCCTTGTATCGATTCCCATCACTTTTACAGCAAAATATCACGGGATAAGCACGATCAAGATACAAGTTTTAAAATCTCCAGAGACCACTCCGTTTTTAAATATGCAATGTTCAAGGCCCTATCCAGAATGCATCTTAGATAGTTTTATAAATTGGCTTCAGACCTTCAGGGATATCGAGATTTCATATTTATTTATAAGGACGATACGAAGTTTTTTTTTTGGAACCATCACGCTACGATCAATAGGAGCTGAGCAACGGGTAAAATCATTGTGGAGAAAAGCTCTTGTTTTGAATAACCAAACAGAAAAGATTTTTAAAAATCTTGTCAAGTTTCATAATTTAGAAAAGTTTTTCCCCCTTGTATCGATATCTCCATGATTTTACAGCAAAATATCTTTTGATCAAGCACGAAAGATACTAAGTTTAATATTTCCAGAGACCACCCCGATTTTTAAATATGTAACTCTTTCAAGGCGCCTGTAATACAAATGCTATTATAATATTTTAAAATTGGCTACAGACCTATATACCGAGATTTCATATTTACTGTGTAAGGACGCATTTTAAAATCATTGAGAGATAGAACATTTAGAGGTAGGAAAACGTATATCTCCTTTAGTACGGGACTAGCGATTAGATTTGCCGCTTTTGATGTTAAGGCAGTGCTTCCTCCACATAAAAGTATAAAGAGATATTTACAAGCATCTACACTAATATTATTAAGATTAAATCTTTCTTCTTTATAATATCAATGTAGATAGCCTGTTCAATACAAACAAACAAAAACATCAAAATTTGGAAATCAGTCCTGGACTGATTTCAACAATTCTTTCACCAGTTTATATCTGATTTGGTGCTGAGTGACACAAGCTGTAAAAGGGGGAGGGGGATAGCGGGCGAAGTCGCTAGTAAAAGCTAGTAAATAATAATTGCACAATCAGCCAGTCTTTCTATTAGAACAGTCCATTGCATTTTTTAGACAAGAATTTCATGTTGCTTTGGCTTGTATTCACCGCCCGACATTGGGAATAAGCATTGCCGACTTAACGAATCGAATTAATATTCTATCTGTACCCTTAGCCAGATTTTCAGTATTTGAGACCTAAAGTAAACTGGAACTTTGACAATTTCAAATAGACAATTTTCAAGGAAAAAATTTGTTCCTTCTTCGCACACCAGAGGCGCTGATCCTTTTTTTCATACAAGAAATGCTGTAAATACTGGAAAGACGCTGGAAAGTAAAAGAGTGAAAATTCGTGCTAAGGGTATTGGGACGATGATTGGGTTCAAGATTTTCCATTATTCCCCAAGAGCATCAGGGGCTCATGCGTTGTCCCAATCCCAAAAATAACCTAAAAGTATCACCTCATATCAATTTTATTTTTTTACCGCTCACATTTAACGGCAATAACAGTGACGCTCGCGACTTGCGCTGGCGCATCGCCAAATGTCACCGCGATTTGAACTTGGAACGCTGTTATTCTTGTAACGAATACCGTGTTATTTGTACTGAAAAATGTCACGATATGGATTTTATTATGTGTCTGAAGGGCAAAATAATTCTTGTGTCTTGAATAAATAGCAAATGGAATATGTGTTAATTGAGCTAATAAGCTTTTGACGTTACCTCGATAATATTGTCTGAGATATATGAATATGTCGTCTCTCCCAACATTAGCACTGATTTACTAATTCACACTTGTTTTCAGCTATCGGGAAATATGTAGTTGACTATTCATAAGTCGTTTGTCCATAATTTTACGGATCTAAAATGGAGTGGACGCGCAAAGAAGACAAGAGTCGCAGTAATTGCATTGCATCGTTGCGGTCACGCGCCAACTGAGATTTTCAAACTGCTCAAAAATTTGAAAATTCCAATTAGATTTATTTATCGTAATATCAAACGATTCAGGGAAGATTCAAGATTAGAAGATAAAGAAAGGAGCGGTCGGCCTCGAACTGTTGGGACTCCAGAGGTCATCAAAGCAGTGAAGGCGTGAATCCAACGACCGTGAATCTAATTTAACAGAGCGAAGTTCTTTAGTAACTTCTTAAGACCTAAAAGCTATATTATTGGTCGTTTGCCCGTATTCGGGTGCTTAAAAGGCCTTGCTCAAATTTGTGCACCCGATGCATTTTGTTGCTCGTAGTGCAAAGACATCGAAAAAGAATGTCTGAAGACTGACGGACTGCCGTTCCCTTACTTTTACAATTGGTCGATTACCCGAATTCCATAGGCAATCGATTGCGAGTAAACGGCCAAGTATGACATTGCGATTCACGAAAACCGTAGACATAACATGAGATTTCATGTTTCATACGTCATTGTTAAGGCCAATAATCATAAGTTCAACTGACGAAAAGTTATGATATGAGAGACAGAGTAAAGTTTACGACTGTTTATCGTTTAACTCAGGCGCATGTTTTGGTTTCAGCAGACTAGTTTCAGACTGAAATAGTGACCCGACAGACGGCCAAATGTTAGTCATATGTTAATATGAGTTTAGTCATAATATTACTAATAGTTTAGTTGCTTAGACAGGCTAAAAATGTATATGTCGTGGGTCGATCGTTGAATTTAGAAAAATCGGGATATGATCCTCCGGCACTTTCATACAGTAAAAAAAAACAGGCGGGTCTATGTAAACATTGTATTTTTTTTACCTACTGATAGCATTTCGGGGGTTAAAAGGGGATAGCGAAGTCTCACCATCCTCTTGTGTGGTTATTTTTTTAAAACCTACCCAGAAGTAGGAGCCCTGCAAAACGGGGCTCCGTCGTCTAATCGTACTTACGACAGTAAATACGTTGTCTCCGTGATACGCCTTATTTTTTAATCGGTCAACGATATAAGCAAACAAGCATAATCGGGAAATAAACTGAAAATACAATATCAAAATGAAAATTCATGTTTGCTTTTATTGAACTAGAACTTCAAATACCATTGATAGTTGATAAAGAAAATAATGTCTAGTAGGTATCTATACATTTAAATATTGTACACATAATTATCTACAAACAGAAGCGTTCTACCTATATGTTTTAATACTTCGTATTTATTTTTCATTTGCTTATTTATGTTTGAAATAGATTGATTGATGAATCGACGTTAATATTATAAATACGTCAATATAATTAATATTCGATATTAAAAAGCTCATAAAATAACTTTCAAAGAGATTGCCGTAATCAAAATTAGATTTATGTTGATTATATAAACATTTTACCAATATCATTTCCGACTAAGTCACTGACATTGAAACTTTAATTCAAATATTTAGAAATAGCTGCATTACATTTAGAAATAGCCACATTACAGTTTTCACCATTTCTATAAATAATAATAACTAGTTAATAATTAAAACAAAAGTTAAAAGAAAAGTTTTGTTAGCAATGTAGAGAATTTATCTTCGAAACTACAGATTCGATTCCGAAAATTCTGTTCACCCTGTTCACCGAATATCAATGAAAACATTGACGTTTCCGTGGACTGTAGAGTTACTTCTACAATGCATTACATTGTTCAATACTTCACCTATCTTCAAGGTAAAACATTCCGCCTACCTACAGCATTCTATAAACGATTTATCGATAGAATTCTGATTTTAGTTAGTAGTGGCGCAGCAAAAGGAAGCGGTTTATGACGGGGAAATTCTATGAATTTCACGTATAACAACATTATTAGTACTTCCGTTTGATAAACAAATAGTAAGGCTAATAACATACAGTTAGGTTAGCTTTTCTTAGCGCTTTTTGCCTTTGCTTCGAAGTGAAAATTATGTAAATACTTAAATCAAAATAATCGTGGACCTTTGGAAACGACCTAACGAATAAAAAGTTTTACCTAAAACATATAATAAGCAGTTCCACAGAGTACATTATTTTTTGACTATCATCGTCATCACCAGCCTATAAATGTTCCCACTGTTGGGACACAGGCCTCCTCTCTGTGAGAGGGAATAGGCCATAATGCACAGTGCGGATTGGTATTTAACTGGTTATTTTTTAACTGTGTAGTATACCAATAGTTTCGGAATAAAGAGACTGTGACATATAGACGGACAGACAGATACACAGGATTAATTTATAAGGCTTCTATTTTTTTGCCATTCGGCTACGTAACCCTAAAAATCGGTACTCGATATCTTCCTTCGGCATCTCAGCCAAGGCTGCCCAGCTCTACTTGTTACATTATCTCCTATCACCTAGCACGATAACCTTTATCTATGAAATAAAACCAAAATCACGTTAATCAGATAAATGTTACAGTTTCCGAGTTATTGACGCACTAATGGGCTGAAAGATAAAGAGTTGTTTGTAGCTTTTTGAGATCATAATTTGAAGCTGTTTGTTACAAAACACTTCATTACTGAACTGCATACGTAGCATAGCACCGTAGAAACGGTTTTTGTCGGCAGAAGAAAAGACAAAATGAAAGAACGTAGAAAGGGCGTTCAAAATAAGGGTGCTCCCACATTTATCGACGCGGAATCGGCTTAAGCCGGTCAAAAATCCTTTATGTCAACGCAATAAGGGTGTTACTAATGCCATTCGCATCGGCTCGGCTCGGACGACGCGAGCCAAGCGAAAAATGTGGGAGCAGCCTAAGGGAATGAAAGATTCAAGCTTCAAACGAGTGTGTTGCGATGGGCTTATTGGTAAGGCGTCTGGAGTACTCATCCAGAAGATGCGGGTTCGAGTCCCACTCGCAGCTGAATTTTTCTATCCTCAAAAATCTTTGAGTATTAAAATATACATAGAGTTCGAAACATAGTAATGTTTAAAATGTAGAAAAGAAATGTTTCTATTCTTCAATGGTTTTCTAATGGTTTATTGGATAATGCCATACTCGTGCAAAACACCAATTTAAGAATTAGATAAACACTCGCGGTTTTTGAGTTCATCTGATCGTGCAGATCAGACTCGACGAACTCAAAACCGCCTCGCCGAAGAGCACATCGTAGAATCCAGCGCTGATATTTCTTATAGAGAATAACATAGCAGGGCGTTTTAGTAAATGATTACGTTCTGCTGTGGGTGGTCTCAAGTATTTTTATACTGACATCGACACTATGAACGTCGGAACAACTGGTTTCAGTCATTCGTAGCAATTTGCCAACGAAATCCCACACGACAGCTGTCTCCCGAAGTGTGTCACTTACTTATTTTTTATGATTAGATAAAGTAAGTTTTATTAGATCAGACATTTCAATTTTTATTGAGAAATCCCATCATGATAATCTGCCGTACCGTTTACTTGTGATGCATACTAAAAAGTATTCTATCTAACTATCTGTCACTATAATTATGCCATGCCACTTACTATGAAGCCGATTTCTGGTCTAACTACAGCTCATAATCATTATCTTTGCTACTTGGGTTCACCTCAACAGGATTTTTCTTCCATTCACTGGTTTTGGCGTGTATTAGAACCAAAAATAAGACTATAATTTGACATCTACCAACCCGCACTGGGACCGTGTCGTGAATTACAGCCAACTCCCTTTCACAGAGAGGAGGCATGTGTACCAAGCTTTGGGAACTTTATAGGCTGATTGCGCTATGCTCATTATAATAACTAGTATCTCCAATAATCCACATTTTTCACATCTATAAAAATAGACAACCGAATCCGCAACAGCTGCATAATAAACAAATTGATTACACCACCAGCCAATGCGTTCATGTCTGCTATTGTTGTCAAAAATGCAGCAGCATTTTCCAGTAATTGTTGTTACTGAAATAGTTCGATATGGGGTCCTCATTTAGAAGCCAGTACTTCTCTTTACTTCGATGCTTACATTGTAAAGAAGTTTCTGTCTCTGGAACCTAAACTACCTACCAGAAACTTGCTGCTTCGAACACCTTTTTATTTTTAAGAAATATTTAAAAAAAGTAAGAAGTATTTTACAAAATAAATAAACGCAATAACAGTTCGTCAAATTAAAATGTCGTTGGATGAAATAACAATAGATCATAGAGACACTTGGACAAATGCCAAAATCATATTAATTTACGTAAAGTGCCTCGTAGTTCGTAGCACCGAATTTACACTATGACACATGTATACCGAATCTCGCTCTCCCGGAATCAGACTTCCAGTTGTAGACTTTTGCAATAATATTTATAATATTTGACACATATCATATAATATTTGGGCTAAATGTTCAAATTTTTTTCAATAATGAAAATAAAGATAAATTGATGAATAAATAAATGCTGGTCGACCACAGAAAAAATAAAACAAAATAGACGTTAAAGCGGCAATCCGCTCTAATTTTTTTTTTAGATAATTAATATGAGAAGCACAGTATTCCCTCGAGATAAAAACTTATTCGAACTACTAGCCAAATCCCGTCTCGGGACTAAATAAACTAATTTCACCCCTAGGTCAACAATATGCTTTTGACGCTTGTACGCACGGTCTATAGAGATCTAGCATTGGATTTCATCTACCTATTTTGTTGATCCCTGACACATGTACCTACCTACACCACCGTCCATCCGCGCGTACGAGTAGTGGCGCTCACCGCCTATCCACGCGGTGCACAGCCCATATTCCCAGGCGGACGAGATACGTCATTGCGAATTGCTTTACAGGTTTGAACAAAATAAAAATATCTCAGCACATTTGCCTTCACATGTCTCAGTAGACCAATTCCATTTTTATTCTGAAAAGTTTTAGTTTGCAAAATGGTCTTTCGAGACAGTTTTAAACTGCATTTATTAGTAACTGAGTTAGCAAAAAATGTTCTCTTGACTCGAAGAAAGTTTGTAATAGTTAGTCCATTGACCATTTCATTTATAGTCTAAATCCAGGATGGACAGCCTTTAAAGCTTTTAAAAACTTGTTTCAAGTATAGTCTACTCAGGTTTAACTGTTTTTCTATTTAAACTTCTCTCTAATTATGTATGAACGAACTATAGAATTTAATCTAGGTAACATCTTAGACTAAAGAGTTGAGATGACTGTATTCCCGAAGGAATAGCTTTGGTTTCGGCTTCGACTTTGGCCACCTACACCAATAAAAATACCTTCGTCTTCGGCGAAACTAGGTAAGGTAAGTGATGGCCGATTAAACGGTTTTGGCCAGAAAAACGTTAACTGTCACACAATAAATGTAAAGTTGTTAGATCTTGGCACGTGTTAAATCAAAGATTTATGTACAACATACACACACAACATTATTACATATTTCACAAGTTTCTTTTTATCACCAGCAGACTCGGTTTTGGTTTGTACCCGGGTAATGTCAAAAGACTTACCCGTAATAACTTTGGGCCTTATATTATTAGCGAAATGTAGGTAAATATCTGGGTAAACTTTTTTTAATAAATTATTCCTATTAACCTGTCTTCGTAATTCGTTTTACCACTTCGTTTCGTCTGTCCCTAATTTGAAAAGGTTTTATTATAAGAGTTAATTAAGAGCAAAGGGAAAGTGTTGAATTTGGAGTAGACTTTTAATCCGCTTGTAAATCAGAATTTAGGAAAGTTTGGAGTTTTTACATCTTTCGGGTAAACAGTGAATTGGGGAAATGGTTTTATTTGTGTTTCTTTTTTCAATGCCAAATTTTTATATTAAAAAATGTCAGATAAGTAAGCATTTACTTTGGTCATTGCAAACTCTGAACATCCACATCTCAAACCTCATCGCGGACTGCGGAAAAAGGGTTTTTAACCGACTTAAAAAAAAGGAGCAGGTTCTCAATTCGTCGGACTCTTTTTTTTTTGCCCACATGTTCATGAAAGAAAACAGTGCGATCGTCTGAAATAGTTATTTATGATACTAGTGCGGTAAGTTGGTATTTACAAACGAGTAGACGAATGTAAACCCGAGGCGTAGCCGAGGGCTTACCATAGTCACGAGTTTGTAAATACCAATTTCTGCACGTGTGTCATACAATGTTTTTCAACACATTTGCGAGAAAACAGTACAATATATAATTAAAAAAACTTTATTTAACAGTAGAAAAGTCGCAACAATTTTTGAAGTTCCTAAAATATGAAAATGGCGCTAATTCGCAAATGGCGCCACATGCACGTGGTGGAAATTAGAACTACATCTTTCGTCTCATTTACTCGTAGGTATTAAAGTGAGACAACGTATTGAGCAAAAGCGCTTCCAAGGAGGTTCGATCAGTCAGGCTGTTTATTCTCAGAACGTGAAACTCTTTGGTGGAATTCTTTTTATTTTTAATGGAAATTAAAAAAAAACCGTAAAGAAAACGCACGGTGCTATACAACGGAGCGTGCGCTCCGTTGTATGGTGCGTAATTTTTAACTTTCGAACAATGTATAGTAATGTATACAGGCTTCGTAAATGCATTTTTCGAGCAAATGTGTTGAAAAAAATGTATTAAAAATATTATTTTTTTTGCACATGATAACTTGACTTTTTTCGTAAGGGTGCGTACAGACTATATGTATAACATAACATGTTATATAACATTTTACATAGAGCTGTAGTGTTATATAACATATTGCATGGTCTATACGCGCCTTTAGGATGATTTTCACTTGTGGGGAAGTTCCCTAAATGTAATTTTTCAGCTCAAATTACAGGAAGGCTAAAGTCAACAGACCGACGACAAAATGAAGTACCGTGAAAATAAACCAAACACACTATGTTGTCACATCTTGTCATCATTGCTTTGATCTTCGTTTTATTTACCTATTATATACTTCAAAGCGTTTAGTATATATGTTATGTATCTACTTGGAATGTAGATATAACCAGTACCCGTACCATTAAGCTGATTTCAGACTACGCTATACCATTCTGCTATAAAATACCAAAGAAGGACCTAATGCTAGCAAACCAATAATATATAGTAGGTACAGTACATAATATAATTATAGTACTTACAACCCGCACTTGGCCCGCGTGGTGGATTATGGCCCACTCCCTCTCACAGAGAGGAGGCCTGTGTCCCAGCAGTGGGAACATTATAAGCTGGTCATGATGATGAACTTGTTTATAACAATGTATGGAGCGCATACATTTATACTATTATCATCATCATCTCAACCATAGGACGTCCACTGCTGAACATAGGCCTCCCCTTTTGATCTCCACAGATACCGGTTGGAAGTGACCTGCATCCAGCGTTTGAGTAGGGTCGTCGCATCGAGCGTAGAGTGGGCCATAATGCAGCGGGCATTATTATTGTAAGCTTGACATGGAGTGGGCCTAAACTATTGAGCTATAACTAGTACATTACAGTTCAATGGTTTAAACTAAGTGAATAATATAGTTAACACTTTGCTAAGTTGAAAAACCAAAATACTGGAAATGAAAATACCCTTTCCAAATTCTCATAATACTTAAACAAGTAAAAATTTATGAAACCATCAATTGAATGATCGCAAACAATAATAATTTTATTGATTCATTGCCGTGCTGATTACACTCCAAATTCAAATTAGCATCCGTCGCAATGTTGCCATAGTTAAATATTCAAATAGGCCCATTCATAATCTGTTTTGTATGCCATTAATTGCGTTCATTTGTTTAATTTAAATTAATAATATTTAATTAACCAGTTTTGCGTGAATTTATGCGTTATCGAGTATGGAAGAATTTAGAAGTTTCAAGTCAGGTCTAAGCCTAATGTTATTATTAGTTTTCGCAGATCTCTTATACTATTAATATTATTCTGGTATCGCGCATTAGGATGCGAACAATGTGACGACTCATTTTAATTTCCATAATATTTATAGAGTTCTTTGAACTTTAGCAAATCAAATGTGTCTGACACATAAACGATCACATTGTTTTTACTGGTTATTTTAAACTTGAAGTATTTCATAAAAAAAGCACAAACAAGAGATCAGAAACATTTTATAGGTAGGTAAAAAAATTTTCAGACCTTTTGTTGAAAAATTTATAAAAAAAAAATCATCTTATTTTATGAATATGTAAATAAAAAAAATAAACTTAAGTAAAACGCAACACTTTCATTATAGTACCCCTAGTACTATGCAACATGTCTAAACTTATCGCAAACGAGTTTTAGTTACGATAACAGCAGGCCTACCCTGAACTAATTAAAAACGATTAAAAAGCAAGACATTTCAGTTTGAGTTCATAAACTGCATCGCTAAAACTCGTACCCTGACGTCCAATAAGCTGAACCGTTTTCGGGGAAAAAGAGACAACGCTATTTAATAATAGCATTGTCTCTTTCGACGCTAATATCTAATTGGCCATGCCATCTGACAGCAATTGTGCCAAACTGAGTCGCAAGTTTTGGTTTCATTCATTCAATTTTGTACCGCTTTGGTACCTTGATGTCATAAAGCAGCTCAACTGAAACGCTCAAGTTGTCAAAATAAGCAATCCAATAAAAGTTACTATTTCTTAAGATAAACTGAAACGTTATTGATGAATAGCAAGTTTTTAGAGGATTTTTTGCAAAAACCGACGTGAGTGTACTTTAATCTTTCTTTTAAAGTTATAATACCTATCCTACATAAATTTTTTCAACCACATTTGGTTTTCTGTAATAGTCTAATGATTTATTTTATTGAGTTTTTGAACGTAAGAGGCTCCAGTTTCGCGGTCAGTTGGACCCCTTCAATAACGATGATGCCGAATTCATTAGGCATTACCTAGTCTATCCAAAGAAACAAAGTTTGTCAAAGTCGTTTTGAAACGTTTTTGGTGAAAAAGAGACAACGCTATTTAATAATAACGTTGTCTCTTTCTCACTAACAACGTTTCAGCTCAAAATTGCGATCTTTCATTCACTTATAACAATCGAAATATCGCTGAGCGTATTGGACGTCAAGGTACGACTTTCAGCGATGCAGTATAGGAACTCAAACTGAGATGTCTTCCTTTTTAATCGTTTTTAATTAGTTGCCACAGTACATAATTATTTATTTACCTTTTGCTATTAAATACAAAAAAAAAACTACGTGCAATAATAAAACCTTACATTTAGGATTTTGCTAGAGTAGAAAAAAACGGGAAAAAATAAGGTATTTTATTTTGAATTAAATTTCAAAGTTTTCATTTTTTTAATTTGCGCATTTGCTAAATGAAACGGTAGCCTTTGACACAAAGACCTCGAAGCCATTCCAGAAAAAAAACGGTAGCCTCCATGATGATGTTGCGTCATTGTTGACGGAAGACAAGGCGGTAAGTTCGAAAGACTATGGTAGGTGGGGCGGAAGGTACTGACAGACTCTTACTGACTAAAATCCACTCGTGTTCCTTCGGATGCCCTTTACGTTCTGGGGCCACGGTATCCTGGGTTAAGAAAAAACCCGCGACCCAAGCAGGCATTTGGCGCGAAACACGACGCGCCACCGACCCGGGCTTGGGGCTCGTCGGACGGCGAGCTACCCATCACTCACCGTCCGCAAGCCCGCTCCGCCGCTGTGCCCTCTGCTGATCAGAGGGACACGCGTTGGAGCGTCCACACGACAGCTATTCGCATACGGGCGAAGACCCCGTAGGCACACAGTGCCTAAGGGTGCTCCCACATCTAACGACGGGGATTCGGATTTTTTCGTCGCCCTTTCTCTTTCTGTCGCTTAGAAATGCCATTTGCTAGAGCGAGACAATGCGATAGCATGCGGCCGCCTTGAAGATTCCGTCGCATGCGATCGCATTTTGTCTCGGTCTAGCAAATGGCAGTTCTAAGCGACAGAAAGAGAAAGGGCGAGGGAAAAATCCGAATCCGCGTCGTTAGATGTGGGAGCACCCTAAGGAAGAGTTTTGCCCGCATTCCGGGGTGCACCGGCCCGAAAAACTGGTCTTCCCCCCGACGTATCCGAGAGGGAACTCCAGTCCACGGGCGCACGTGAAGGTTTCCTGTCTTAGCACCCCCGTCATTGCATATTGGATAATCGAATACCACATAAACTGATTCTGACGTTATCAAAATGGCTTCAAAGCATTTGCGTCAACTTAAGCGTGAAATATGATAATCAAAATAATAAAATATAGGTATATTTTTAGGGCACTAATGGATTTAAGATTTTTTTTGTAATTTTTTAGTACTTTATTATCCAGTTTAATTCAAATGAGACACTTTTTGAAAAAAGGTTTAATACCCTAGTGTCAGTTTGTCTAGTTATTCTTTATGTAATCTGTGGAGTTGTGATTGTGGTTGTGATTTCAGTGTAAGTGAAGTGGGTTTTGATTTCAAATAACACTTTATATACCATAATTCAAAGAATGTCGTAAGTATTAAACATTGTTTTGTTTATTTACTGAAACTAAATAATTCCTTCAAGAACCTAATGATTTATTAGAAAGACAGCTTCTTGAGGAAAAGCACTTTCGAAGTAGATTTTAGTTCGAAAGTGCTTTTCTTCAAGAAGCTGTCTTTGTGATAAGAAATTTAAGTTATTTTCTGTTGCATTCTAGTCGAAGAAGGAGAGTAACATTCAATCAGCTGGAGACGTTGTGGGAGTTTATAAACGACAATCAAGCTCTCGCAACGGGCTTCAATAAAACATCCCAAGCTGGAGAGCATGCAAAAAAGATGTGGATAATAGAAGCAGACAGCTTAATTCTCAGGGTGATGGTGGAGAGAAAGATTGGAAGGGTTGGTGTAAGGTAAATGAATTTCATATTATGTTTTATGTTACTGAAATTGCTTCACAATATTGTTAAATACATTCAGGTACTAACATGCGCCATCTTTTCAGTACTGGAATGACTATAAGTGCAAGCTTAAATCTAAAGTCGCCAGCGCACGCACATGCAGCTACCCCGCCCCCTCCGCTAGCGCAGACCCCAGCCCCTCCATCAGCCACAGCAGCGGCGCCACACGCCTCGTCTACTCAGCGCCGAGTTGTACCCATGTCTTCAGCCACAGCAAGGCAGACAATGGTTAACATGTCTAGAGAAAGACTTAGGATTGAAGACCGAAAACACAATTTTAGAAAATGTATTCCTCGAACTCGGAGAAATAAAAGGCATTTTAAATAAAAGGTAAGAAAATAAGTTTCTATTTTAAAATAGGACAGCGTCCACCGCACAGCCCAGACGCAGTGGTAGACGCCCACGACGACAGATGTCGCAAGACGATCTTCGGCCACCGTAGGATCGGGCGGTGAGTAATGAGCGACTCTCTGTCCGAACATGGACCATACCCGACACGGGCATGGTCCATAGGCGCGTTTTGTTCCACGCGCGCCTCAAAGAGTGTCAGCATAATTACGGGGCCTCCTTTAGTAGAAGGCCTGCCGGGGTCACGGGATTTACCGAATTACCGTGACCCTGGAACGTAAAGGGCTATTGAAGAACACCGTGGATTTTTGTCAGTACAGATGTGACAGTCCCTCTCGCTCTGGCCTGGGTGGGGAGCACTCATTTGATGATTTAACCGCAATAAAAAAAGAGTTGATAGGTATTTTTTTAATTAATATTATCACTGTTTTGATGAATCTCTGGTTTTATTTAAAACCCAACCCTCAACGTCTACAATATATACAAAATGAAACAACAGCTTATTACATTATAATAACTTTGTTTTTCAGGCTTCCCGGATTGCCCACAGCCGATGAACACGTCTAGCTCTTGGCTGCTATGCACAACATCAACATAGTCATGTTGCATTTGAGCTTCTTGGTGAACCTCTTCATCTGTCAGTTCTGGCACTGAAAATTAAGCCCGAATGTAAAATTATATTTTTTAGTTTAAGAACAAATTGTTGACACAGCACCTATACTAGGGGCGACTTTCACCAAAAGTTAAACATGTTTAAAATTTTATTTAATGTCAAAATTGTATGGAATTTTTACACTAAATAAAATGTTTAAAATTTTATTTAATGTCAAAATTGTATGGAATTTTTACACTAAATAAAATTTTAAACATGTTTAACTTTTGGTGAAAGTCGCCCTAGGTGTAGCCAACAACAATTAGGGTAACAATTTGTATACAACAACAATATGTATTTGATTTTATTTTATTAAATAATGTAATTGAAAAGGAAACTTTTATTTAACAATTATTTATATTTCATCATGAATCATTCCCAAGAATCCTCTGCCTTGAATCTTGCGGGCAGCCAGGCGGTGGCGGCGCGGGAGCAGGGCAGGCATCGCAGGCCCGTTCTCGAAACTAGCGGGCAGATCGCCCGTGACTATTGGCACCGTGCAAGACGGCGGGCGGCATATGCGATTATAAAAAATAATTATGTAAAGTTGACAGAGCTGAATGTACTCTGAGACAAAGCTGTCGGCACTTCTACTATTCGCCACAATGAACGCTGCAATCGAATAGTACTGCCCCCACCTAGTACTTCGCACCCAGCGAATAGCCGCGTACCTAGCGTTGTGATTGTGTCATCAAGATATTGGTTTTTATTCGCGAACGAATTGTCTGAATAACGGCGGCAACATCTTTTTCATTCAAATTTATTCCTAAGGGTGCTTGTACACGGCGCATGTAACCCGCGCAAGTAAAGATGCGGGTTACCCCCGCGAGTAACATGCGCAAGCTACTTGATCAAGCTACCCGCGGGGTGCTTATACACGGCCATGCGCCGTGTATAAGCACCAACCTGCCAACTCGCGCAAGTAATGGTGGGGGTTTGCGGTTTACCCGCGCGAGTAACATGTGCAAGCTACTTGATAAAGCTACCCGCGGGGTGCGTGTACACGGCGCATGTAGCTTGAGCATGTTGAGGCACTTGCATGCGCCGTGTAGAAGCACCCTAACGCTCGATTTATTGTGGGCAAAAGAACGAGCGGGCGGTCACCGTTTGACATAAGTACACTGCTCGCTGCCCGCTCCCGCCCCGCTGCTGGCCGCGCCACTGTTTTCGAGGGCCGGTCCATTTTGATTTTACGCATAAGATCCTGCTGTTACCACGCCGCCGCCACCGCCACCCCGCTGCCTACAAGATTCAAGGCACAGGCCTGAATGCAGAGGGACGATACACGTGTACTGCGGAAAGTAGTAGCGTCAACTGGTGGAAGTGGAAGCATCTTTAGGTTTTACTTTATTATTCTTCGTGCTGAACAAATATAAACCCAAAAAATATTGCTTTGCTTACTCTCTTCCTATGGTATTCCTCTCCTCCAATGTGCTTGGGAAAACAATGTATTTATTTCTCATTTGAGGAGAATTTAAACCATTGTTTATTTCATGCAATACTGATGACACCGTTTGTTGTGCCACTGAATGACCAGCTACGTCTCCAACTAGTCTTTGATAAGATCCTGTGGCATAGAATGCCAGTACAATCTAAACCTTGAACAAATTACAACAATGATTGTACACCCTAATAGTACACATTAATGTGGTTGTAAAAATTGGATAGACTTAGGTATGCAGTTTCTCAAATCTTTTCTCATAAACAAACAAAGACATACATAGGTTAGGTTTATGAATAAATTATACGAAAGAGACAAGAAGTTATTTATCTACCTTGTTCTCTATACGGTTAAATCCGTTGGCTTGACAGGCTCCTTGATCAGCGGGCTCAACTCTGAGCACAAATTGAGCACTACGGATACTTTGGATAGCCTGTAGCGCCTAATGAAAGGGTCCAACGGCCGCGTATCTGAAGCCTCTTAAGTTTTTGTGCGTAGTGTGAGGCAGAATCTTCCTCCAAAAACTCAAACAACAGTAGATCATCACACATATGTTAGAGAAAAACACATGCGGTAAAAAAGGCACCTATGTTATGTATTTCAGACTGTCACAGCAAGATTAAAGTACACTTTACTTTGGTTTGATAGAAATTCACTAAAATAGCACCAAATAACCTTATATTCGTCAAGAATCCAGCAAACGTTTCAGTTAATGTGAGAAAAATAGTAACAGTGACAGTTTGAGCGTTTCAGTTGAGCTGCTTTATGACATCAATGTACTAAACCAGTACAAAATTGAGTGAATGAAACCAAAACAAGCGATTCAGTTTGGCACAATCGCTGTCAGATGGCATGACCTACTAGATTGTACGTTAAGCTGTTGTCAGGGTACGAATTAGAAGAACAGTTCAGTTCAGGTCATGAACTGGATCGCGTTAAGAGCTTGGCGTAAGGCCCCAGTTAATTTGAGAGAACAATGTAGGTACAGTAAGTTCAATATAAAGTTCACAATTTACCCACGAGAAAACTTATTTTATCCAACCATAGTTATTAAAAACAATCAAGCTACAAATACAACGATCTTAGCTCTATTATAAAATCATAATATTATCAAAAAACATTAGTGAACGCTCACCCTCTTCTCTGATAACCTCCTTCCCGCCGGTATTTTCCACATCGGCCATGACAAACTTTCACACAAACCAGAGCAACTTTAAAATAAACTTGTCACACGCAATAAATTGTAGATCGTCCTTCTTTCAGATCACTTCACACAACCCATAGATATTTTACACATCAAAGGATTTTCCAACACGCTATAATTATAGGATAAACGAAACTAATTCCTAAAAGTTTTCTAGGTAATAAATAAAAAAAACTCGCGCCGATAACTTTCGCGCCAATACACGATTTTTTTAGTCTTGGCACACACGTCTAAATGCCACAAGAGATGATCACAAACTGTTCTATTTTAGTTGATGGAACAAATTGAAAGATTTATATGCAAGCGTAATTTGTGGTAAATACATACTTTCGTATTTTATCTTTTATTATTTGTTCGGCTATTAGGTTTTTTATTTGATTTTCTTTGAAATAAAATAATAAAGGCTATAATATCGCTCCAAACTGTTCCTAAAATCTCTACTGTCATTCACACTTCTTTTGTAAAGTGGCGATAACTTTGTACTTGGTCCGTTTTTAGGGTTCCGTAGTCAACAAGGAACCCTTATAGTTTCGCCATGTCCGTCCGTCCGTCCGTCCGTCCGTCCGTCCGTCTGTCCGCAGTTTAGCTCAGAGACGCACAGTACTAGAGAGCTGTAATTTGGTGTAAATATGCGGATTTGTTGTGCCGAAAAAGTGGTAAAATAAAATGTCGTAAAATATTTTTTTTTAGGGTACCTCCTGAACTTACACGTAAAGTGAGGATTTTTTTTTCTCGCGTACCCCTTAGTGTGGGGTATCATTAAATAGGCCTTTAAAAATAATGATAGCTTCCATTAACAGTTTTTTGATAAAAAATTCGTTTGTGAAATATTAAGCTTTAGAGTGCTAAATTTTGCTCGATTCGAGTGTCCCCCCCCTCTACCAGCTAAACGGTTATGTTTGGGGGTGTGAAAAAATTCACAATAGTAGTATATATAACGAAGTTTAAAAGAAAATTATCATGACTAAGTAGACTTTACAACTTTACAAGTAATAGTCGACCAACTTATAAAATGTACTTGGAAAATAAGTTTTCTTAAACAAAATGTATCGGAGAATATGTACTTCAACTGCAAATGTAAGTATGTCAACTTTATTTTTACAGCTTTAATGGTATGTTTTTACGGTATGTTTTTTGGGTTTTTATCTTCAACTATTTTTAACTAACTTCTTAAAAAGGAGGAGGTTCTAAATTCGTCGTAATCTTTTTTCTTATGTATTTTCCCTGATTTCTCAAAGACTCCTGGACCGATTGTGAAAATTCTTCTTTTTAAAATTAAATTCAGCGAATCAGTTTAGTTAGTTCGCATATTTTGATGGGCAACTACGGAACCCTACACTGTGCGTTGCCCGACACGCACTTGGCCGGTTTTTTGTCATCAAATCACTTCAGAACGGCCGGTCGGATATTTGGTGTTTGACTCAGAGATAGGTTTATATTCTGGAACAACACAGGTATCTCCTATCCTATCCTGTTGATCCCGGTACACTTTTCCAAGCGGTAATTTTCCAGTAGCGCGCAGGCAAATTCGCTAGCAGCAGCTAGTTTAATAATAATATGTACAGCTTGACATAAAAATGTAGGAAACCGGAAGTCGCCACTGTCTTCGCGCTACCAGCACTTTGAATGATTTTATTTTATTTATTTTTTCACTTATTACGTTAGTTCTAAGGCATAATAATAAATCTAACAAACCTGCGGTCTTTGTTTATATCAAATATCAAAGATTTTAAAACGCTGTCAGAAATAAAAATTTTAGTTCCGTTTCAACCCGTTCTGGCCAAGCTGTACCTAACTAGTGGCTCGCTAGGTAAGTACAGACGCCAGTACATCAAGTTAAGTACCACAATCTGTCCAATTTCTGTTTTAAATGTAAATAGATTTTCCACTTTATTATCGGAACAAGAAGATTGGAAAAAAAATAACTGATTCTCGACTTCGAGTAGGTTGATGTGTGCGTCGGTACAGATACAGTCAATAGCACGCCATTTTATGTCATTCTACCCGTGACTTTACTCCCCAAAAAATTCCTATCGTATCAAAATTCATCAAAATGTATTCAGCCATTTTCGCGTGAAAACGAAAAAAACATAGGGACATACGTCATCGTGGCTTACTTTGGGAAATAATAATAGCAACTTGGTTTTGTAGTAAAAAAAATGTTAACTAAATAATTATCATGTAGGTAGAGGTACTAATTTCAACTTAGCTATTGGATCTCATTTTATTTTAGTTTCAGATAACAACGAACGATGAATTATTCATTTAGGTGTTTTTTTTTAGCGTGGTAAAATCATCAAATGAGTCCTCCCCAGGGTTGGAAAAAAAACAGTTTTTTTTAAATTATATAAAACAAACAGTTCAAAATGTTTTAAACAAGTGTTTTTTATGTTTTTTTTAGTGTAGGGCATTATTGAAGTGAAAACTTCTTTAGCGGCGTTGTACACTTTTTCTGTAATGGGTAAAAAATTTAAAACTCGCGTCAGGGTCACGTGACCCTGATCGAAAATGAGTAAGACGTCATTCAAATTAAAAATAAAACATAGTAACAAAAAAGTTTTCACTTCTACCGGCACTCCTGGTTTCAAATTATTTCGACTATGTTTGTATTCTAGACTAGATCTTTATAAACTCGCCATAATAAATAAAATATTTACAAAAAAACGATCAATAGATACCTAACATTTATTTGTAGTTACATAATCAAATGCTTCACATTCACCCGGTAGGTATGTTCTAATGTTGATTTTATATTGGGCGACGACACTAGGAAAGTCCCTAGACTTTCCTAGCGGGTCAGGCGGCGCGCCTCCTATTCGTAGAAATAGTTCATTGTTCATGAGGTGAGTCCCCGTCCCAGTGCGCGGGGAATCACCTTATGAACAATGAACCACCGAAGAAACACCGACCTACTCTAAAAAATGGGGGAATAACCAATAATCCTTTAAATTACTTTCTATCGTCAGGTGAGCCGACATTAGGGATCGAAGTTTATGTTTTTTATATGTTGTTTATTAATTAAAATTGGTACAATTTTAATTGTTTTGAAATTATTATGAATTATGCTATTGAATCAAAAATAGGTGCTATACATACTTATTTGTTTGATTGAATGAATTACACAACATAAAAATAATGTTGTCGGGGCTGGGCGTTTTTAGTGAGGGTCAAAGTTTTCTTTAAAAAAAAATTAAGTTAATTACAATTCCAATGAAAGTTCATAAAAATAACAGCAATAGAGACTCTATTGGTTTTATGTTGAACTATTCAGACTCAAATATTACTTTATTTTCATTTTATATTCAGTCAAGCGCCATGAAAAGTAGTTTTAATACATGTTTTTTTTCATATTGTTTTATACAATGTTTAAAACTTGTTTTAATCTTTGTTTTTAAACATGTAATAAAAAACACTGTTTAATTTCAAACTGTTTTAAACACTGTTTTAAACATGTGTTTTAAAACAACTTGTTTTAATCATGCCAACCCTGGTCCTCCCACCCCGGGCAGGGCGGGAGGGACTGTCCGACTTGTAGTGACTAAAATTCAAGGTGTCCTTCAATAGGCCTTTATGTTCCGGGGTCACGGTAAGGAAATAAAATCCCGCGACCCCGGCAGGCTTTGGCCCTCTGAGAGGGGGCCCCGTCATTTTTGCTGGCGCTATTTGAGGCGCGCGTGGAACACGACGCGCCGTCGACCCGGGCATGGTCCATGGTCGGACAGCGAGTTGCCCTTTAAACCCCTTCTACACGGTAAGACCTGACCGCTGACAGAGGTGACTTTGGTCGTGTCAACAGTACCCCCCGTCTGGAACGCTGTCGACTGACGGTCGGGTCCCACCGCGGACGGAGCCTGTCGGGACGGATGCGCTCCCGACCAAGGTTCGATTGACTCCGCCCACATTTGGTCGCATGACCAACGTCTACACGGTCGATTTTCATTCCCACCGGACCAAGATCACCTCTGTCAGGCGGTGGGGTCTTACCGTGTAGAAGGGGTTTGAAACCCCTTCTACACGGTCAGACCGAAGGGAGATGGAGAGGGATCTTGGTCCGGTGGGAATGAAAATCGACCCTGTAGACGTTAGTCGTGCGACCAAATGTGGGCGGAGTCAATCGAACCTTGGTCGGGAGCGCATCCGTCCCGACAGGCTCCGTCCGCGGTGGGACCCGACCGTCAGTCGACAGCGTTCCAAACGGTGGGGTACTGTTGACACGACCAAAGTCACCTCTGTCAGCGGTCAGGTCTTACCGTGTAGAAGGGGTTTTACTCGCTGTCCGCATGCCCGATTGCCCGCGCCTACGGTGGCCGGCGATTGTCGGACATCTCTCCGGTACGTACAAAGCGTTGCAGCTGTTAGGGAGTGGAATTCAGTACCGGGATTTCTAATAGCTTTAACCTTTAAGTCAAAAGTGAACAGGTTACTTCTAGAAAAGTGTTCTTGCCCGTCGACCACATGTTTTCTTACCGTCATCGTCAGACGAAATAGTGTCAAACAGGAATCTATTAAAAAAATAAAAGAATTAAAAAAAATGTGTTTTACAACACTCGTCATCTCGAAGGAGGTCAAACGGTACCTAGAATAAAAATTATCTGAGCTTTCTTTAAAAAAAAAATACGTATGACCGTATGTGTTCCGAGCATCATGTCTCGTCTCAGGGGGCGCCCAAAATAGGACCGAGAATTGTATTAAAGAGGATAGGAGGGCCCATAATGTTGGATTACTGAGGCAGCCAAGTAGTCTTAATCCGGCCCTGATGGTTCCTCATTCTATGGAAGGTTTCAATACAAATTATGGTCGTTCAGCAGGCATCAGAAGTGGACGATCCGTCAGAATTTTAATGACAGTGTAAGTAGGTAGGAATACGAGTGCCTTCCGGCGTGCATCAGATTTATTCTGATAGGAAATAATACCCTAAGCAGTCGGATAAGATGACGAATGATCGATAGAGCATGCTATTTTAGAATGAACGACGTGAAGACAAGTGTCGGTAGAAACCGAGAATAATGATGCTGATGACTTGATGAGGGTAAAAGTTGGGGAAAACGATTTTTTATAGGCGAATGTTCAGCTATATGGTACCGGCTACTTCTTTACTTTCTTTGTGCTTTCTTGCGAGTAGAACTGTCACTATTTTTATATGAGAAAGAATACCCGCTCTTTGTTATTACCACGGAAAAGCCGTTCCAATTTAATTTTCGACTGAGTCTTTTCTGTAATGGTAGTGAAATATTTATCGACATGGAAATGTGCTTTTTCCTCGTGAATATTTTAGTGTGTGGAGACCTAGAGACTTTGAATAAATAATTATTTACTCCCATGCTACACGTTTTGTTGTTCTACTCAAATCCAATACCCAGGGCTGCGTTTAAATCCTTTATCCAGTTTAAATTTATACTGACTAAATGTCAAGCACCCCGTTTAAGTACACCGCGAGGTGAAAAATGATACCAATTAAAATTTAATCTGCCCCGTTTACGGTCGTCCGCTGGTCTATGTTTTTACTAAATGGAATAAATTTTTGCGACCTTTTTACCACGCAAAATTTTATCCTGCTGTCAGATTGACATTAAGTTTTGTTTTTTCGCTCGATTCTTGCCGTAAAAACGAATAATATTTTTATTTTAGAAAGTGAATATTATTTTTGTATTACGGATTTATAATACACCGGCAAAATTGATTATTTGTTCAATAAACTGAGCTGTCAATTGAATTTGACAGCTAACATTGACAAAAAGAAATGACTCCGTTCAGCGAACTCTCGCTAGTTTAATTTTTTTCCGGCGAAACATCGCTGGAAGATTTAAACGCACCCCTGAGTATCTACATCCAGCTACTATCCGTAGGTATGTTTACAATTCTATGAGCAGGAATGCAGCTAAAAAATGGTCATGAAGAGTGCTTCTAGTGTAGTAACTACCAAAATTAATATTTCACTGTAAACATCAACTACTCATTAGCATTGCCGCGATCAAGAGCTTCACTTGTAATAAGTAATAGGTAATATTTGCGACAAACCACGCTATCAATTTCAATAATTTTACAATTAATTTAAATAGCATAAATCTTTTTTGACATAGATTCATGATAGATTTGGATAGCTTCTCCTTATTTTTTTGTGTTGGCAACATTTCTGTTATGAATGTCAATGTGACTGTGGGCTGAAATCAGCGTGACTTTTTGGCGGGAAGTCAAACGACGCGGTTTATTTGATTCTGAGAAAAATTAAATAAATTGATTAAAGTAAAAATACATCACCTAACCAAGTAACTAGACCTCGAACTACGATGAGTGTCACCAGTGGCGGCGAGGAGCCGCAAGACCAGGCGAAGAAAAAAAGAAAAATAGTCGAAAAGACGGGCACGAGTACCAACAATAAGTATAATTTTTTTACCAAACAAAATTATAAGAGACTATTCATAGAAAACACCAATTCCGAATATATAGTGTACGTCGAATCGACGGAGAAAGAAAAAATAGGAAACAAAAATCCTATCACTCTCACCAATCTGATATCGGACAATGTTAAAGGAGCAATAGGAGTCCATAGAATAAATGCACACAAAATAGGAATAACATTTAGAAAGGCGGCTGCGGCCAATAGTTTCCTAAAGATGGAAGACTTCTTATTCAAAAACAAGTTTAAAGCTTTTATACCGTCATATCTGACGGAAAGAATTGGAGTCCTGAGGTTTGTGCCCAAGGAGCTGTCTAATGAAGAAATCTATAAAAATATAGTGAGTGACTCTGAAGTCATTGCTATTAAAAGGTTTATGCGCAAAGAAGAGGAGAAATTGGTGCCTTTGAATACAGTTGCCGTCACCTTTGCATCCACATCTTTACCGCAATATGTTTATATAAAACTTTTTAGATACGAGGTGAAAGTATACATACCACCAGTACTGCAATGCTATAAATGTCTCAAATTTAACCATTCTGCTAAGGCTTGTAGAGGCGAGCAACAGTGCTCTTCTTGTGCAGGTCGTCATTCCTACAAAGAATGTGATGTCGAAGAAATTATATGCATTAACTGCTCAGGTAATCATCTTGCCATATCAAAAGAATGTCCCATTAAAAAGCAAAAGATCGAAGAGAAAAAGGCTAAATACATGCAAAAATCATATGCCACTGTGGTGAACGCACCCCCGACATATAATGAGAAATCCTTCCCGATCCTGCCCCCGGTTGCTGATAGGGTGAGTGTTAAAACCACAGAACATGTATCTCCAGTTAAAACCAATGATAGTTTAGACATGAAAAAAGTAGCAAATAATGATATTATAATTAATGCAATTATTAAATCTCTAGTTGCATTGGGTAACAGGAGTGACTTGGATGAGCCACTCACAAATAAGAAAATTAAAGAGATATTTTTAGCAAATTTAATTTAATGGACAGATATTTAAACATTTTACAGTACAACATACAGAGTTTACAGAGCAAAAAGAGCCTTTTACAAAATTTACTTATTGATAGGAAAATAGATGTTTGTCTTCTCAATGAAACCTGGTTAAAAACAAATTCATTAATTCCACACTTTCCTTCATATAATATTATTCACAAAAATTCACAAAATTCACATAATGGAGTGGCGATTCTGGTGAGCCACCATTTAAAATACAGAATCATACATACAAATTTCTCAGAGTCAATTCAAAACATATGCATAGCAATAGAAACAGAATTTGGACCAATTTCAATACTTTGTGTTTACAGTCCACCTAGTATTAGATTTGACACAACAAAATTAAAAGACTTATTTAATAAAATACCCAAACCATGTATAATCATGGGAGATTTTAATGCCCATAACATAGCCTTTGGATGTAATACTAATAATAATAGAGGCAGATGTTTATACAATTTAATTGATGAATTTAATCTCTGTATTTTGAATGATGGATCGCCAACAACTGTTCCATATCCCAATAGACAAGCTTCAGCTATAGATCTTGCCCTTGTAAGCGATTCAATCGCGCATTTGTGCAACTGGTGTGTCCTCGAAGATCCCATGGGTAGTTATCATCTTCCGACTTTGCTTGAAATAGATGTTCAACCATCTTCGTACGATGTGTCACCTCCTGTATTGCAAGAAAAATTTATCTATAGTAAAGCAGACTGGGAAAAATATTATATACTATCAGAAACTTCTTTTTCTCAATTAGATGTGACGAATAGTTCGGCTATTGATTTGTATAATAGTTTTGTAAATATTTTGAATGAAATTAGGCTCAAAGCAATACCAAAGCGAAAACTAAATCCAAATTCTTTAATTAGAAAACCAGTACCATGGTGGAACCAAAAATGTACTGATGCTGTCAAAAAATCAAAAGATGCATTAAAATATTATTTTTCTAACCCTACAATACAAAATTGGATTAAATATAAACAGTTGGATGCAATGAAAAAAAGAATCTTAAAAGAAGAAAGAAATACTTCTTGGAAAGATTTGTGTAGTAGTTTCAACAGATTAACACCTGTTTCTCGAATATGGGGATATATTAAAAAGTTTAAAAAAATAGGAACAAATAGAAATAAAAACTTTAATGATGAATGGGTCCCAAGTTTTTTAAATAACATAGCAGATTCTACACAGATAGATGAGACCAAACTTAAATATTTGTTTGAAAATGCCACAGAGAATAATGTTAATGCATTTCTTAAAAGCTGTTTTACTATAGTAGAATTGAAAGCATCTCTAAAGAGTAGGAGGGACACTACCCCAGGCTTGGATGACATTCCTTATATGTTAATTAAGAAATTACATTTGAATGCACAAACTATATTACTTAGTATTTATAATAAGTTATGGGATGAATTAGTTATACCTGAGTCATGGAAAACACAATGTGTTATACCAATACTTAAACCGAATAAACCAGCAAACAATGCATCTTCTTACAGACCTATTTCCTTATCATCTTGTTTAGGTAAACTTTTTGAAAATATGTTGAAGTTAAGAATAGATTATTTTGTTGAATCACAAAGTTTAATTCCTCCAATACAGTTTGGCTTCAGAAAGGGTAAAAGTTGCTCTGAAAGCTTTGTAACTCTATTATCAGATTTGAAACAGGTTAAATTAAGTCACTCTAATGCAGTCTGTGTCTTTTTAGATGTAAAAGGTGCTTTTGATAATGTAAATATAGAAGAACTCATTCAAGTTTCTTATGATATTGGTATTCCTGGACATGTTCTTAAATGGCTTTATTCCTTTTTAAACAATAGATTGGTATTTGTAAAATATAATAATAAAATGCATGGACCAAGGAAGGTCAACAAAGGCACAATGCAGGGGGCAACTTTGTCTCCTTTACTTTATAATGTATATACTTCAGAAATATTAAAATATGTAAATGTGCCTGGTGTAAATATTCTGCAGTTTGCAGATGACTTGCTTTTGTACAGCATTAACCAAAACATAGACATAGCTATGGCCAACATCAATGAAGCTTTGTCTCAATTATATAGTTATTACCATGGAAAACTTAAATTAGAAATAAATCCTGAAAAGAGTTCAGTTTTAATTATCTCTAAAAATGTAAATACTCATAGTAATATCAAAATTTCGTACAATGGTGTAGATATCCCTTTAGTCAAGCAACATAAATTCCTAGGTGTTATTATTGATGATAAATTAAAGTTTGATGAACATATTAAACATATAAGTGGTAAGGCACTGAATGGGATAAATCTATTGCGACATTTAGCAGGAAGTTTTTGGGGATCTGACCCTAAAGTTATGAGTATGCTGTACAAAAGTATAGTAAGAAGCCATTTTGATTACAGCAGCCTAGCTTACATGAATGCCAGTAGCACCTTGTTACGAAAATTAGATGTAATTCAAAATATGGGACTGAGACTTATTTGTGGTGCAATGTGCTCCACACCTATCAATTCATTAGAAGTTGAGACATGTATACCTCCCTTAATATTACGAAGGTTGTTGTTGGCTGAGAGATTTTTATTGAAAGTCATTTCATCAAATGATAATCTTTTACTCAGGAAATTAATCATGCATTCGGAGATCTCTCAGTCAATTGCTTCCAATGCCATCTCTGCTTCATCTTTGGTTGGTGGAACTCTACCTGAAATACCAATAATATTTGAACATGTAAATAAATATTCAAAAGATATTATTGTAAATAATGTATGGCCTATGTACAGAATTCCTTATAATGGTATTATTAGCAGCGTTGTAATCCACTTAGATGTGGTGCATAATGAATTTGATTTTTTGCAGTTTAAAGACAATAGACCTGAAAATTATGTAATATACACAGATGGATCTAAAACAGATCATACTGTAAATGCAGCTTTCTATGATCCACAGCTAGACTTCACCAAATGCATTAAATTAAATAGAGTATGTAGCATTTTCACTGCAGAATGCTATGCAATTTATTGTGCACTGCAACATGTACATAGTATTGTAAATAATGTACAGAATATTTTGATAGTTACAGACTCCAGAAGTGTTTTGTCTGCTCTAGATAATGTAAACATTAGTTTTAAGTTAAATTATATTATTTATTGTATTAGATTTCTTATCCTAAAACTACTTGACAAGTGTATTAAAGTAGAAATGGTATGGGTACCTTCACACAGTGGCATTCGTGGTAATGAGGTAGCTGATAGTGCTGCCCGTTCAGACCATGATGAGGATAGATCAGAGTTGCTCAAGGTCCCATTCACTGATTATTACAGCCTTTATAAAGAACTGAATAGACGGTTATGGAAGGAGTATTGGGACATAACGTTGGAGACGAAAGGCAGATGGTATGCTGGAATACAAAATGAATTATTGACTAGACCTTGGTATCATAATTTCAAGTACAGCACAAGGAAATTTATAACTATTATATCACGCATGAGATTGGGACACTGCCTAACACCAGCTCACCTGCATAGGATTCACATAATTAGTAATAGCCGTTGTGATCATTGTGGAACGGAAGATGCTGACTTGGATCATGTTATCATGCAATGTTCGAGTTTTAACATTCAACGTTTACCACAGAGTACTTTTATTATATATGGGACGTTTACTATTGGTCTCTGAATTGAGTGAAATTAATGACAATGACAGTGAATGTTATCAAAGTGTTCCCCGCCGCGTTCAGGAGTTATTAGCTAATATGAAATATTTTACTGTCTTGAATAAATATGTGTGTAATACCGTAGGAAAATTGTAAATATTTTGAAATAGTAATTATTTGTACATTATTTATACGTAACATTGTAAATATCGTTCAAAATGTATTCGACTGAAAGACTTGTATCTATGGTCAAGAATAAAGATTATTAAAAAAAAAAATGAATGTCAATGTCATTTCTCACCTGTTCTCAGTTCTGTCATTCTAATGTCAAAGCACTAAAGTCACGCAAGTGACCGCAATGTTTTTGTGATTTATTTACTTGAAGAACTTGTAAAGAGTAGTGTAGTTTACAAAAATCAGTAGTTTTACTTTAGTGATAAGTGTTAGTGAGTTCTTAGTACCATCACAATGTCGGAAGAGGACGAAAACTTGCATCGTTTGGAGGGATCTTCAGGGGATGCTCCCGGCGGTCTTATTCTTAAAAAGAAGGAAGCTCCAGCAGAATTTCAGTTTGCGAGGCCTTCGTTGCTTGGTCTTGACAAGCTGGCCGCAGCCAAACGTAAGCAAAACCGCCTGATCTCGTTCCAGGACGATAATACTGAAGATGATGTTGACGACAATAAATCTGAAGCCAGTGGTTCTAAAGAACGTAAATACAGGAAGCACAATGAAGAAACACCTACTTACACCGGCGGTATATCAGAACAAGCGCGGGAACGGATGCTTGAGAGATTACAGAAGTGAGAAAGTTTGTTTTTAACATAGTTTTAGTACTGTTTACTTTGTTTACAATGAAAAGTGCTCTGGCTTCAACTTGTAAAAAGAATAGTAATTATGATTATTTAAGGAATTAAGTCTAAGGCATTTGAAACAGGATATATATAATCACACATAAGTCCAAAAATAAAACTAGAAAAGAAGAAATCCAGTTTGTTACAAAAATATTGAAATCATATATTTCTCCCACTTATTAGAGACTCCTCTTACTTATTGTGCACTGATTTGTTATGTTTAAGCTATCCTGAAGTCAAATTATTTTCAAATAGCTTCAGTCTTGATGTTTTTAAATCCAATAAGAAAACAGTTCTCCTATTTTTATAATTACTAGGGTAGATTAATCCATACTACAAAATAGATCTTTATTTTAAACAAAATTGGGTGTTTAGTCCTGTGGTAAAGTTAGTACTACTGTAAGCAAACCAGTCATCATCATCATATCAGCTAGCACTACTGAACATAGGCCTCACTTGTAGACTTCCAATAGGACCGGTTGGAAGTGGCTTCCATTTCAAGATTCTTACTAAACTCTTGTACATACCTGAAGGACATAAATCCTAATGAAAGCAAAACAAAATAGTGTCAATTTGATCTTTAAGTTTTGGTTACTGTGGCAGATCTTAATATTTTTTTATAGGATTATTGAAAACCTGTGTGCTACATGTGTGTCATTTTACGAGTTAAATACATAGTGACAAAACATGGTGCAATAATATTTGGTATTAATCTGACATCATCAGCTCTTTACCTCAATTCAAATAATTAAATTTAATCAATATCTTTTTCCAGAAAAGAAAAAGATGCAAAAGAAAAAGGCGTACATTGCTCAACACAAGAAGAAAAGAAATCCCGATCAAAAGATGATGAGGATGACCGCTACTATCGTTACCGTTATGACAGAAAGGAACGTGACCGCAGAAGGGATGACTGGAGAGATGACAGAAGAAATAGAGATAGGGATAGACGACAAGGCGGGAGAGATTCGGAGCGGAAAGATCGGGATAGTGAGAGAAGAGGCGGGGAGAGTTCTCGAAGGAGTTACTATGAACCGAGGTTTAAAGATGAGCCTAGAACTCCCAAGTAAGTTTGGTGCTATTTCAAAGATTTAATACTGCTTGACTATGTTTAACCCATTCCCTGTCCGATGAACCACATTGTGTCTGCTGTGCGGATAGTAAAAGTAAGAATGCATATACTATTTTTGTGTGTTATAATCATCAAATAAGTCTATCCGACCTAGGAAATATTAAAAGTTTGCCCGGGAACACAAATACATATAATTTTCATAAGTCTTACTTCGTATGTGTGTGTATAAAGTTGTTTAACTTTTGTAGGTTGACCAGATATATTAAAACACTATACACTGATATCTTAAAATATGAAATGAGCTGTTGTTCTTTAAAATAATTCTAGAGCTTTAGTAGTTTTCTTAAACTTTACCTGTGTTCTTTTACAGCTTGAAAGTCCTCAAACCAACAGACAAAACAGCCTGGGATGATGATGATGATGATCCGAAGGCCCCAATCCGTAAGTCCAGCTGGGACTTCCCAACACCACTGCCACGGGATGGTGGTGGTGATCGATCT
The DNA here is from genome assembly GCA_036375495.1 of Agrotis segetum. Classification (NCBI taxonomy): domain Eukaryota; kingdom Metazoa; phylum Arthropoda; class Insecta; order Lepidoptera; family Noctuidae; genus Agrotis; species Agrotis segetum. The sequence continues at coordinate 1,179,666 of JAQSVV010000062.1, forward strand.
CAACGAAGTGATAGGAGTGGCAAACCTTTGAGGGATTATAAGGGAAGACCGTATGATAATACTCCGAGAGCTTCACCACATAAGTGAGTATTAGCCTTATAATGGATATTAATGCTCAGGAGGCCTACCGTCTTAAAGCGTGAGTGGGAACGAGATGGCGCTAGACGACTTCTATAGCTCTGTCTCTTTCCCACAGCCTAAGGACCCACAGTTTAAGACATTATAGTAGACCACCAGGCGTTTCAGCCGACTTGCTTCATTTTCTTGTTTCCCTATTTTATTTAGATAATTATGTTTATTGAAATGTGCATGAAATGACTATATGGCGCTAACATAATTTCGTTTTTATTGTGGTCTTATAACATTACATACCTACCATGTCTCCGCTCCATGATTCCACTGTAAGCATTAAGATCAAATGTACAGAATTGTTTGAAGTAAGACACGGGACGCCGCTCATGGCAAAAACGCGGGTTTTCTCCGAGCGAATCATCGCGCTGCTCACATTGTTGGACCAAAATTATGAACGGGCCGTTATTAGTGACTTTAGCCCTATAATTAATTGCAGAATCGTAACAATTAATTCTATCGATTTGAGTCCATATTATTGTGATTTCAAATCCTAATAAATCTATAATTTATAATGTTGTGATGATTCTAGAACTTTCTGCTTTAAATACTTGAAATATTTATTAAAAAGATAAATATTACTATTTACAGATTCGCTAGTTCGCGGCGAGCAGTGGACATAGATGACTCAGATTGGGAGGAAGCTGAAAAGAAGCTGGACCGAGCTTGGTATAATATGGGTGAAGGTAAATATCATCATCACATTATGCCATTCTATTATGAATCTAATACAGTTGTTATAATGTTTAAAATCGAAACATGTTGTAAATTATGGCATTAGACAACTCTTTAGTAGTAGTCCAGATATATTTTTAAATATGAATTCAATTTTAATGAGTTTGTTGGCCACCATTTGATATATTTAGTACCTTAACACCTTACAGCAGAAATAAAAGTACCTAGCTCAGTTATAGAGCATCGATTATAATATCTGCGGCAGTCACAATTCCTGATCGAAAAGAAAACTTGCATTCATTATTTTGCACCTCTTTTTCTTATCCCTAGTTGCCTACTTTCAGGGTTCTTGTACACGGCGCATGTAACCCGCGCAAGTGCCTCAACATGCGCCGTGTACAAGCACCTTGCGGGTAGCTTGATCAAGTAGCTTGCGCATGTTACTCGCGCAGGTAAATCGCACCTTTACTTGCGCCGGTTACATGCGCCGTGTACAAGCACCCTTAAAGCACTGACGTTCATTGTCCAGTAACGTAATTACCGACATTGAATAGTGACATTAGAAATGTATTGATAAGTCGTCACGCTACACTAGCGCCTGTATCGGCGAATGGGGAAGGCAAGTCAAAGCTAATTGTAGATGGCGCCACCATAGCTTGTCCTAATCCGACCAATGACGTCGGATTAGGACAAGCTAATCCGACGTCATTTCTTTTAAGATTTGAATTACTTCAAAATAGTAATTCTAATCTTAAAAGTACTATTTTGAAGTACTTTTAAGATTTGAATTGATTTGAACCAATCACGATGCTTGGAACAAGCTATACTAGCGCACAGTATTATTATTGCCTCGAAAAGCGGACATTCCCTTTTTATTAACTTATCCGATAGAACAAGTTATTTTAAAAGTAAGAGTAAAATACCCGTGTGACAATTTTGTCTCAATCATGAGATATAATTTTTTTTTTAAATTTTCTATGGTTTCCATAAAAACCGTAGAAATCGCAATAACTTTAGATCCAATTAGGTTTTGTTATATCTTTGGTTGCAATTACTTGATGCTTTATATTAAGTAAATTACCAAGCAAACGCTCAATTTATATCGTTACCCGGTGGTGAGTAACATCGAATTTTACATATTTACGATTTTATTTTTTTATGGGCTTATTTCCTGGTATTTGGATTCAATATCGAGACAATCTGTTGCTTTGGCACTAAGAAACACCAATTTAAAATATCATATCCAAATCTTATGGTATCCAGAAATTATAGGATTCTGAAATTTAGGCGCTAGGGTTGGCATAAGTCGTATTTTCTTAAATGTTTTTTTTTATTGTAAAATATAGTAACATAACAATAGGACCTGTTACCAATACCGGTGGGCCACTTATTTTTATATTTTTAAATGTGTATCGTACATAGCACTGAATTTTTACCTGCGGAAAATTATAATTAAAGTAGGTATTTATGCAAGTGAAGTCTTTTTTTTTGGGACAAACCCACCGCACTGTTCCTAAATCACAGCAACTCCTGAAAGCCAGAATCAACAGTGGCGACCGCCAGAAAAGCGCCGGCAATTAAGCTCGACGAAGTCCCGGAGAATGAATTTAACTGTCTTGGATCCCGCAACGTACGTAGACGTCGATAAGTAACCAACATAAATTTAAAACTACAAACAAAAAAAAAAAATTTTTGCGAAGTGATGACCCTAAAATCAAAATTATCAGAAAAAACTTTAGAAGTGAATAACTCCCAGATACCGTGAGATTTGGATGTGTTTTTTTTTCTACTGATTGGTTGGGGTCTATATATGATTTACCATTAATATTGAATCCAACTAAGTAAAGATACAACCATGAAAAATCAAAATCTAAAAACACAAAAAAAGGATATTTCTTAAAATCTCTACTAGGTAGTACCCTTTTGTATTTTTTTTTAAATATCTTTAACATAGTTTTATTACTCATAATAAAGACATGTGTAAAATAATGCGTATTTATTTTTAAATTAAATAATTTAGAAAAGTAAAAAAAAACACATAACATTTTTTTACTCATGTTTTATGTAAAATTGGTACACGGGTATTCTACTCTTACTTTTAAAATAATGTGGCGACTTAACGCCCCACATATGTCCCTACCAACAAACGTAAGCAACGTGAAAGTGGTGACCCCGACGTGATCGAGTATTTAGTAAACGTGAGCTTTCGGTTTATAAAGGGTCGGGCCGCAGTGATTAATTTAACGGCAACGCGGCGAGTTGACAATTTGTGATACTCCGTGACATTCAAGTGAGTGCAAGTGCAGTAACATCATCATGACAGGTGCGACTGCAACCCCCGGTGGCGGCAGTGTCAACGGTCCAGCTAACAGCTCCAGGCAGGTGTCGTGGCCGCAGATAGCTCAGTTCAGCACAGCTGACCCTGAAACCTGGATGAGATGCGCCGAGAGCTTCCTGAGGATGTCAAAAGTCCCGGCCGCCGCGCATAGCTTAGTGCGAGGGTGCGGTATGGCTATGTTATTGAGTGCACGCCGCGACCCGACGACACTAGAGCAGCTCGCCGGCGCCACTGGACTCTAGTAATTCCTAGGACGCGTTTAGGGCGATGTGTATAAATTAAGTCTAGAAATAGAATATGGTAAAATTATGATGTTGAATTCTGTTGCTGTCTTCGCTGGCCGCCCGAATGTCTGTTCATGTGTCGACACGACTTAGTATTGAAATAGCTTACATTTACACTCGTGTCGAAGAATTTGTTATAATTTAATATTTGACTGCATCTGTATTATGTTGTTACTTGATTGATGAGACTCCATAACTCAAATATGTTGTGTATGGTAGTAATTTCATGGTAGCATTAGTCATGATTCGGGTTCACACACCGCAGCCGAGGGAAACCCGCTAGAGGGAGCGTCAGACGCAAGTACTGCGACTGAAGTAACTGCCCACGACCGAACGGCAGAAGCACCGTTTAGGAACCAACGTTCGGTTCCGCGCAGGTTTAATAGACGTGTTCGTTTCCCTGACTATTATCAGGCTGGTTTATCATGATTCAGATCACTAGCAGATTTATGGCCCAAATCACTTGTTTTGTTCGGTGATCTAAATCACTGGTAGGGGGGTACTTGTGGCGACTTAACGCCCCACATAATGTACCAACCACCAATGTAGCAACGTGTAATTAGATTGTATATTTATGTATAAGTAGTTCGTAAGTAGGTACCGTGTAATTAGATTGTAAATATGTATAGTTGATTGTAAATATGTATAATTAGATCGTAAGTAGGTACCAATGTAAATAATTTTGTAATCAGTTTAATTGTTTAGTTTCTTCTTTTGTTTCTTTAGGTATTGTCCATCGGCAAAAAAGCTCCGAAGTAATAGATACAATAGACTATTCTTCAGTCCTTTCCGCCGATTCACACAGCTGAAAATTATGTTTTATTGTACGCAGCTGCAGTGTTAAATTTTATTGTACAGCGAATTGTTCTAAACTGCATTGTGAACTGGCAATTAAGAAAGGGTGTTTGTCTGTAATGTTTATGACCTAGTGCCTTAACAAAATGCCAAATGTTTTTATACCGTTGGGCTTCCCAGAGCGCGTTTTCTATTGTTTATTGGTAACAATGCTTACTATAGTTTTTAGTTGTAAGAAGTTTATCGCCAGCGACTGGGAAAGACGAATGTGTATTTTTGGTGGACAGTCCACGCGCAACCTTCACACGAGTCAGTTCACTCGCTCTGATTATTTCCGTTATTATACATCTCTGCTGCAAGAAAGAACTGTTTCATTTCAACCTACCGGCCGACCCTTGCAATGCTTACATCCCGTGCTACACGTTTCTAAAACGTTTTAATTCGCGTAAGCAACGCGAAAATAACCTGTTCTATCGGGTAAGTTAATAAAAAGGGGATGTCCGTTTTTCGAGGCAATAATAATACTGTGTAGCGCCATTAGTTTCCCAGTTGCCATCCCCATTCAAACACGATAAGCCCTGATTAAAACTTTTATTACTAAACTACTTACAAAAGGTAGGAATCATCCACCATAATTTGCAGGTGAAGCCGACGAATCAGACCCATTCGCTGGTACATCATCCGAGTACGTCGCCCGCAAAGAGGAACAGATTGAAAAGAGACGCAATCGTAAAGTATCGGCACAGAGACAACAGATAGACAAGGATAACGAGCTGTGGGAGCGAAACAGAATGCTCACCAGTGGAGTGGTGCATGCTATCAATGTTAACAATGATTTGGATGAGGTGAGTTTAGTGTCATACACGCGTAATATCTTGGATGGCCCATAGAACTTACTCTTCATAATTTATGGTTCCTTAGTACTTCAATATAATCTTACTCGCTCGCACTTGTACGTACCACGTACTATTGCTTGCTCTTTCTTTTAGCTGTCTACTTGCAAATCTATTTATTTTACGGCGAAAAAAAAGAAAATTCGATTATCGATTATTGAGGTAGTATGGGTTTTCAACCGACTGCAGAACAAAAAGTAGGTTCTCAGTTCAATCTGTACGTTTGTACCTATATGATGTGATGCCGTTTTCAGAAAAGTGTTCGTTACATTCTGGAGGTTTTAGTATGTAACAGTAATGGATATCTAGTTGCGTTGCCCACATAGATCCGTTTTTGCTCACTTAGATTATAGATTTTAAAAGACTTTTTTTATATCTGAACTAAAAATGGTAAAATTTAGAAATCTAGATACGCGAGAGCGTGGCCAACCAAGCAGGTGTTAAAAACTTACCGAAACCTATTTTAAAAACCAAAAAAAAAGCGTAAAATTACTTTTTTTTTTCGGAAGATGGTGGCAAAAGTTGATATTTTTCCATACATTAAATAAAGAACTAAACAAATTTTCAATTTATTAATGCTTTCATCATACTTATTACGTTTTGTTTTCAGGAAAACGTGGACCGTGTACACTTGTTAGTCCACAACATAGTACCGCCATTCCTTGACGGTAGGATCGTATTCACGAAGCAGCCCGAACCCGTGATACCAGTAAGTTTTATATTTGCTTTTTACTAATGTTCGTTGCTAAATAATTACAGCTGCATAGGCCGATCTTCCAGGTTAAGCCGCGTTTGCCGAGGTTGGTTTGTGGCTGGGTGACCATCTGTCATACCGGTCTTCCTCCGTGCCTCTGAAAGCACGTAAGGCCGTCCCGGTTGTCATTTGTAAATCTTTGACAGTCGTTACTGTTAGTCAGAAGCTCTAAAAAATTATAAACCAGTCTTACAATGTGGTATCGTATTATCCAGTACTGCATTGTGGAGGTCCGATAGGCAGTCATCGTCATCATCGGCCTATTAATGTTCCCACTGCTGGGACACAGGCCTCCTCTCTGTGAGAGGGATGTTGAAGTATCATTGGCCTGTAGCCATGTAACAAACGATAAACGCAAAAGCTGAGTAGGCTTTAATAGATTTTCAACTTAATGTACTTATAGTTTGTTTTTTAATCTCGTAGACCAAATTGACAAATGATAACATTAAAACTGACATAAATACTATTGAAAATGTCAGTTTGCCATTTGCACCTGTCAATTCAGTCTACGAGATTAAAAAACCGACTTTAGGTATAAAGTTGAAGTAGCGTTTTCGTTAGTTTCAGTTGCTATTTTTTCAACTTTATACCCAAGCCTAAAGTTGAAAATCTATTGGGGAGTACCGAGCGTTTACGATTATCGTTTGCGACTAGGCTAAGTGGCCTTGTTTGGTCTAGATGATTAAAACTTGAAAATGATTTCCTTCTTTTATTTAGGTAAAAGATCCGACCTCTGACATGGCAATGAACGCTCGCAAAGGCTCCGCGCTCGTGAAAGCGTTTCGAGAACAAAAGGAAAGACGCAAGGCTCAGAAGAAACACTGGAAATTGGAGGGAACTAAAATTGGTACGAAAAATAACTAATTTCATTGAAAAAACAATGTTAGTGTAAAAGAAATAAGTTGCTGAATGGCATGACGATAAGACGAGACATATCAATTAGGCATTCCACGATCTTCGAACTCGGTCTCGTTCAACCTTACGTCACTGGAAATAAAGATTAATATTGACTGTTTTTACATACGATATACTGCGCTGTGTATTGACGATTTATGAAAATCTTAACACATCACTGATCTGGATTTATCCTGAAAACATTTTAAATAAATGATTTGTGTTCTGTATTGCTATTCTCTGAAAATTCAGCGCAGCGGCTGAAACTATGCTTTGTCTCACCTGTATTTTCAACCTTATGTTTTTGAGTTTAAAGTTGAAAACCCATTACCAGCACGTCAACTAGTTCGTTGTAGTCTTTTAGAGAAGAGTAAAACAAAATCAGTAGTTTTAAAAATTCAATATTTTTAGCTTTTCAATCAATTTAATAAGTTTTTTTTTTGTATCTTTTTTTGTCTCAGGTAACCGTTGTTAATAATAGAGTAAAATAAATAAAAGTATTAATGTCTTTTTTCCTATTTTTCGATTTCAGGTAACATAATGGGCATTCAAAAGAAGGAAGAGGAAATGGAAGACGGTCCGACTAAAGACGCATACAAATATGCTGAACATATGGATAATCGTAAGTTAACAGCTTTCACAACTAACTTTGATCACGAAAAATAACTTAAAAGCCTACACATAAAGTGTAGTTTCTGTTCTTAAATATCACTCTGGTATTATTATAGAGATACATATACCAACAAGACCTAATCGGCTAGCGTTCGCGTAGTAAGTCAATAGAGCGCGTACTAAGCTGGTATCGCGTATACCCCATGTCCATCAGCAAGGCTGTGCGCGAAAAAAATTTCGCAGCACAATCCGGCTCGTACATTTTTACTGAACAAAGAAAGTATAATAATGTGCGCGTACAAAAAAACGAATCCACTGCTCGCAGAAATACCTAAGTTTGTGGTGTGGCCTCCTTAGAGGGCCAAGGCCTGCCGGAGTCAGGAAACTGTGACCCTGGAAAAGCTTCACCGTGGATTTTAGTCATTACGAGTCTGACAGTCTCTCCCGTCCCGCCCTGGGCGGGACGCTTATTCCCAACTGCCCAACTACAAACTGCTCTACTCGCATTTGACAAGGGGCCTGGCCGTCTATAAAATGAAAATAATTAGAACTCCTTTTTCCTAAGACCAAACTATTTCATGTAGGTACTAAGAACATAAATAATTATGTCATTATGAATGTCACCTTACCGATCGTAAATTTTTGCATTTTAGTTCTAAACTATTTGTAGCAAAATATTTTTCGAAAAACGTTATGCGCGTACGAAGTCGCGGGCAAAAGCTAGTATCTAATAAAACATTTATATTTGTATTAGATGAGCAATGGGGAAAAGAAAATGTCTAAACTCAAAACTATAAAAGGATTAGTTGAGCTGTTGGGATCCCAACTGCTCAACTGTTCGTAGTTGAGCAGTTACAGTTGAGCAGTCAGAAAATTGCGGGGCGGGAGGACTCATTTGATGATTTTACTAGGAAAAAAAAGGTGCTTGCTTGAGTGAGTTCACCAGAGCGAACATTATGTGTTGTTGGAATCGCATCTTAATCCAAGCTGTACCCCTGCTTCTCGACTCCGTTTGGTCGTATCGTGATGTCATATACCCTAATATCCTTCCTCAAAAAATTCACTATCCAAAAAATAAATATTTTTTTAAATCGAAGCACTAGTTCCTGAGAGTAACGCGATCAACCAAACTAACTCTTTATAATATTACAAGTGAAGATTCACACACTTCTTCCACAGAGCCTCAAGAAGTGGAATCGAAGTCAGACTTCGTGAAGAAGATGACGATATCCGAGCAGAGACGGTTCCTACCAGTGTTCGCAGTCAGAGAGGAGCTGCTGCAGGTCATCAGGGAGAACAGCGTTGTTATTATAGTTGGTAAGTAGTTTTGTTCAGTGACATATACCTACATTACTAGGTAGTTTATAACTGAGTTCAAGAAAAGGAGGTATTCATTTAGACCCGTTTCTTGATGCGGTTTTCAGAAAAGGGTTGGTTATATTATTCTGAAGAAGCTTTTAGTTTACAACCATAATTTGCGGGGCCCTGTTATGCGCAAGGCCCCTTTATGTGCAGGGCCCTCTTATTCGCGGGGGTGCCTTATGCGAGGAGCTCCCTTACGGGCAAGATACTCTAATGCGAGGGGCTTCTTTATGGGCAGGGTCTTCTTTTGCGAGGGTCACCGTTATGCGCGGGGCCCTCTTCGGCATGGGGCCCGTTAATGCGAGGGGCTCCCTGTCGGGTAGGGTCATCTTATTCGAGGGTCCCCCTTATTTGCGGGGTCTTCTTCGGCAAGGGGCCCCCTTTATGCGAAGGGCCCTCATATGCTTGAGACCCCTTTATGTGCAGGGCTCTCTTATACGCGGGGCCCACTAATGTTCTGGGCCCTTTTATGGTTGGGGTCCCCTTATGCACAGAACCACCTTATACGCCAGGCCCGTAGCAAAATACCATTCCTGGCCCTGTAGCAAACGGCAAGCGACAATCGCTAACGTTCAGCAGTCGCTAATACATTTTCAACTTTATTCCCCTTCGCATAAAGTTGAAAATCTAGTAAAGACTGCTGAGCGATAGCGAACGAGAACTATCTGTAATCTTTGATAGATTTTCAACTTTATGCAATGGTGTATAAAGTTGAAAATGTATTAGCGACTGCTGAACGTTAGCGATTGTCGCTTGCCGTTTGGCTGTAGGGCCTCTGTTGTGTTAACTCGTAACTGTTTGTACCCCAGGTGAGACAGGCAGCGGTAAGACCACCCAGCTGACCCAGTACCTGCACGAGGAGGGGTTCAGTCGGCTCGGGATGATCGGGTGCACGCAGCCCAGGAGGGTGGCCGCCATGTCCGTCGCTAAGAGAGTCTCCGATGAGATGCACACTAAACTAGGTGAGAATTATTAAATTTTCAATTTTATTAATAGAGATGGTGACAGGCATAAATAAATCTATTCATCTATATCTATACAAATAAATAAAATTGGAATGTCTGTTTGTTATATTGAAATAACCATTTTTACTACATGCATACAAATAGATATACGGTACAGACACCAAAATTATTTTTTTTACAATTTTTGTCTGTCTGTCTGTCTATTTGTTATGGCTAATCTCTGAAATGGCTGAGCCTATTTTAACGGGACTTCTTTTGGCAGTTGGTTGTTGTAATGAAGAGTAACTTAGGCTAATTTTATTTTAGAAAAAGATATTTTAATAGTTAACATTATGAGATTAAAATTTACTACGAGAAAATTATAATGTCTAAAATGCAAATGAGCGAATTATTTAATAGTTATTTAGAGCGAACGTATAAAAAGTCCGGCCATCGAGTCGCATCGAATAGTTTTACTGTAATATTCATCATCATCGTCAGCCTAAAAATGTTCTCTGTCGTAAGAAGTGCGTCATAATAACCGCATGGACTCAATGCGGGTTGGTAGATGTCTATGTCTTCTTATTTTGGTTTTTCTGAGCTTTAATCGACCAAATATTAATTCTGGCAACACCTTCATCTCAGGTGACGAGGTCGGCTACGCCATCCGTTTCGAGGACTGTTCATCACCCAACACGGTGATCAAATACATGACTGACGGTATCCTGCTTCGCGAGGGTCTGCGGGAACCAGACCTGGACAACTACTGCGCTATCATCATGGATGAGGCTCACGAGCGGTCACTGTCCACGGATATGCTGTTTGGACTGCTAAGAGAGGTAAGTTCATAGAATAGTGTACGTTTTCAGCATCAATCAATTGAAAATCTGTGTAATAATAATGAGATATTGCTAGAAGGCTCGCGGGGCACCATTATGCGCGGGGCTCCCTTATGTGTTGCTCCCCTTTATACGAGGGGCCGTCTTATGCGCAGGACCCCTTTAAACGCGGGCCCTCATTTATGCGCGGGGCCCCCTTATGTGAGCCCTTGAGAGCCCGTGAGCCCTAAGCAATTGGTTATGTATATTTATTGGGCGATATTAAAATGTACTTTTAAGTTTACGTATACAAAATGCCAAAATAAGTTGTTCTCTCTCTACACGTACTTTCTCTCCTTAAGGGGGAGCGGGCCATCATCCACAACCAGTATTGGCGTAGCTAGCTATTCTTGAAAATTGATTATGACAACTTCATATTAGGTACAACCTTTTCGAAAATTGAGCTAACTTAGGAGTTCGATAATTTTTCGCTTTATGATCGGGATAAGTTTTCATTTATGTGCAACATTTTATTCCAATCGTCGGGACCCTTGACACTTGGGGGCCCCGTATTTTATACGGCGGTTGTAACGCCTCTGTACAGCACGTTACCTGAAACAATCAGCTTACGTAGCTATAAATAAAAACGCCCCTCTTAAAATGTCTAAACTGCATATTTTAAATGCGCACACCATGACGAATGATAAAGCGTCGTTGCATTTTTATCTGTCATGCCATAAAAACAAAGTCCATTTCTATTTTCATCTTAATAAACAAGATGTGAATATTCTTGGCATCACTTAAATTTTTCGTGTGACAACCGATGGTCAAATGTTTTCTTTTGTTTGGCAACCTCTTTGCGTGTTAGTTCGTACATTCAATGATAGATGGCGTTGTAGGAACAAAGCAAATAGGCTAAGATACTGTATGAAATTGACCTCTCTTTATGAAAAGAATAAGTGTTTCGGCTGTACATACTATATATTTATTATACATAGAGAATGAGAAATAAAAAGGAAATGGACCTTAATTCAAAGCAAAAAGTACCTACCTAAAATAATTGTTTGTCTGGAGTCCTCCGTCAGAATAATTTCCGTAAAAAAAGGTAACAACAAAGCTTTTCCTTCACGAATTAAAATATAGATATTTTATACTCTTTGTCACAAGCCACAGAATATTTGAAAGTTTTCATATAGATGTCGCTATTTTGAATTTAATTGTGTACCATACTTTTGATTGATTCTTATTTAAATATGTTGTTCCTCATTCGAATTGAAATAACGGTCACGACACGACACCGGCATAATTGCGCCGGCTCATTTTCTCCTTTCCGATACGGCACACACAGGAATATCCTAAAACATCCGTGTCCGGTGAGGACCTATGTCAAACGGTACGGACAGATGGTCAGGACGCCGCCCGTAACGTCTATCCAGCCACTCCTCAAAGAGGGGTCTTACCGCCGCGATCGTGGCGTACCCGTCCCCCCCCCCCCCCCCTAATATTAGGGTATTTGTAATGTCCCACGGCTGGGCAGCCTTTCTCCATTTCCTCCAACGGTCACAATTTTGCGCTACATCTTTGTAAATCTCAAGAAAAACGTCCAGTTTGTCCTGCCATCTCCGTCGTGGTCTTCCGCGACCCTTTGTATGTATTAAATTAAGACATTTGGATCTCCCTCTATCCTTTCCCACTCTTATGGTGCTGTAATAAATCTGTGTTTTTAAATCTTAGTTCTGCTATTTTTAGGGTTGTCAGATTGTTGCCTTTTGTAATGAATAAAAATGAAAACACAACACATTATAAAGTTATCATTTATTCATAAAAATGCTTCATTATAAATAGAACGTTTAAACATACACAAGTACAACTCTCACAACAGTCGAACATTTGCCACAATTAATTAACATTAAATTAATTAGCTCGCATAAACTATACAGTTTACAAAATACTTTCAACTGTCAACCCTAATAGGGCTGACCAACATAACAATACTTCTTTTGACTAATCCAATTCACATTGAGCGATTTTCGAACGAAATCGTATTCCAAATTGGAAAATAAAACAGTCTTATTTAAATCAGAAAGAGTGATACAAATACTCATAAGACTAGGGTTACCACTCTCAAATACATATAAAGATTAAACATTAAATAGTTTAATATTAGCATAATATAGTAATATTAATATACGAGCCGAGGGGCGTCTTTAATAACAGGAATGTTTATTCATATTTTTGTTATTATACATCCGAATTAAAGCTATGGAGGGCCACTTTCACAATTTTCCTCCTATACAATTTATGTATCTAGGCGGTATAAAACCAGATGTATTGAGAATTACATTCGCTATCTAATATGCTAATCTACTTTTTAATAATATCTTTTAAGTTTAACACGATCTAAACATGTGTAAGCTGCAACTTGAATTTGGTCCAGTAGTATCAAAAGTGTGTGAAAGATGCCCCTAGAATTTATCATAATCCAAAGAGAGACGGTAATAGTAAGTTGTCAAAGTAAATACTGGCAGGAAAGACAACGAAACAAAAATAAAATAAACTTAATGAAATTCATAAGAAGGAACATTACATTCAAGACATAAAAAACCCATGTTTACAACAAAAAAATCCGAACTCTTCGGAAATAATTTCGAATAGAAAGTTTTTCTAAAACAGAAACATTGCTCCGAATTCAAACAATCCAATCCGGAGTTTAAATATTCTTAATTTAAATCAGAAATGCAATTTCAAATTCACATAAACCGATGTAACAACTCTTTCGATATTGGAACTTTTTCAATGGGGAAGGTCGATCAAAGTTTTTGTAGATGGCGTGTCTATGGCTGGGTCCCAATCTGACCAATGAGGTCGATGTAGTGCCTGATATAACATGACATTTGCGTTGTAAGACAACACGATTAGCTAGTTACCTTCCCCAATTTGGGAACCCAGAAGTTCCGTAATCAAATTGATACTTAGACGTTGTCGATTTTCTTAGGGATGGGCCAGAAGCAGGCGTAGCAGGAGTAGTTACCAGCGGAGTGGGAGCCGCTGGCCGGCGATACTCAGACGGACTTCGCCTTTTCCCTGGCGTAACTCTGACTGACGAGCATTACACCCATATTCATGCCAACGTTACCCCACTTGAACGACTCGCTTATCTGAAACAAATAGATGGAAAAATTAGTCTAAAGAAGGTTTTATTATCTGCGGGTTTAGTAGAGAGACGTCACCGCATGTTATATTTTTAGTTTTTTTTTCTATCAAGTTGGTACTGAACATAGAGAAAAAACAATTAAAGCATTAATGGACTATACACACAATGGGACTGTTAGGGGACTTTTTGACTATCACAAATACACATAATTTGTTATTTTTCTCCACATTTTAATATCAAGCATTGTCGATATTTTTTCCTTGTCAGAAACCAATGAATTTATTTTATTCTTAATAGTGGGATTTTCGTATCACAACAAAAACTTTCCTCGATATATCAATTTGTCATTTATTATTTTTATTATTTATGTCCGTTTCATGACTTACAAATGATCCGTAAAATTTTATCTTTCTTTAACGATACGACCGAAAGGTCATTTGTGACTATTACAACGTCTTTGCAAACTATTAGTTGTGTATAAAACAAGTTTTTACTATGAAGACTAGATGTACTATGCAATGTGTTACATAATTTTAGAGGTGTGGCTTGTCTTATAAATATTCAGTAAACATAATCTAGGCTAATATGCATGTTTCTCACATGATCTGAGACAATGTCCAGACTTCATAAAAGACTGAATTTCACAGTGTTTTACAGACTAATCAGATTGGAAATACTGTTAAAAAATGATATAATTGTGATTTATATATTAATATCTGGTTATGGTATCGATTCCTTGAGCCGAAAAACACCTAATCTGTAACTTTCATGAAAATCCTTGGAGCCGTTTCCGAGATCCTGATTACATATAAATATACAAGAATTGCTCGTTTAAAGATATTACATTTACGTGTAGGTGAGTAGGTACTTTTATATTATACGATAGACGATGGTATAAACAATGTTTTCAATAATGTTCTACGTATGAGTCGTTGCGCCTACGCACAGTCGCACACGCTACAAAAAATGTGCAGAGGCAATGTCATAGCGTCATAGCAATCACATATGGTCAGTTTTATAAGAATTTTAAGATTATAACTGATAGTTTACATAATTATATATAATGTACTTAAGTAAATATTTTTATATAGTAGGTAATTTATGTGTAGGTAGGCAAAATTATCTTTTTTTACTAGTTATATGTAAATGAGTTTCGTAACGATAATAAAACTTCAATGCCATTTACTTGTATAGCAAAACGGTCCATAGTCTTAAGTAATTCCAATTATCCATTGACACGAACTGGTTATAAGTGGTTTAAACCTGATCAATTGTTTAAACATTACGATACAAGAATGGCGTTGTTTAAAATCGACCGTTAACCATTTGATAACGCTAAGTTATTTTTATTTTGTTATGTTATCTGTGATTTTTTGTGTTTGACCTTTTTTGAGGCGGTTATAACCTATATTTATTTTCCACTAGCTGTTGCCAGCGGTTTCACCCGCTACAACTCGAAAATTATCCCACGGGAACATAAAATCGGGATAAAAACTATCCTATGTGTTAATCCAGGTTATAAACTATCTGTGTACCAAATTTTAGCCAAATCCGTTCAGTGGTTTTTGCGTGAAAGAGTAACAAACATCCATACATCCATACTTACAAACTTTCGCCTTTATAACAGTAGTAGGATTCGACGCTTTTAAAAGACTTTTTTATGAACTTAGTATTGTTTTGCACCTTTGTTTATTATATGGCGTTTATGACAGTTTTTCTTTGAGAGGTAGTCTTCTAAACAAATCAACCGAATTGGAAATATATATTTTATTTACAAATATAATGCCCAAGGAATGTTTATATTTATGTTATAATATTATAAATATCTCACTTCATATTATGGAGTACGTGATTTATATAATTATTTCCTTAATTATTTGTTTTGGTTTGGTACGAAAAATCCCGATCAGTAGGTATTACTATTTTCCTTACTACAGACGTGAGTTATTACAATAGCTAGGTATAATTTCTCATTGACTCATAAAATAATAAACAATTCATTCAGTGCATTTGTTCCGGAATTTTTATGTTATTTCCTGTAACATGGATTTTACATAAACATAAACCGTTTCGGAAACTCCAACATTAATATTTATAGCAGAAAACCCATAAGTTAAACTAATCAAGTGTTTATAAAACATTAAATAAGAACTGTGTGAAAAGCGTTAATTCAAACGAAAAAACATAACCCGTCTTTGCTTTTGCGCTGTCTGATAAAAAAACATAAGTTGGGACTATAATAATTATTATAACATTTTGTTAATTAAAACTGTAAATTCGGAACTATTTTGACTATCAATTTGCGTTTCATATAATTGATGAAAATTCTAATATATTATTTTTAATACCACAATAAAACTGTTAACATCTAAGCTATTCTCAATAGATAATCAATAAACGAATGACTGAATAACAGCTTCAGTGTTAGAAAACAAATTATATTTGTTCAACTGACAATACTTCTTGATCCATACAATTATATGACGTATATCATACAATTATATACATTGTCGTACAAAACTAACTATTCGTAACGTTTATAATGTCCATCGCATGGTAACAATTGTATCGATATCATTGTTTAAACAAAGTATATCAATGTGTTACTTTAATTATCATTGTTTTATTACTTTCTCTGTTCAACGGTCGCCAGGCAAAATGAACTTTATTATCATTCCGTTTAAGTACCTAATTCTTTTATCTGTCAATAAAAAAGCTGAATAAATGACTAAGAAAATTGCAACGTCACTGACACATTTATAAGCCGTACGGATTCTGTTCCAATCAATTTCGAACCTTAATAAAATTATGAATGCAGTTTAGAAACGTTTGAACGACCAATTAATTTTCAAATCGTTTTAATTTCCTAATAAATCAATGACCGACGCGACGTGGTGAATAAAAAACGCATGACCGCACGGAAAATCGGACAATGTTTTAAACAATTTTCACTGGTCTATCGCCTTTCGCTACGAAGTTTTTAGCACACGGATTTTGTGTTATTTTTTCAAATTGATTAGTCAGTAATATGTACAGGGGCACACAAGTATTGAATCATCTCAGCCATATCGTGACCACGCAGATGTATCAAAGAGTTAGAACATTAAAAGGCACACTGACTCCTAAACATCTTAGAATCAGTTAAAATTCAAAACCTCACCGGTATTTGTTATTCTTGCCAGCTGTAAGTGTCCAAAGCGCCTCAACGATTACCATCAAAAGATGATAATCATAGGTGTTTTCGACGTCGTTAAGCTGATCTGTAACAAAATTTCTGCTTTGTGCGATCTCTTTTTTACTCTCGGACCCAGTTTTTGCCCCATGCATGATGGATGATCGCCAGTCTTGATGTGCCAGTAACTTCGATGCCCCATTCAGTCCACAGTAAATACTCAATCAGCATAGACATACACATGAAGCTAATAGTAAAGAAGCATTTACGATGCTTGACTGAGTGTAAAAATGTACAGGGATGAAGTAATACAGCCATTAGAACGGTGATGAAACGTTGTAAGGGCAGGCTTACTTTCCTCTTGCATCTATGCATTCGCATGCATTAAAAAAGAAACAAATAGTTAAAAAATAAAAAAGTCTAGAAACAAACAATCGGTTTATGAAACGTGTTGAAGCGCGTAGTAAAACAAACGAGGTACCTACACGGTAACTTAACGCGGGAACTCGTTAAACGCGTTTATTGGTTTCTAGAATTCTATGCAGTTCTGGACTTTATAATCGTGTGTAATTTACCTGTCTCATGCGAGCCTCTTGCGGTGTCTCGCCGTATCTGCACCAGTGAACGAAGTGCAGGGTATTGTGCCAATTTCTCTCGAACCTTGATTTAGTTGCCATATCCAGCTGCAATCAGTAGAAGCTCCTTAGTAGCTGTTCCACTGTTCGAGTGTGCCCACAGTTTCCAATAAACGAAAGACCCCTTGAGGTTTTCGCTATCTGAAACGAGAGGTTTCCAATTCTGACGCAAGCCTACGGTATTGAAGGAAGAACGTCTAAGTTCGATCGAGTCACTTGATAAACCTTTGAAGGTGTGAATATTATCATGCATTACTCTAATTTAAATGAGATTAGTTCAAAGAGGAGAAAGACGGGTTAGATTGAAACAGAAGTTTAAGATACGTTACGAGATAACACAAATGTTTGACGAGGGAACTAAGGCCTAAGTAATTCGTGAATTTACACAAGGCGAGGCCAAACTCAAAGTACGATCAAAGTTAACAAATCATGACATCAAGCAGTTATCACTTGATTTACAATTGTTTTAACTTTTGAACTAGTATTCATAGTACATTTCGTAATCTTTTACAATACAGACTGTCTGGTTTTAGCAATGTTACGTTACAAAACTTGTATGAAACTTTAGCCTCGGTATTAAATATATCGTGTAGCATTGAAGGCCGTCTTTCGTTATGTCACCTGAACAACTATCAGGTTGAATGTGTTTCAATGATAAAACTAGTTTGATTAATTTACAATTTATCAGCTGTACGTTATTATGTGTAATCATCAAGTAATTTACAGTTATCATGATTTGCAACTAAAGTAGTAGAGTTAGATAGTGGGAATGTAGTTGAAACTAACACAAACGTGCTTTTTAGTAAATATTGGAATTGGAAACGTGGACTTCCGAAAGTTTCGTGTTGATAGTTACCTTTGCTCTGATATCCTTCTCACTGTTCGGCGTCTCCTGCTTATCGTCCACATTGTTGATGCGTATCACGGAGTCCTTCTTCCAAAAGGCACCCAATGTTGTCTTCACGACACGTTTTCTCACACCTTTCTGTTGAACTGTGTACACGTCTATCTGTTCCGGGTTCTTTGTTTTTTCTGTCGGAAGAACAAATTCTTTAATTAAAAACCGGATCCCTCAAGTCTCGCTACGAAATTCCATCGGCGTCTCGGATATTTTTGTAAGAAACTCCAAGGCCTTTGCCCTTTCGAACACACAAGTTCTCGTATTGCCGACGGTTATACGAGCTTTTAACGCATCAACAATCCATCGGTTGATCTCATTAAGGCGAATCGCGCTTGCACATGAATTATTTACAAACGCTATTGTGAATTCGTCTTGTTACGTGTGACCGTGGGTGAACTGTGCCAACTTTATTTAGTCTCGCTCCGAGGCTCGCACGAAGTGAACGTTATCATCGCGCCCTCGTTACGAGGCAGTCGTGAGCGAACACGACAACTTTAAATTCCTATTATGTTCTACATTACTGATAAGAAATTAACGACATTATTACAACACATACGTTACATACCTTTACCCTTCTTCCACATGGCGACTGCATACATGTGATATTCTGGCGACAGTAGAGAGTCCGGGGGCAGTGGGTCCTCGGCGCGCACCTCGAGTATGAATCCTGTCTCGAGGACGGCGCACAGTATGTTCTGTTCATCATGCTTGAACCACTTGGTCTCCCGGAGCTTGTGTATCGCCACTGACGAACCGAAGCGGGGTTTCTTGGGCGCGAACAAAGCCTGTGCCTGACTCCCGAATCGAGACAGGAGCCCCTTCACCGTCGGTGGGGACGGCGCGAGGCTCTTCTCAGGCGGCTTGATCTGCTGGAAACTCCGGCAGGTCACGAACCTCGCTTCCATTGAACCCCTCTCCAAGCTCAAATGCACGAGACAATTCCCCTTCCACTTATTATTACGTTGCGAAGGCGTCGCGTCTTGGTTCTAAGGCGCGGCAATGTACTCTCACTCGAGAAATCACGTTTTATAAGCAACACTTTCACAATTTATTTAGCGCGTGGTATTGCGATCGTTGTAGGACCGAACTATACGGTGGCGCAGTAACGTTAGACGCGGCGCGCGTGTGGGGGAGCCGCTTTATACGGCCGGCGGGGGGAGGCGGGGCGCGGGGCGGGCCCCTCCGCTCGTTCTGACCTCACTAGTGTTGGGTATTGTGCGATAACACGCATGTATTGTAGGTTTCATTGTTGTTTAATGTTTTACTGCAGCTATTGTGTTAACTTCTTAACGGGCTTCGGTGCACCTTCATGTTTCTTTTAATTTCTGTAGTATTGTATTCTTTTAAACAATCGAGAAGATTTGTCCTTTTTGTGAGCAGTTTAAGTTGCGCGGAAGTGGTTGTAAAACATTCTTGTGTGCAAACTACAATTTTTCAATGAGCAGGACGCAATAGTACTTACCAGTAACTGAATATGTTTACACAGCCTATGTAACGAGATTCACGTGTTATGCATGTTGTGTAACGACTGTGAGACATGTTGCACTTTAGGAATGTTTACAGCTGTGCTCACGTGCTGTTTCCGGATTTCCCGCAACTGCATTCATAATCACAAAAATGCTCGAACTGCGAAAACCATCATTTTTGCTACGAATTAAAGGTTCTGTCCAAGATAAAGTTATAAACGTAAAATTTAGGTAGTTTTGGATTTTAAGATATGCTGTGTGGACCATAAATAAGGACAGCAGATTGAATACTCATAAATAGTGTCAGGAAAGCATACTCTTGCACATAATATTGACCATAAGACTACGGTTGCATAGAACTCTCTTAATAAATATCTATCTTAATATGGTTTTTTTTTTAATGGGGAAATTGGTTTTGGGAAACTGCCAAACCATCACTCTTGCAAGACATGTTTATTTCTGTTTAAGAAATAAGTAAAGTTTTATCAATTTCATGTTTTAATCAAAAT